>BDMV01000007.1:13540976-13825645 GCA_008326285.1 Oryza officinalis
CAGGGAAATCTTGATGCCAAGGGACAAGTGGATTCGCCGGGGTGGTGTCGGGGAGGACCCCTGGGCTTCCTGGCACAGTATGGTCTGGGACCTAACCTGGTGTTGGTCCGTGGGACCCCTCCCGTTGGCATAAGATGACCCTGAGTCGGCTTTCGAAATGCCTTGTCGTGAAAGCCTTAAGGTCGCCAGACGTGACCGAGGGTCGCGGGCTGGGTGATTCGGGGTTAGTAACGTCGTGTGGGTAAAGTGTACCCCCTCTGCAGAGGTTAACAACTGTTCGAACAGCCGTGCCCACGGTCATGGGCGGATGTGAGGTGATTCCTTAGCGTAGTTTTATTTGAACACCTTGTGAACTGCTGTTGGTGTGAGGTTTTCCGTTCTGTGCTTGGTTTAAGGCTGTAGAAGCAGCCGGGTCGGTGACGATTGGCAGGGAGCCTCTCGTACCGATGTGTTGACTTGTGGCTGTTGAAGCAGCCGGAGTTGGTGACGATTGGCAGGGAGCCTCTCGTACCGGTGTGTTGGCTTGTGGCTGTTGGTGCAGCCGGGGTCGGTGAACGATGGGCAGGGAGCCTCTCGTGCCGACAAGATTCAATCGATACAATTTCACTGCTCCGGCCGGATGAGACGCACCTTCTCATTCGTGCCGTCGAGAAGCACTCACTTAGATGTTTCTAAAGTCTTAAACTAAAACCAATTGTGAAAAATAACTGGCTTTCCCTTGAAGCTTGCATAAAATACTTACTTCCCCTGACTTGCTGAGTACTTCCGTACTCACCCTTGCTCTATATAATTAAACCCCCCCCCAGTTCTCGAAGATGAAGAGGTGGACCCTGCTGATGAAGAGTTCTTCCAGGAGCAAGCAGACTTCGAGCAGTAGTAGGGTTTTGGCCTTCCCCAAGGCTTTGCTTGTGGCTTAGGGCTAGTCTCCGCTTTCCGCTTCCGCCTTTTTGTAATGCTGTTGTGAACTCGGGTCCTGTCCGCAGTTCCAACCTTGGTTGTAATCCTACTCTTAATAAAGAGACCGCTGTTGTTGTGATATTCTGTCTTCCTGTTATACCAGCGCTATTTCCTGGGACTGGTACAGGCGTACAGGTCAATCTGGACCGCCCTACCCTGGTCTCCGCCCGGGGCCAGTTTGGGGCGTGACAGCGTGGCTTTCTCCTCCTCGCTAGGTGGGCTGGGGGGTTTACCTCTAACCAAACATCATCATTTCTATTGCAGGAGGTAGCCATTTGGAGAACAGCTCATCCACCAACATCTTTGGGACGTGGCGCCGCATGCAGCCTCCCGCGTGGCCTTGTTTTTCAGGGGAATAGGAGGGGTGCAACGTGTCGTGCCCACATCTATCCAACACATGAAATCTTGCCACCTTGCAAGGGCCAACTGGAGGGCCCCATGGTAACTAGACAGAGATCTCCTTACGTGTCAACCGGATAGCAAAGTCATCACTCCTAGCTAGCTAGCGTAAGGGACATTGACAAGACTAGACACACCCAACTCTTTGGAGTAGGGCCTATTCCTAGATGCATACTTTGGCACTATGGACTCCCCTTGATTATAAAAGGAGGATCCGTACTAATCGATAGAGGGTTGAATCCATGTTTTTCATCCATAGTCCACATACACACAGAAGTAGGGTGTTACGCATCCGTGCATTCCAAACCTGTATACGTTTTTGTGTCCATCTGATTCTAAGGGTGACTCAGGCTTGACTTGGCCCTTGGCCGAATCTTCAAAGGGGAGGTTCTTGCTTTCCTGTTGTTGGAGTCTCGTACTCTGACACCAATCATACAAGTAATATTTTCGCTTATGTCTTTAGATTATTTTACATTTAAAGACTCATATTTGGGCTTATATTTTCTGACTTTTGTGTGTCATTCAAACAATTATAAAATTATGAAAAATAATGATATATATTTTATCATTGTATATAACTTCACAATAATTCAATTAGGTCTATAGTGATAAAAGTAAAATGAACCTAACACTGAGTACTGTTCCAAAAAATTACTCCTCCCTTTTTGACATTATAATAAATCAAAATAACATTACTAGATGTGTAGTATTCATATTTTTAATATCTACTATGTAGGAAAAGACGAGTATAAAGATAGATCTTAATCAATCAATAAAACTTTTATTCTATTTTTAGTTAATAAAGTAATAGTAACTAAAACACTATAAAATGTGAAAAAAGTATAATTATATGTACCCATACTCTGTCCCCTTCGACTTGCTCTTCATCTCCTCTCTCACTCAACTCCTCCATGTTCTAATTTTTAACTAATTAACAACTTACCTGTCCCCCCTCTCGGCTTGAGCTCTCCACTCCCCCCCTCTACACTTCCCTTTTTTTATAGCGAGAAATAATCAATAATATTAAAACATGCATATTTTTTAAGCTCCACATTTGATTTCTAATCTAACTATTACTCTATTCATAATTAAACGAACAATTTAAAGATCCATAATGCCTATATTTTGAACTAGTATAAAACAAAATAAAAAATAAAAAATATCAATAGAAAATAAATTAAACTATTTGGAGCAAATCAAATAAGTTTGTAAAACAATTGGTTCTTGCTTTCACTAAATTGGACCAACCATTGCATGTTCTATTTTGATAACAATTTTTAAATGCTTAGATATTAATGGCTTTGCATCTATCCTATGCCATAGTATTAAGAGTTTATTCACATATTAAGCCACATAAGGTAGCAGTATATAGTTGGTTGAAAAGTTATATTTGTTACTATTAAATTTAAATTTTTTGACACATGTTGACAAGGTATTTTCTTTTAAAAAGGATACTATATATTACGCATATCACAAGAAAGCGAGGATCTACGATATGTCTTTCTTAATTTATATGTAAGTATGTAACAACCTGTGTCATTTTGATGTAAGTATGTAACAACCTGTGTCAATTTGAACCAACTATATATAAGGAGGACTAACTTGATGGTACAAATAAATGGTACAAATAAAACTTGTTTACTAACAACAATAGTTCTTTAGGATTTGCTTAAAAAAAGCCACAAACATTACTTTTAATTTATGCTTAATAATTTATGCTTAATTTGTTAGACATGTTTTCCAAACAAACTAAATCTAACTCCATTATTAAAGGATCATAGATAATTGTTTATACGGACGTATTAAGTATTATATATTTTAAAAGCTAACAAATAGCTTGGAAAATTTATCTAAGCAATGTCGAGGAAGAAAAGTTAAGAAATAGTAGTTTTAAAACATGGCAGGTCTCATTCGGTTGTTATTTGTCCTATATAAGTTTTTCAAATGCAATCTAAAAGACATGCCTGCGCAATACGCAGGCTATTATCGAAAAAATCATATCATGGTTAGCGCTAATATTAGTTAGCCTGCATGTAGTATCTTTCTATTTAACAGTTCTACCATTTTTGTGAGAATAATATAAGACTATTTATTATACTTGCTGTCACATTTGCCATCTGAACTTGTGCTAAACATGTCAAATGCCTAGGAGTGCATCTCAGTATATCAAATTAGGTACATATACATGTACTGATACGATTTTTACTCAATGACAACTGTTCTGACATTATGTTTCTTAATCAGTAATTATAGTCATCCGGCACCAATTTCTTTAATTTACTTGGCAAATTATATGTAGTAGCTTACAGAACCTGCTCATCACTACATCTTCGTCAGCATTGTAATTTTTTCTATATAAAATCCATGTAATGGAGCAACTTTTTTTATTGATTATTGTAAAATGTTAAGAGCCATCATAAGAACATATGCAGTATAATATCTTTATTTAAATAGATTTTTGTGTCTCGAAGTGAGCGTAGATCAACTGGTTAGGTTCTTTGGGGGTGGAACCAGCCTGTCCGTGATATGGGCTCGGGGGTACCAAGCTTAGAGGGGAGAGGCCGCCCCCGGCATCCACATGGCATCCCCCCGAGGGGGTCGGGCCCGTGGAGGAGCGGCGGCTGTCCCGCCCAAGCCTGAGGGGTCGGCTCGCCCTGACCCCTCCTCATAAGCACCATGTGGCCACCACGTGTAAAGAATTAGGTGGGCGCCGCTCAGTGCCCACCTACCTGCATTCAATGCGGGCGGAGCGGGCGTACCATGCCATATTTAATGTGGCATGTTGTGCACCTGCTCTGCTTGCAACCGGTCTATGACCAGTCTGTGACTGGTCGGTGATCGGTTGATTGACAGAGGAGACGGCGGCAAGCTACGCACGCCCTGACCATGTGTCAGAGGACGCACGGCAGGTATGCCCCGTCTCGTCTGCTGATGAGAGGCTCTGAGCCTCCCATCCAATCCAGAACTAGCTTGGCTGCACCGGATGTGCCCGGGATTTCGTTCCTGGTGCATGCATGTCTCCCAAGTCCTCATCCATTAAATGAGGAATGACAGGGGTTTCCCCCGTGTGAGGTGGCATGATTCGATGGACCCCACACGGCAGCCGGCGTGCTGGTAGCTTCTGGGCTAAGGCGCCGGATAGGCGTTTAATGCAGGGAATATTTTCCCTCTCCCCTAGGTAGCTCTCGCGGCACATGTGGCATCCCCTTGAAGTATAAAAGGAGGACCATGCCTAGTGAGAAGGGAGGGAATTCAGATGCCGGACCTCTAGTCTGAAGGCTTGTTGAACTCTAGCTAGTACGTCGGACTTCAGAGTCTTTCAAAGCTCAGAAAAATCATCATACACAGGAGTAGGGTATTATGCTTTTAAGCGGCCTGAACCTGTATAAACCCTATTTGTCTCATCTTCGTAGAGGGATACCGGACCTCCTTTACTCCTTACCTCTAGCGTCCCCGATTCCTCAAACGCTCACCCGCTTCCCCCGGCCGAACTAACAGAAAGGGACCTCACAGTCCCCCGCTTGAGGAGTTCACACTTCGATTGCTGGCGCGCCAGGTAGGGGGCGCGTTCGTGTTTGTTTGAGGAACTCCCATTTTCGTGCGTCGCAAGCTTCGTCCGACACTCCCCATGGCGGGAGTCATGGACAACGAACCGGTGGCATACACCCCACTCCGAGTGGGAGCGAGGGTGACGGGGAGGATCTTGACCCTCGTCACCGATTGCTAGCTTCTTCGACTCCTCCTCGCTGGAGTCCTGGGCGAGAGGAGGGCCGGAACAAGTCCGGCGACTCGGCCGTCTCACTGCCAGCAGGAGGGGGAGGGGGACGTCTTGGCAAGGTGCATTGTCGCCTCGCCTACAATGACGGCGGCACGCCTCAAGGCACACTTCAAGCCGTGGTGGCACTCTTGCGCCACCCTCCCGTCGTCCCGGAGCCAGAGACCCTGGTCTAGCGCTAGCTAGACGATGTGGCCAACTTGGTCACCGCCGTGCAGTGACAGCTCGTCGCCGGCGGCCAAACGACGGCGATCGGTACATCGCATACCTCGACCGCCAACTCTTTGTCGGCAAGACGGAGGACCCATCGGGAGGTGGTTGACGTCCGCCGCTCGTTGTCACGGTCTTCGTCACACCCTTCGTCGATGCCCATGGAATGTCGTGGGCGTCGCGAAAACATCTACGGGGAGCCGGACACGTAGCTCGGCATCGAGCGCCGACGCGACAAGCATCGAGCCGCCCGTATGAGGGAAGGCGCCGCCTCCTCTGGGGAGACGCACCACCCTGGGCGCGAGGGCAGGCCCCTTGTATCCTAAATCAGCGGGGCTGGTTGCAAGGCCTTTGTGGAGAGTCTCTGGAATGTCCGGTGGCCCCCTAAGTTCCGGCCCAACCTCACTGAAAAGTACGATGGTAGCATCAACCCCTCCGAGTTCCTCCAGATCTACATGGGTGATGATCGGGTCATGGCAGTGGGAGGTGATGATCGGGTCATGGCAAACTACTTCCCCATGGCCCTCAAGGGTCAGGCACGTGGATGGCTCATGACCCAGCCACCCGCCTCGATCCACTCCTGGGAGGATTTGTGTTAGCAGTTCATCACGAACTTCCAGGGCATATCCGCGCCTAGGAGAGGAAGCGGACCTGCACGCGATACAGCGGAGGGATGACGAGTCCCTCCGTTCGTACATCCAGCGGTTCTGCCAGGTCCACAATACCATCCCCTGTATTCCTCCGCACGCGGTGATATATGCGTTCAGAGAGGGAGTGGGGCATAACTGCATGCTCGAGAAGATAGCCTCTAAGGAGCCCCAGACTACTGCACAGCTCTTCGAGCTTGCGGACAAGGTGGCCCGTAAGGAGGAGGCCTAGGCCTGGAACTCTTCTGGCTCTGGTGTGGTGGCTACGGCTGCCCCCGAGTCATCCTCCCGCTCCAAGCAGCGGGAGAGAAGGAAGAAGAAGAGGTTGGCCCACACCGACGACGAGGGCCACGTCCTTGTCATCGAAGGCACCTCACGGCCCCCACACAAGGAGTAGGCCGCGAGCACCAAGCAGGAGGACACTTCTGCCCCTGGCGAGAATCGCTGGGCGGATAAGTGGTGCTCCGTGCACAACACCTCCACCCACAGCCTTGCTGATTGTCGCTCGGTCAAGAACTTGGCCGAGCGTGTCAGGAAGTCTGAGGAGGAGAAGCAGCAGGCTCGCCGGGAGGGCAAGGCCCCGGTGACCTCGATCGACAAGCGGCGAGAGGAGGCCAAGAAGAAGGACCCCGCCGACGACGATGACGAGGAGCTGGACTTCTAGGAGCCTCAGCATACCATCGTCACCATCGACGGCGAAGCGTGCGCTCACGCTTCCCGCCGTAGCTTCAAGGCCATGAAGCACGAGCTCCTGGCCGCTGTTCCCACCCATGAGGCGAGACAGCGGGCGCGTTGGTCGAAGGTGACGCTCACCTTCGGCCGGACTGACCACCCGCCGGTCGTTGGCCGGGGGGGCAGTTGGCATTGCTGGTCTCACCGACCATCTGCAACAGAAGGTTGAAGAGCGTCCTGATCGACGGCGGGGCCGCACTCAACATCATCTCCCCCACGGCCTTCGATATCATCAAGGCCTCGAGGATGAAACTCAAGCCGTCGTTGCCTATCATTGGCATGACCCCGGGACACATGTGGCCACTGGGCCACATTGAGCTCCCGATCACTTTTGGTGATCCCACCAACTTCCGCACTGAGCGGCTCGACTTCGATGTGGCGGATCTTAATTTGCCCTATAACGCGGTCCTAGGAAGGCCCGCGTTGGTGAAGTTCATGGCGGCCACCCACTATGCCTACCTCCAGATGAAGATGTCGGGCCCTAGCGGCCCCATCACCATTGACGGTGACCCTCGGCCCGTGCGCCCCATCCTGTGCCAGGCCGACCCGGGCCAGAGAAGGGAGGAGAGGCCCCCGAGCTAAGCGGCGGCCCGAGGCCCCCATTGGCTGGATGTGGCCCTCCGCCCGTGTCGAAACTTGGTTTCGGCAATAGAAATTGGGGTTAGCAGTCAAGCGCCAAACATGATGGGTTAGTCGGGACAAAGGTTTAGACAGGTTCAGGCCCTCTCTAACGAGAGGTAATACCCTACTCCTGTTTCGGGGATTCGATCCGCCGAGTGGTTTTATTGATCTCACGATCTCTTGATTTCATGGATTTGTGTACTCGTGTACTTGTGTCTCTGTCTATCAACTTACCCCTCAAGGGACACCCCTACCCTCCTTATATAGTCTCGGAGGGGGGGTTTACAAGTCGGAGATCCACTCATATTCTAAGTCAGACTCCTCTATCTTATCAACTTTGGACTATGAGCCATTACCTTATCTTAATGGTAACGTAATACCCAAGTCATAGCCGGTTTACATAATCATGAGGTATAACCTATCCCCTATGGTGAGTCGGATAAGCTAGCCGAGTGGGTATCCGGTACCCATAATTTCCACAGTAGCCCTTGAGACCTTCACAGTCGACGAAATAACTTTGCCCCGAACCAGAATAACACATAGCTGAGTACCTCCTTAGCCGAGTGCTTCTTTCGCCGAGTGCTTCCATCATCTCTGCCTGAGTCTCCCGAGTGCTTTATCATCCAATAGAAAGGCTATGAAGGGCTGAAAACATCTCAAAAATTTCTTAAGAATAGATATTTAGGTGCATCGACTGATGCACCTAATTAGGTGTAGCCCCCGACTATGTGTTTAGTTAATCAAACTAAGCATATAGTCAAGAACTATAATAATCATACTCTCCCGAGTTAAATAAATGCCTAGCCTAAGCCAAAAGCAATCATAAAAAATCATATAACACATAACCTCATAATAAAGGCATAGTGTATAATGAATTCCGAGTACTCGGCAAGCTCATGCTTATCCAAGTCGTTTTGCCCGAGTAATCTCAGAACAAACAATTCAGCCAACCCTCATGGGTAGAAAATCTGAGTTAATAATTCATCAGTCATCTGAAAAATATGACCAAAATATTAAATAGCTCCAGCCATAATATCGGTCTTAATCAAAAAGAGCACACCAAGGTGGCAAAAAAGCATTGACATAATCATAAAATCAAATGCTTTGTAAAAAACAAAATAGCTCCGGCAACCTATGAAAAAGTTACCAAGACAGTTAAAAAAATTTACTATTTGTCACCTTCCAAGTTGCATCGTACCAACCTTCAACAAGTTGTGTAACTGCTGTATGAAAGGATTTTAAAGGCATTGGGCAATGAGACACGCGCATATTGTCAGGGCAAATCTGCTTAAGTCCCTAGGGACACGTGTCAAGCCACACCTATAATATGGGCCGTAAGCTCCTCATGGGTCTCGGCCCAAACACGAGAAAGCTTATCGATACCCTAAAATCTCTGAAGCGCCAGCGTCTTCCCCGCCGCTTCATCTTCTGATCCGAATGGTTATCCCTCATGGGATGCACAAAAATAGATTTGATAATTGAATCCTGACTGGCCCAAGAACTCATCTTGTGACCCTTGTGGAAAATAATGATTGATCCAAACCATGAATATAGGAGATAAGCTCGTGGCCATGTACTCATGTTGCATATATCCAGAATAAGTCCAAATTGAAGGTATGATCCTCGTGCTAGAGCTATTAAGCCCCTGAGCATGTTGCTTGTCCCTCTGTCGCAGTCGAGGTTATCCATTGGTGACAACATGGAGATGAAGAAAACAGTCGGTGATGACAAACGTGACCAGCAGTAATAACGACCGTCGGCAACAAAGATGGTCGGCTACGAAGATGAAGTTTCTCAACAATGGTGACGGAGAAGCGTAGTCGTGGAATCGAGAAGATCAGTCGGCAACAACAAACGAGGCGACTAGCAGTAAAGGCGATGATGCCCATCAATGGCGACGCAGTAGGCCAACCTTGAAGGAGAGAATACCAGTCGTCGACGACCAAGGCAAGTCGGTGTTGAAGATGAGTACGCACATCAGCAGCGACGACGCAGGCCGGCAATGACGGTGAGACCACTAGTCGGCAACGACGGAGATAGCCGGACGATGAAGATGAAAATGCTAATCAGCTGCGGCGTGATGGGCCATCAATTGTGACAGACGCAACCGGTGCTGATGATGATCCGCAGCAGGAGAAAACAACCGGTTGTAGAGACAAAGTTGTCCGTCAACAGTAGCAGAATAGGTATTGGCAAGATGTTGATGAAGATGGCGATATTGATGACCTAGTCAAATTTTAGTGTAGACGAAGTTCAAACTCATGAAGTAAAGAACTTGGTTGACAGCAGTTGACTGAAAATGAAGATAATGCCGATGACGAAGGTGCCGATGATAATAATCCATCAAACTGTTGAGAAGATATCGAAGCCCAAGTAGTTTCCTTGACGCTAGCATGTGTATGGCGAAGAACTCCAAACTCCATGATATATAAATGAAATTTTGAACTTGACATTTGAAAAACATGGAGTAGACTGTAGCATCAACTGAGAGCCAAAGTTATCGGTGAAAATGTTGGAGTCGCTGAAGTAGAAAGCTTGCTTTGGAGCGAAGATTTTGAGTCTTGTATTTGTGTAGCCCCCGACTCTATGCTTAGTTGGGAAACAGCTGATCATAGAGTCAAGAACTATAGCTTGTCATTGAGTAGCCATTGCTTGAGTGAAGATACATATTGAGGATGTCCTGTTGAGGCTCTTGGAGACGTCGTGGTTGGTGAAGTGATGAAGCTTGCGAAGTAGAGGCGATAGAACTAATCGACGATGAAAATGTAGACGCCCAACAACGGTGATGTCACCAATCAACCGTGTAAGCGGAAACACCAATCGGCGGTGGCGTAGGCAGGCCGACGATGAAGTCGTAGACGCCCAACAACGGTGATGTCATCAATCAACCGTGAAGGCGGAAACACCAGTCGGCAGCGGCGAAGGCAGGCCGACGATGAAGTCCTAGACGCCCAACAACGGTGATGTCACCAATCAACTGTGTAGGCGGAAACACCAGTCGGCGGCGACGAAGGCAGGCCGACGATGAGGTCGTAGACGCCCAACAACGGTGATATCACCAATCAACCGTGTAGGCGGAAACACCAGTCGGCGGCGGCGTAGGCAGGCCGACGATGAAGTCGTAGACGCCCAACAACGGTGATGTCACCAATCAACCGTGTAGACGAAAACACCAGTTGGTGGCAGCGAAGGCAGGCCGACGATGAAGTCGTAGACGCCCAACAACGGTGATGTCACCAATCAACCGTGTAGGCGAAAACACCAGTCGACGGCGGCGTAGGTAGGCCGACGATGAAGTCGTAGACGCCCAACAACGGTGATGTCATCAATCAACCGTGAAGGCGGAAACACCAGTCGGCGGCGGCGAAGGCAGGCCGATGATGAAGTCGTAGACGCCCAACAACGGTGATGTCACCAATCAACCGTGTAGGCGGAAACACCAGTCGGCAGCGGCGAAGGCAGGCCGACGATGAAGTCGTAGACGCCCAACAACGGTGATGTCACCAATCAACCATGTAGGCGGAAATACCAGTCGGCGGCAACGAAGGCAGGCCGACGATGAGGTCGTAGACGCCCAACAACAGTGATATCACCAATCAACCGTGTAAGCGGAAACACCAGTCGGCGGCGGCGTAGGCAGGCCGACGATGAAGTCATAGACGCCCAACAACGGTGATGTCATCAATCAACCGTGAAGGCGGAAACACCAGTCGGCAGTGGCGAAGGTAGGCCGACGATGAAGTCGTAGACGCCCAACAATGGTGATGTCACCAATCAACTGTGTAGGCGGAAACACCAGTCGGCGGCGACGAAGGCAGGCCGACGATGAGGTCGTAGACGCCCAACAACGGTGATATCACCATTCAACAGTGTAGGCGGAAACACCAGTCGGCGGCGGCGTAGGCAGGCCGACGATGAAGTCGTAGACACCCAACAACGGTGATGTCACCAATCAACCGTGTAGGCGGAAACACCAGTCGGCGGCGGCGTAGGCAGGCCGACGATGAAGTCGTAGACGCCCAACAACGGTGATGTCACCAATCAACCGTGTAGGCGAAAACACCAGTCGGCAATGTCACCAATCAACCGTGTAGGCGGAAACACCAGTCGACGGCGACGAAGGCAGGCCGACGATGAGGTCGTAGACGCCCAACAACGGTGATGTCACCAATCAACCTTGTAGGCGGAAACACCAGTCGGCGGCGACGAAGGCAGGCCGACGATGAGGTCATAGATGCCCGACAATGGTGATATCACCAATCAACCGTGTAAGCGGAAACACCAATCGGCGGCGGCGTAGGCAGGCCGACGATGAAGTCGTAGACGCCCAACAACGGTGATGTCATCAATCAACCGTGAAGGCGGAAACACCAGTCGGCAACGGCGAAGGCAGGCCGACGATGAAGTCATAGACGCCCAACAACGGTGATGTCACCAATCAACCGTGTAGGCGAAAACATCAGTCGGCGGCGACGAAGGCAGGCCGACGATGAGGTCGTAGACGCCCAACAACGGTGATATCACCAATCAACCGTGTAGGCGAAAACACCAGTCGGCGGCGGCGTAGGCAGGCCGACGATGAAGTCGTAGACGCCCAACAACGGTGATGTCATCAATCAACCGTGAAGGCGGAAACACCAGTCGGCAACGGCGAAGGCAGGCCGACGATGAAGTCGTAGACGCCCAACAATGGTGATGTCACCAATCAACCGTGTAGGCAGAAACACCAGTCAGCGGCGACGAAGGCAGGCCGACGATGAGGTTGTAGACTCCCAACAACGGTGATGTCACCAATCAACCGTGTAGGCGGAAACACCAGTCGGCGGCGACGAAGGCAGGCCAACGATTAGGTCGTAGACTCCCAACAACGGTGATGTCAGCAATCAACCGTGTAGGCGGAAACACCAGTCGGCGGCGGCGTAGGCAGGCCGGCGGTGGTGTATAATTGATCAATCCTGCAGTATAAACATGTAGAATGAGTAGTATTTGACGCAAATATAGTACTTGAGGAAAATTCAAGCATTTTAAAATATTTATAAGTATGTATTTCTTCTCTTGTTGGTTTTGATTTCCCTGAGTAGATGACTCCTCACGTTTAAACACTCTGCCCAACTAGTCATTAATATGAGTTCGTCATTAATGGAACAAAGTTTCACATATCCGAATTTACTACTCGGGTACTTTCGTAATTGTTTAGAGCAGAAAACAAATTATTTTATCTTTATGCTTTTGATTTCTTCCGAGTAATACTTAGCACCTTGCATCATACACTCCATCCAACGAGCTCCCGGGTGCTAGGATTCGTCCCAAAGGCAACTATCCATCGACAAACCAAACGGAAAGCATAGGAAAAATAGAGTTGCACAACTCGATCAACACTTTTTTTTACTCGGATTATAACGCAAGCAATTGAGATAAATATTATGAAAATTGTTGTAAAAATATGATATAACATCTGTAGCTCCCGACTCACTGCTCAACGGAGGACCAGTTGATGAAGTGAGGCAGAGGAAAAAGAAGATATCATATAAAGAAGGAATATTAATGATGACTTAGCTTTTTGGTATTTTCACCGGTGTCGGCAGAGGTGGCCGATCTAGGGATAATGTCATCTATCAATGGCGACGAAGACACCAACCGTGGAGGCAAAGATTCCAGTCGGCAATAACGAAGACAACCGATGGTGAAGACTACGTTGCCATCAACAGCGGCGACGGAGCACACCAACCGTGGAGGCAAAGAAACTAATCGGTGATGAAGTCGAGGCTGCCGAAGCGGAATGCCTGCCCAGGGGCGAAGGCGAAGTCATTGATGCCTGATGAAGATCCCATCGCGCTTGTCGGCGAGATGAAGAAGAAAACTTGATGCAGAGCCCCTACCTAGCGCGCCAATTGTCGAAACTTGGTTTCGGCAATAGAAATTGGGGGTAGCAGTCAAGCGCCAAACACGATGGGTTAGTTGGGACAAAGGTTTAGACAGGTTCAGGCCCTCTCTAACGAGAGGTAATACCCTACTCCTGTTTCGGGGATTCGATCCGCCGAGTGGTTTTATTGATCTCACGATCTCTTGATTTCGTGGATTTGTGTACTCGTGTACTTGTGTCTCTGTCTATCATCCTACCCCTCAAGGGACACCCCTACCCTCCTTATATAGTCTCGGAGGGGGGTTTTACAAGTCGGAGATCCACTCATATTCTAAGTCAGACTCCTCTATCTTACCAACTTTGGACTATGAGCCATTACCTTATCTTAATGGTAACGTAATACCCAAGTCATAGCCGGTTTACATAATCATGAGGTATAACCTATCCCCTATGGTGAGTCGGATAAGCTAGCTGAGTGGGTATCCGGTACCCATAATTTCCACAGCCCGCTTTGTTAGGCGGTGTCGAGCGCCCCCAACCCTCGGGAAGGCCCCGAGGCCACTGGGGGAAGGAGCGGCCCGATGTCCTCTGACCCCGAGGTCACTGGCACAGAGATCGAGCAGGCCCAACGAGGCCCCTCTAGCAATGAGTGTCCAGGACCCAGCGCCCCTAGTGAAAAGGCTAGGCCTCGTCGAAAGGTGCAGCGGCCAGTCTATTTCATCTGCGAGGCACTGTGAGATGCCAAGACTCGATATCCTCAAGCCCAAGAGATGCTTTATGCGGTTTTGGTGGCTTCAAGGAAGTTGCGCCATTATTTCCAGGCGCATAGGGTCACCGTGGTTACGTCGTACCCCCTTGGCCAGATCCTGCACAACCGAGAGGGAACCGGACGAGTGGTCAAGTGGGCTATTAAACTCGCGGAGTTTGACTTGCACTTTGAGCCATGCCACGCAATCAAAAGCCAGGCCCTCACTGACTTCCTGGCAGAGTGGACCCCAATGGCCGAATTAGATCCCTCCCTTGGGCCTTCCGCCCCTGAGGTCGAGGAAGACCCCGATGCTGAGCTTTGCACTGGGCACCGTGTAATGCATTTTGATGGCTCCCTCACCCTTCGAGCTGCCGGTGCTGGAGTCACTTTGACTTCGCCGAGTGGGGACGTCCTCAAGTATGTGGTTCGCCTAGATTTTCGGGCAACCAACAACATGGCGAAATATGAAGGACTCTTTGTGGGACTCAGAGCGGCACCTGGAATGGGGATCCACCGCCTCCTGGTGTTGGGAGACTCTCAGCTAGTCCTGGTGTTGGCAGGGCATGCCAATTCCATGCCAAGCAAATGCACCAGCCGGCTCAGGCCATACAGACCATCCCGCTCTCATGGCCATTCACGGTTTGGGGGTTGGACATCTTGTGTCCTTTCAAGGCGGCCCGAGGCGGCTACCAGCATCTGTATGTCGTTATCGACAAGTTCACTAAGTGGCACGAGGCTTACCCGGTCATCAAGATCGACAAGCACTCAGCCCTCAAGTTCATCAAGGGCATCACTGCCCGGTTCGGGGTGCTCAACCGTATCATTACTAACAATGGCACCCAGTTGTCACACCCCGAAGTTTGCTTTTCAGGTTAAAATTCATGAAATAAATCGTTTAAAATAAATTTTCCTTTTAACCTAGAGAAAAATTCTAATTTAAAAATATATTTAATCAAGTGGAAATGGCATGGTGGGATTTTTCTTGAGTTCCCCAGGTTAAAATACATTAACAAGATTTTTAGTGGAATTTTCAGAGCCCTAGAAATAATTTTAATCAATTAAAAACCTCCACCACAATAATTAAATCCCTCGGAAATTCGTTTTCCTTTTCTTTTTCTTTTTTCTTTTCTCTTCGAGCCGCCGGCCCATCTTCCTCTCTCTCTCGGGCCGGCCCAAGCCCGCCTGCACCGCCTGCCGCCCCTCCTCTCTCTCTCGGGCCGGCCCAAGGCCGTGGCTCGAGCGGCCGCGAAGTCCACCCCGCCTCCCTCTCTCTCCGGGGCCGCCGACAGGTGGGGCCGATGCCCGGACCGTCTCCCCCGCAGCCGGCCACCGTCGCCCATGCCGCCCGTATCCCTGGCGCCGCATGCGCCTCCGCAACTGCCGCCACCCACCTCCCCGCTTCGCCCGCGCCGCCCGCGCCCGTTACCCCCATTCCGCGCTCTCGCCCCCGTGCCGTAGAGGTCAGGATTAGCAACCGAATGCCGGTCCTCTCTTCTTTCTCCCGTCGAAATCCGGCGAGAAATTCGGAGCCGTCGGCTGAACCCTAGCCCCGGCCACCCAATAAATCTTCCTCCCCACGCTCGCCTCTCTGTTTTTCCCCTAGTGCCGCCGCCTCCCGTGCACCCTAGCGCCGCCACCGCCGTCGTCTTCCTCCTCTCCGGTGAGCACCCGCCTCTGCTCTCTCTCTTCTCTCGGTGCCGCTAGTGCGTCGCCCCGCTCGACCACCGCCCGCTCAGCCGCCGCTCGCGCGCGCCCGCTCACCGCATCCGGCCGCCGCTTGCGCCCGCTGCCTCCAGCGTCACCCGCGCCGGCCGCCTTGCCATGGTCGCGCCGTGGTCGCGGTTGGTGCCACCGTGGACCGGGACCCCGTGCCACCGACAGGTGGGGCTCACCTGTCGGTGCCGCCGCCCTCCTGCTGACGTCAGCCCTAGGGATTATTGTGCAATAATTGAATAAGGACTTTTCTATTTATAATAAAAACACAGTTAATCTTCTAAAATTCATAACTAATTCATCCGGACTCCGTTTGAGTCCGTTCAAGTTGCAGAAAATTCATAAAAATGTCTAGAATCAATTAAAAATGGTTTTGTTCTTTGTTTCAGTAGACTTATAGCCTGTTTGCTTGTATGCTTTGTTTTTCGTTTAGATTCCGGTAATTCCGACTCTCCGGTTTACTTCGAGGTTGTTGCCGAGGTCGATCTAGCGCAGGAGCTAGGCAAGTCATGCTTATTCATTTGAACATATTGTACCTAAATTGCGAATGTCTTATTTTTCTCTAAATATTGCATTGTTTTATAATGTCATTTATAGGCTTATTTACCTATTGTACTCAGCCTTATGTTTCAATTATCTCATTCCGTTGATAGCTTAGGAGGTAATTTGAGTAGTAGCTAGGTTAGAACATGCTTAGCCCTGCTTAGAAACAATAGCACATTATTGGGATAACTAATGCTTCACTATTATTTAACGATGGTTATTTAATGTTAGTTCACGATGGTTAATCGTGAATGATTAAATAATTAGTCCAACTAAAACCTAGATAATGGTGGGTTGTGAGCACATGGTTTTGATGGTCGTGCTCATGACAATTAAGAACCGGTTCGCGAGAAACCCTGGAAGACTTATCGTACTTTTCACAAGCCAGCATGAGTAATGGTTGGGCTTGTAGTATGGCTTTTTCGTAGCCGATGCATCCAGGCAAGGCTGGGCGTGATGAAGTTGGGTCAGCAGGGGTTTACGCATTGATCGGCACTGAATTCACCTAGGCACGAGAGGGGGCTGCCTGCGTTGGTTTAAGGGTGGGAGCGAAACCTGAGGTGTGGTGCGCTTGGTTAGGAAGGGTTGTGCGAAGGGTCCTGTCGCAGTTCCTTTCTGGTGTACCGTGGTGGTATGTCGGCGCACGTTAACATGTTGTGGGGCTGTGTCTTGTGGGTATAGTTGTACACCTCTGATTAGAGTAGAACTATTCGAATAGCCGTGCCCGCGGTTATGGGCGATCAACTAGATTCACCGTGATTAGTTATACTTCTAATAACCTGACTTAATGGAACTGGTGTAGTTCAAGTGGTGGTTTGGGCTTGTCGCAACGTGGTGTAGCGTTGGGCAGTGATGGTTCAATTTTGATTAATTAACTCAACTATTTAACCGCATTCAACTATTGTCTTTAAATGCGTATTCAAAGGAGTAGGCTTGTGGTTGCCGTCAAGGATGCCCATGGAATGGAGTTGCCATGCTGCGAGTGTCTAGTTCACTAGAATAGATTGATTACTTTTTCCGCTGCGTTTATGTAAGAGATTTCTATGGTGTTTGTAAGACGTGGATCTGTATGTCAACTTTGTCGTTTGTGTACCCTGGCTGGTCCTGGACCGGGATTTAATACACATCCTGCTTGGAATTTGGGTTAGCGAATTTCTTGGCATGACACCAGTTCACCAGTGAACTGTTCGGTGACTACTGCGATGACATGGGCATGAACTGTTCGGTGACTACTGCGACTCGTGGCTAGAGGAGTAGCTAGCGGTGCTTTGGGCCAATTGGACTATCTCGAGCCGTGCCACAGGAGAAACCCCGTTTTCCCTAGTGTATAGGGCCGAGGCGGTCCTACCGTCCGAACTCACCTTGGGTTCCCCTCAGGCTACGCTGTACGAGGCTGACCAAAATCAGCTTTGCCGCGACGACCTCGATTATCTTGAAGAGCGAAGAAGACGCGCAGCCCTTCGGGCTGCCCGTTGCCAACAGAGCCTGCGGGGCTATCATCAGTGCCACATCCGGGCCCGATCACTGCAAGTCAACGATATCGTCTTGCGCCACGTCCAATCGCGTGTGGGGCTGAGCAAACTCTCACCCATGTGGGAGGGGCCGTACAAAGTGATCGACGTCCCCCGGCCGAGCTCGGTGCGATTGGCCATGGAAGACGGCACAGAGCTGCCTAACCCGTGGAACATCGACCACCTTCGCTGCTTCTACCCTTGATGTCGAGAGTTTGTCTCTAGGGCTCGGGCTAACCCCGCACGACCCCTCGGGTCGTGCCGAGTTGGCCGGGGGCTACCACTGTTCATATGTTTATAGTAATATCAATTTAATAGTAAACACTCTTGTTGCTTATTTTAAGGCTGTTACATACTTTTTCTCTTCCTTATTGAGTATTGCCTTAGGTCGGGGTTGTTTGTGCTCGCTTTTGCTCTCAACAACATCGGATGGCCTAAACGCCAAAGTGGGGCCCAGACGCGAGCCGCGCCCCAGGTCGTGGCGAACTCTAGGGGCTGGGAGGGGCCTACAAACGGCCATTCCTGACCCCCGGTCGCTATGGTTTTGGCCTGGCCAGCCTCGCCATGCGGATCTCCCCCGAGGCATTAGCCCTGGCCCTTGTTGTTTGGGGTTGCAGATCGAGCCCGAACCTTCTTTACCCAGACAGACTCAGAAGGGTTTGAAAAACAGAAATAGCCCTGTTCATACAAGTTGACTGATGAAAAACTTAACTTTTCCCATCGCAGGCATTCGCAGACAACGGGTGCAAACAAATTTAGCGAGAATCTTATATACACATCAAAGATGGCACCAAGGCCTTAAGGTAAATTGTGTCCATCCCAAAACAAGCTTAAACAAAAGAGAAATTTTATTGCAGGTAGGCGGGAGCATATGGTGGTTGCCCGACCGTCGGCCTCCCCCTCTCCTCACGGAGTGCCCGGGCCGCCAAGTCCGCTGCCGCTGACGACCTCGTCCCAGTCCTCCTCCTCCTTGTCATCGTCGTCGCCATCCTCCGAGGCCACGGCAAAGGCGAACCGAGGGGTTGTCCCCTCGAAGTTCCTGACGATTTCCTCCGCCGCCTCCCAGACTTGGGCTCACGCCCCCTCCTCTGTGGGGGGAATTCGTCGTGCGGGCGCCATAGAGAGAAGTCGGGGTTGCGGGCCTGGTAACTCGCCTGCACGAGTTCCACCGCCGCCCACGCCAGCCTTGTCGAGGAGGACTTCACGACGGCGTCGATCTCCTCGTGAAGCCCCTCCAAGTCGGTGGCCATCTCCCCTAACCGGTGACGAGAGCCACCTCGTTGTCCGGCAGCTTGGTGTCATGGCTGAGCGATACGCCCACCAGACGCCCTGCACGACCCAACCTGGCGACGGCGTCCCGGAGCATGGCGGGCCCAACCTCATTCGCCACGAGGAGGGCCTCGATCTCCCCAGCCTGGTTCTGGATCTGCCCCTCCATCGTGGTGATCATCTCCCGCACCTCGGCGAGTTGTCCTACCAAGCCGTCATCGCCCGTGGCACCCTCGACGCGCGAGGCCAAAGCCAGCTCCTTCTCCCGCACCTCGAACTCGAAGGCACGCTGCTCCAAGGCCGCTCGTTCGGCGGGCGTTCTCCAGGTGCCGGGCCTCGCTACCCGCGACGGCCTCCTCATGCTTGGAGAGCTGCTCCCCGAGCCGGCGTGCCGCAACCTCATGACGGGAGACGTCGGACTCGTGCTCCGCAAGCTTGGCATCCCGTTCCTGCCACACTTCCTCCCGGAGGCGCAAGTCTTCGTCGCGGCGTTGTGCCGCGGCCTCGGAGTCCGTGAGAGCGCGTACCCACTCGGCGGCCATGACCTCATGAAGGCGAAGGACGGCTGCCGCCTCGACAGCCACAGACTCGTGAGCCGCCAGTGTCGCCTCGCGCTCATCCAGGGCTCAGGCCCGCTCCTCCATCTCCTCCTGCTCCCGGCCTCGGCGGTCAAGGACTTCGGCACGCCAGCGCATGGCGGCCTCGGATTCCCACAGCGCCTAGGCACGCCTGTCGAACTCGAAAGAGTGCTCGGACAGGGCCTTGCCGCTGTCCTTCAGGGCCTCCTCCCACAGCCACAGCTAAGCCTCGGCCTCCGCCGCCCTTCGCTCTCGGGCTGCGGCAACGTCGAGGACCCCCCCGCGCAACATCGAGCCGCTGCACCAACTCTGCCGCATGGGCGTCGTTCTGAAGACGAATGTCATTCAGCGCTTTGTCCAACGCGTCGATGGCGATAAGCGCCGCCTGCCGCTCCTCCTCCGCCTCGCGTACCATGGAGTCCAAGACCTCCAAGTGGGTCTTGAGCTCCGCCAAGTGCCTTTTATGAATTTTGCGTCTGGCCTCAACCATGGCGTCGACTGCTCGTCGCCCCTCGTTCACCCACTCCCGATCCGCGTCCAATCGTCCCCACTCCGCCTCCAGCGCGGCCCGTTCCTCCGCTAAGGCCTGCATCTGGGCGTGGAGCCCCTCCAGGACAGTGGAGTTTGCGGCAGCGAGAGCCTGCAGGAGCGGCTCCGCGCTTGCTGGGGTGCAGGCTGAGAAGGGAGAGGACCGCATTCGCGACGGCCGGGACCAGCTTGATCCGCCGGTGGCTGGCAAGCGGAAGCCGCTACCGTCGTCGTTCTGGGCAGTGCCTCCACAGGCATCGGTGGCAGGGGTCCCCTGTGTGGCCTCTGCCTGACGTGCGATCGGCGAGGCCTGCTCTAGTGGCATTCGCGGTGCCCGCCGCCCTGTTTCCTTTGCATCTCCCGAGGGCGCCGCCTCGGGCTACCCCTTAGGTTCTCCCTCGGGCTCTGCATCGGGCATAGCCTCTGCCCCCATCTCTGCTTCGGCTAGGGCTCGGCCTCGTGCGTCGTCTCGGACTCTACCTTGGGCGCCGCCTCGGTCGCCCCTTCGGGCTCCGGCTCGGGCACCGCCTCAGTCGCCACCTCAGTCGCCATCTCGGGCTCTGGCTCAGGCTCCGCCTCGGGCGCAGCCTCGGCCCGCCCCAAGTCGGTCTCGGGTGCGGCGCTTGGCTCCGGGATCCCTCCCGAAGTTTGTGTCGCCGCGCCGCCGCCTGGCAGTACCACCGCTTCCTTCTCGTCCCCGGTCGCCTGCGCTCCTGGCGCGGTCGCCTGGGTGGTCGCCCTGGCCGTCTCGGCTGCCTCCTCGGCCTCCGTCCACTCCATCCAACGGGATTTGGATCACCAGGAGGGATCGTTGTCTGGGCCACTGCGGGAAGGGATCTTGCTGCGTGTGTGCAAGCAAACAAACCAACAAAGCTAACAAGTAAATAAAAACAAACGCCGGGAGGAAAAATTGTGGGGGTTGGGGAAAAAACCATACCTGCGGGGAGGATGGAGATGGAGGGGAGGATTCAGGCGCCTTCCTCTTCCCTTTTGGGTCGACGGAAGAGCCGCCGCTGGGGGCCGGGCCACTCGCCCACCCTCCGTGTCCCCCACGCGACGGAGGCCGTTGCACCCTTTGGTCGGTGCTGCCGTCCGTGCTGCCACCAACGCTGCCGCTAGCGCTGCTGCCATGGCTACCGCCTACGCTTGCGCCATGGCCACGGTCCCCGGCTACACTGACCACCATCATGATGGCCAAGATGCTCTCCCGGTCGCGATCACTGCAAAGGGGGAGGATCCTGTCGGGGATGAGCGATGGCTCAATGCAGGTGAGGTTCAGCATCCGCTGGATCACTGCCTTGATGTCCTCCCGACCCCATTCCCAGTGGTGCCCCACGTGGGTGCGCATGGGGTGGTCGAAGCCGGTGAACACCCACGTGTCGCGGGCCCGTTCCTAGAGCGGCGCGAACCGACGACGAAGGAAGTCACCGTAGACCATGGCTCCTGTTAATCCGCGGGCCCGCAGGCCGCTGAGGCGGTCGAGGACCGTGTCATACTCGTCCCCCAGTACCGCCGTCGCTCGCTAGCTCGCCGACTGCTCCGGTGGCCCGGTAACCAATCCCTCTTCCAATCGTCCCACTTCTTGCGAAGCGAGCACTCGATGTACTGGCCCATTGTTTGGGACTGCGGCTGAAAGTAGCAGCCGTCCACCTCCGTCGTGGGGTGTTGTAGCTGCAGGGTGAAGAAGTGCTGGAAGAAGCGAATGGTCGGCCTCATCCCTACGAACATCTCGCACAGATGCACGAAGATGGCCAGCATCACTGCATTGGGGACGAGATGCGCCATCTGGATCTCATAGAAATCCAGAACCTCATAGAAAAACCGGAGAATGGCGGGATCAGCCCTGCCATGACGAAGGATAGGAGGTGGACGGACCACTCCGGGTAGCGCGGACGTGGGCGTGTCTCGCCAGCCACCACCACGTCGCGGCCGGGTGCCTCCGGCATGAACTTGCGCAGCAAGCCCATTTGCTTCTCCCTAGTGATGTGGGAGAGAGGCAGTAAGCTGTTGTCTGGCGGACCGGAACCCCACGCTATTGCATCGGTGAGTTGAGGCGCAGGATGAGCGAGAGTGTGTGGCCGGAGAGGAGACCAAAGATGATGAGAGCTAGGGCGCGTTGAGTGTGGAGAGTTGGAATGGAAGGAAATCCCCCTCCAGCGCCTTTTATCCTCTCCTCGACCGCGCCCGGCTCCTGCCCCCTTGTTTCTTGCGCCCACTCGTTACACTCGCCCCACTCGCCCGTTTCCGCCGCGTGCGGTAGACGTGCGGCCGTTGCGGGCGGATTCGAACGGGCCGTTCCTGTCGTAATCGCGCACGATTACTGCGGGGGTAACGGCACGGCCCACTGATGCTCCCGATTTGCGCGCCACCCCAGGCGACGTGACAATCGTGAGGTGATAGGCTGATACTGCCAAGGGCACTACGTCTTTGTTGTGCGTTTGGCCATATCGCTTAAAATTCGACGCCGGGCCCACAAACCACTAACTCAGATGAACTGGCATCACACCTGGCTGTTTGCGGTAGGCTTGGGCCAGGTGTAACACTAGGGGCTACGGTCGGTGATATGTGCCCGGGGGTACCAAGCTTAGAGGGGAGAGGCCGCCCCCAGCGTCCACGTGGCATTCCCCCCGAGGGGGTCGGGCCCGTGGAGGAGCGGCGGCCGTCCCGTCGGAGCCCAAGGGGCCGGCTCACCTCGACCCCTCCTCATAGGCACCATGCGGCCACCACGTGTATGGGATTAGGTGGGCGCTGCTCAGCGCCCACCTACCTGCATTCAATGCGGGCGGAGCGGGCGCACCACGCCACATTTAATGCGTCATGTTGCGCACCTGCTCTGCCTACAACCGGTCTATGACCAGTATGTGACCGGTCGGTGATCGGTTGATTGATAGAGAAGACGGCGGCAAGCCACGCACGCCTTGACCGTGTTCAGAGGATGGGTGGCAGGTATGCCCCGTCCCGTCTGCTGATGAGAGGCTCTGAGCCTCCCATCCAATCCAGAACTAGCTTGGCTGCACCGGATGTGCCCGGGATTTCGTTCCCGGTGCATGCATGCCTTCCAAGTCCTCATCCATTAAATGAGGAATGACAGGGGTGTCCCCCGTGTCAAGCGGCATGATTCGGTGGACCCTGCACGATAGTCGGCGTGCTGGTAGCTTCCGGGCTAAGGCGTCGGACAGGCGTTTAATGCAGGAAATATTTTCCCTCTCCCCTAGGTAGCTATCGCGGCACATGTGGCATCCCCTTGAAGTATAAAAGGAGGACCATGCCTAGCGAGAAGGGGGGGAACTTCGGATGCCGGACCTCTAATCTGAGGGCTTGTTGAACTCTAGCTTGTACGTCGGACTTCAGAGTCTTTCAAAGTTCAGAAAAATCATCATACACAGGAGTAGGGTCTTGCGTTTTTAAGCGGCCTGAACCTATATAAACCCTATTTGTCTCATCTTCGTAGAGGGATACCGGACCTCCTTTACACCTCACCTCTAGCGTCCCTGATTCCTCAAATGCTCACCCGCTGCCCCTGGCCGAACTAACAGAGAGGGACCCCACAGTCCCCTGCTTGAGGAGTTCACACTCCGACATAGCCCATCCGAGTTCAAATCCTAGATTTGACATGAGTGCTCATATTTACGGCTAATTATTCTTTCAGTGGTAGTCGACTTACTCGTCGACAATGAGGTATCCGTGGTGATTTTGTCAATTTCAAGATATGTCGATCAGTCTTTGGGAGGTGTTCATATGGGTAGGGCACGTGTGTGCGTTCATAGGGGTGAGTGTGTAAGTGTATCTCAGTTTTGACCGTTTACCTTTGAATCAAGTTGTTATCTTGGCATGCTATATACTCGCAAATCACTGAAAATGTGAAAGTAATTAACAACCGTTGGTTGTGGAGAGGAGCAAGAGGAAGAAGGGGATGTCGATGCCGTGGCTGTTACTTCAAATGTTGCAGTGACCAGATTTAGTTCTCCAGACCTCTGAATGGCTGGATCTAGAGGTGGACGCCGAGAAGGATGTTGTGTTCCACCCCTAACCATCCATAGGTGAATCGGGGATGGGAAAAGGTAGGGGAAGTAGAGACGCAACAGCTCCGGAGGAAGAGGAGGCGACACCAGGGAGGAAGATGGTGGTACCTGGATGGAAAGGAGCACTAAATCTGATGAAGGCGCGGTGAGCGCGGAGCAGGAGCAGCGTCTCGGCCTCCTCCTCTTGGGAGTGTAGGGGGCGCACTGATGGAAGAGAAGGGAAAAAATGAAAAAAAATTCAGGGATGTGGAAAGGTCTCATTGTGAAAAGATGTTTTCGGAAGAATCACGAGGTTTCACCGTTTGAGGGATCTAACAGCTCACATCATCATATGGAGTGGAAATTGGACGGCCTATGCTTTCTTGATGACGTGGCTCATCCTGGTTGCTTTTGGAGTTTTACTTTTCACTTTGTTGGATATGTTCTTTGTACGCCTTTCTTCGGCTTCTGCTCTCCAACCTTGCCGTCCTTTTTCGCTTCTGCTTGCTAACTAACTCAGTTCGTGCTGTTCTTCGTTCTTCCGCCCTGCTCTTTTTTGGCTGAAATTTGTCTTCTTTTTTTTATACCTTCCAGTTCTGCTCTAGCAGATTCCTTCGCATAATTAAGGTGCCCTTTCTCTTTGTTCCTTTGTTTCTCCCTGTTGTTCTCTCCCTGTCCTGTTGTATTTAATTGCTTTTTTGTCTCGTTTCATTTTGTGTTTCCCTTGTCGACGCCCCGTGTGTACGTAACCTCTGCCTTAGCTTTAGTTGCTGTTTGGCTGATGTAGTGATGTTTCGCATTTTCTTTGCAGCTGTCGGAACACCCGAGCGGCTAAATATTATCTATGCTATTTAAAATGACAACATGCCATATTTAATTGAATGGGATCTCAATAAAAACAACATACATAATACAAAACACAAAATGCTGAGTAAAAAACAAGAGAGAGATTCAACGAGATAAGCGTGCCAATCAACTTTAGTCTGAGACATGTTCGTCAAACCACACGAAGGTGGTGACTAGATGTGTTACACATTCCAGAAAACTTGACCAAATCGCTAAACTCATCGACTATCTTAATTGCTCTAAACCCATACTCGTGTTAGACTAGTTCCTAGGATGAGGACTAGTTTCACACTTTCATCTCAAGCATTATTGGCATATAGTAATAGGGAATACAAATAATAAAACTAAAAAATTCAATATATTTTATTCTCAGTAAAATAAAGAAAAGAAGCTAGGCTGAAATTAGTTTGAATTTTTAGGAGGTCAAAACCAGTGAAATAAATTCTGAAAAATTTATATTAATTCATGATAAATAAGCTAGTATTTTCATGAATTTATATTAACTGCAAAATTCCAGTGAGTTTGTAAAATGCATTTTTTATCTTGGTTGTAAGGAGATAAATTTTCAAAAGGGTAATTTCTATTTATTTGGACTAACATTATTATTCCTAGTGAGCCATCACCTTGAGCTATGTAATAAAAATTTTGTATTCGAAAACTTCCAATCATTTAAGACCTTGTTGTTGGAATTTTACATTTTAGAACTGAAGAGAAAAGGTTTTAGAATTTCTGCCATTTATCATGTGTGCACTAGCTAGTTCAACCTTATTTAGGTTTTATGTGGAAGAGTTTTACGACATTACCTAAGAAACGCACTTTTATTATTTTATTGAAGTCAACCTTTGAAATTCAAATTTTAGATATGTTACAGCAGCCGTTGAAAATTTATGTTGTTTGTTACAGTTTATCTGCCTGGATTTTCAGGGTTAATTAGATCCATGCCAATATAAATTTGTTATTTTAGAAAAATACCATTACTATTTGCCTTATAAAAAGGATGCCATTATAATTTTACAAGTATTAAACATATGCTATTGCATACCTCTTCACTGCATTTAAAAAAATTTTGGGACCAAAATGCCCCTTCTTCTTCCTTATCCTCTCATCTATCTCGCTAGCTGTAACATCCTGACCCAATTAGGATTTGGCCTGCGTGGCCCATGCGAGCTGTGTGCGCATGTTTACTACCACCTTGCTAGTTTAGCAAGGGTGGAACCAACTTATAAGGCATCTTTCCTCTAACCATATCACTGCCGAGTTAACCCTTTTACATGAAGCGAGCATGAAAGCGTAATTGGGATGATATGTGTAAGTGCGCCTGCCCGTCGGATGAGCTAGGTTACGCGGTTCAGGAGGGAGGGTTGTCACACTATCCTACCGCAGGCTCTTCCCACCGGCGACATCACCGCCGGCTGTGGACCCCGACCGGCTCCGGTGGGGTCGTACCAGTGGATGATGAGAAGGAGGGACGCCGTCGCGCCAGCGGCAGAGTTGCGAAGGTTGTCGGCTCCACCATGCGGGCTGGCCGTGGCTATTGGAGACGGTGGAGCTCGGCGAGGAAACGTGGTCGGGCTCGTTGACCACCGTGCATGGGCGACCTCCTGCTCTGGTTCAGCCTCTTCACGCTCTGTCATCGGCTAGCCGTGAACTCCACCGGCCTCCTCCGGGAGCCAGCCTCCTTCTCCGAGAGAAAGAGAGCAGCCGCTGCATCCATTGCCGTAGAACCCTTCACCGTCGAGGACTACCTGGTCACCACCTACGGCCTCATCGGGGACCAAGCGCGGAAGGCGGCCAAGACTCTCCCACCTCAGCTCTCCCTCCAAGCCCAACGTCGTCGTCGCCTTCCTCTCTAGCATCGCCGCTAGCATTGCTGTGACCCGAGTTTGTTGTGCGCTGACGTGGAGAAGAACCTTGCTAAGCGCGTCGCCGAGCTTGGGGAACTGGGCATCTCGCGCTCCCAGATCATGTCGGGTGGGGTCGACGGGCCAGGATCCGAAGGGGATGCGCTAGCCCCGTCTACCTCTGCCTCTCCACGGACCCCTCCGTCGTCCTCCATCTCCATCTCCCAATGGAGATCATCGGCGGAGAGATGGCACTTACCAGTGGAAGAGAGGGGAAGGGTGAGAGAAGAGAGAGAAATGGGAATAGGAAGAAGAAGATGGAGGAAGAAGACGAGGGCAATTTGGTCAAAAAAATTTAGAAAGTATGGCGAAGGGGTAAGCAGTGGTACATCTCGAAGACCTATCAAATTGTAATGACATGTTTCCAATTTCATGAATAGTAATGGTATTTTTTGAAACCAACAAATTTTTAATAGCATGGATCCAATTAACCCTTTTTTTTAGTTGTGGTACAGGTCGATGTTAGTTGATCTCCTAGCAATGAGGCCAGTGAGACGTGTTGTGGGCTAGGCCCACCCACGCCCACGTGCGGCTAATGGCGACGAGTGAGCAATGCACTCATACATCATCCATGCGTGTCGATCGGATGCACACCGTTTTCCATAATGGATTTGCCCTCGATCTCCTCTAGCGCAACAATAAAAGGGAGAGGCCGGCTCGTATCTAGGTGACGATCTAAGAACATTAAGCCACTCCCGATAAACCCTAACACCGATCATAAGAAGCGATGTAAGGAGACCGAAGGGTGTTCTCCAACCCCATCGCCGGTCAGTGCAGGTGGCAGCCAGAAGGGCGGTGCCATCATCCTGGTTCATGAAGCCATTAGAGCCGCATAAGTCCTAGCGTCGATTTGATCTAATTTCAAGGTCAATTATGTCTTGATTCATGTTGCAACTAGATTAAATTCATGGTGATCTATCCGATTGCGTTCAGCTTGGCTAGGTGATGATCTAAGAGCATTAAGCCACTCCCGATAAACCCTAACACCGATCATAAGAAGCGATGTAAGGGGACCAAAGGGTGTTCTCCAACCCCATTGCCGGTCAGTGCAGGTGGCAGCCAGAAGGGCGGTGACATCATCCTGGTTGATGAAGCCATTAGAGCTGCATAAGTCCTAGCGTCGGTTTGATCTAATTTCAAGGTCAATTATGTCTTGATTCATGTTGCAACTAGATTAAATTCATGGTGATCTATCCTATTGCGTTCGGCTTGGGTAGAATTTAGAAGGAGGAGAGCTAAATCGGGTCTAAGATTGTAAAACCCAAAAATTCCTCTTTCGACAGAAACCCTAATTTGTTTTCCCCAAAATTAAGAAAAACCCTAAAGTTCAAATCCTTCAAACCCAATCTAGAAAAACCCCAAATTGATGCAAACTCTCTCGAATTGGGACAAGACTTACAAGATTTGGGCTAAGTTCGTCGGAGTTCGCTGCGCATGGCATCATGTCTCGTCTGTCCGCGCACGTCTTTGCTGGTTCCTGTCGTCTCCGTGCGAGGCGTGCATGACATAAGCACCGCCGTGCATGCGCTTCTACTGCCATCTCAGACCAACCCCGCACCTGCTTCAGTTGGCCGTGCGAGCTTTAGGCTCACCCGGCATGGCCCTGCGCCGTGCCGAGGAGGAGAACCGAGGTGGAGGCGGTGGCGCTCGATATCAGCTCGCCGCCACCACTTACACCAGAGAAATCAGGACAAGGAAAGGGGAGAAATCAGCACTGTCCGATCATGATACAGTGGATGGCGTTCACTCCCGTCACACCCAGCCACGCTGCTTCATCTTGGCCATCGGTCTTCATCTGATGGTCGCCGCTAATGGGCCTGAGGGCATTGCGGGCCGCACGTGATAACTGGGCGCTGCGCGCGCCCAAGCATAGTAACGGGCTGAATTCAGTTTTCTTTTTCTTGGGCAATTTTTCAGTTTATTAATTTACAGAGATTGTTTTAAGTCATTTTGAGCTATTTCTTAATTCTATAAATTTGCGCTATGTGACCTTGCATGTTAATTTATTTATGACTAAATGGATCCATCATGTTAATTTTCTGACCTTGCATGTTAATTTTCTACGTCATTTCACCCAACGGAGTTATGATTTAGGATTTCTTGATTAATGCCAATCATGTCGTTTCGCTTCGTTTGGCCCAACAGTATTATGAAGTAGAACTTTATGCTTTATGTGAATAATGGACCAGACCAATGTAGGGTCAATTGTGCACGCTTATTGTTATTTACTAATGTGTTTGTCAATAATTTTAGCTGTGAATGATTTGGTTGCCCAAATCAATAGTATTGAACAGCTGAACGACACCAACTTCCAGGAGTGGAAGGAGAGGGTGAACATTACCCTTGGGTGCTTGATTATGATGTTGCCTTACACGAGGATGCCCATGTTGCACTTCTTACTAATGCTGCCAATAATGTCAAGAAAAGTTTTGAGCAAAAGGCAGAAAGGTGGGAGAAGGCAAATCTCATGAGCTTGATGGTCATTAAGAACTCCATCTCTCCTGGCATAAGAGGTGGCATTCCAGATGTTGACAACACCAGGACGTACATGGCTAATGCTGAGGAGATCATCCAGGTCTCCTCGAATAGTTATGCTAGTTTTCTCATCATGAGAATGCTCACCTCTTGTTATTACAGGAAGGGGAGTGTGAGACAACACATCATATCAATGACCAACATGGCGGCACAATTAAAGAGTATGGACATGACTATCTCTGATGGTTTTCTGATTCACTTCATTTTGAGCTCACTGCCACCTGACTACACTAATTTTAAGATAAATTATAACACTCAAAAGGACAAGTGGTCTATCGCCGAGCTCATTTCTCACTCTGTGGAGGACGAGGAGCATCAGAAGGTGACGAGGCACAAGGAGCAAGCCTACCTTGTTGAGACTGAGAAAGGCAAGAGAAAGGCTGGTGAGATTTGTGTTGGTGAAACCGGTAAGAAACCCAGGACTTCTCCATACAAGCCTAAGCCTAAGGGGAAGTCTAAGCCACCCACTTCTCCTGCTCCTAGTCCAACACCAAGTGCTATAATATGTAGGTTCTGCAAAAAGTCTGGGCACATTCAGAAAAACTATAATGGCTTTAAGAAATGTCTTGCTAAGAATTGTAATGTTATTGTTGATGTCATTTCTTATGTTGATGATGTCTTTTATGTAAGTTATGCTGCTATTTCCTAGTGGATTGACTCAGGTGCAACTATGCACATCACCAATTCATTGAAGGAATTGCATTATGTGAGGACTATCGTAAGGGGGGAGCGAAGTCTTGAAGTGGCAGACGGCAATGAACTTCATGTAAAGGCCATCAGAGATATTCCATTAGTTTTTGGAGGAGGCTATAATTTATTACTACATGATGTTCTTTATGTTCCATCTGTTAAAAGAAACGTTATTTTTGTTCCATGTTTAACCAAATACCACAGTTGATTTTGGAGACAAGGAATGCTTTATTAAATTTAATAATGAGATTGTAGGTCTTGCTTTTAAGCAAGGCAAACTTTATTTGCTCTCCCTTGGTGATTCTGCAATGAATGTTTGTGATGTTGCATATAATTTTAAGATTAATGAAACCTTATTGAAATTATGGCATTGTCTCTTAAGCCATATTTTGAAGGGGAGAATGGAACGTCTCATTAAGAAAGAGATACCCCATCCATTAGATTTCACTGAGCACAATCCCTATTTAGATTCTATAAAAGGAAAATTTACTAAAACAATAAAGAAAGGAGCTACTAGGAGGACGGGAGTACTTGAATTAATCCATACAGATATTTGTGGTCCCTTCCCAATAACGTCAGTGGATGGTTTTGAGTCATTTATTACATTCACTGATAATTACTCCCGCTATGGTTATATCTTTACACTATGACTGTTCCAAGGCACTAAAAAAATTCAAGATTTTTACGGCTGGAGTGGAGAATCAGCATAACTTTAAAATTAAAGTAGTGAGTTCAGACCACGAAGGAGAGTACTATGGTAGGAGTGCTCCATATGGACAAATTCCTAGGCCATTTGCCAAATTTCTACAGGAAAATGACATTGTAGCCCAATATTCTATGCCCAAACAGAATGGAGTGGCTGAGCGCCGCATCCACACCCTAATGCATAGCATGCTTATTCATTCAAGTATGTCTATGAAATTGTGGATGGAGGCATTCAAGACTCTCGCCCATATATTAAATTGGGTTCCCATTAAATCTGTACCTAAGATAGCTTATGAATTATGGACTGCTAGGAAATTGAGTCTAAATTATTTAAGAGTATGGGGCTATCCTGCTGAGGCTAGGCATTTTAATCCAGAAAGCTGACATTTTATCGGGTATCCAGAAAGATCAAAGGGATCGATTTTACCGTCCAAACCATGTCCATAAGTTTGTTGAGACTAGACACACTGCCTTTTAATTTAGAAAATGATCAAATCCGTGGAAACTTACATAATAGGGAGATAGACCTTGAGGAGATCCGGTTCTCGCAACCGGCCATCCAAGAGGAAAGTCTACTTGTACCTCAGGTTGTGCCACGCGTCTTCTTCTCAGGATCAGGCTCCCATTGAGGACATTAGTGAACCTGTAGCACCAAATGATGTGAAAACTCCACAACCCGCTGAGATCACTGATGAACCATTAAGAAGATCGCATCGGGAGAGGATGTCTTCTATTCCTAATGAGTATGAGGTCTACATTGGTAAAGACATTGGGAAATCAGACAATCCAACTTCATTGAAGGAAGCCATTAATTGTGAGCATTCATCCAAGTGGCTTGAAGCCATGAAAGATGAGCTAAAGTCTATAGGCAATAATGACATATGGGATTTAGTAGAAATTCCTGAAAGGGTCAAAACAATAGGTTAGCTGCATGTGGGTCTACAAAACAAAGCCTAACTTTAGAGAGAATATCGAACAATTCAAGGCAAGGCTCGTAACAAAAGGTTTTTCACAAAGAGAGGGGTTAAATTATAATGAGACTTTCTCCCTTGTGTTGAAGAAAGACTCATTTAGATTTGTCATGGCGCTAGTAGCTCATTACGATTTCGAGCTACATCAGATGGATGTTAAGACTGTATTTCTTAATAGTGACTTGGTTGAGCAAGTTTTCATGACACAGCCAGAAGGTTTTGTCATGGAAGGCAGGGAACATATGAAATGCAGACTTAACAAATCAATTTATGATCTTAAGCAAGTGTCAAGACAATGGTACCTTAAATTCGATAATATGATTAAAAACTTTGGATATAAGGAAAATGAAGTGGATAATTGCATTTATATGAAGTATAAGGGTGAAAAATTCATAATATTAGTACTCTATGTGGATGACATCTTATTAGCTAGCAACGATAAGCACCTGCTGCATGAGATTAAGGTTTTTTTGTCATCTAAATTTGACATGAAGGATCTTGGTGATGCCTCTTATGTTAATGCCCTAACGCCGATCCTAAGAAGCGTTGGAAGGAGATCAAAGGGCGTTCTCCAACCCGTCGCCAGTCAGTGCAGGTGGTGGCTGGAAGGGTGACTCCTCCATCCGTACCGCGAGCCTCTGCTTCAACTCCCGCTGCGACTAAGATGTCTTCAAGGTCCACCGGTCAGTCAAGTTTACCAGTCTGTATAAGCTTAGGTGATCATGTATGTGCTAAGGCTAAGTTTATGACTATAAGTTCTAACAGTCGAAGCCCTGTACGTTGTTTTGGACTCTCGGAGTCGGCATCATCTCGTACAAACTCCGGCGCACAGTTTTGGTCTCAACGGGGCGTCATATCGTGTGAACTCGGGCCATCATTCGTTGACGTTGCATGTTCTTTTCCTGTGTGATTTGTGGCCCTGTAGCTCGACCCTCTATGTCTTCATCATCGACTCAACCTTTCCCCCGTGTCCTCCCCGCCGCTGCCTTTCTGGTTCGTCCTCTCTACTCTGCGTTCTTCTTCCTTCCACAATTATTTTTATTTGCTTTATTCCTCATGTTCACTTTGCTTTATTTTTACTGCTGTTTTACATGATTACATGATCGGGATCTGATAGTCCGACACGTAAAAGCAACAAAGAGGCTTACTTTTGGTAACACACGTAAAGACCACAACTGTTGCGTACACAACGAAAATTTCACCAGAAAAAAAATATAAGCCACGCGGCGTACTAAATTCTGTTGCCCACGGTGGACCATCACCACGAGTGAAAGTGTGAGACCAGACAACAAATGGGAACTGGGTCATTACCAATGATAATAGCGACCCAAATCTGAGCATTCCGTCCAAACTTGAGTCCCGGGATTGCAAGTTGTTATGCTTCATTCCCAGCGTCTTGTTAAGAGTTTGGTCTCTGTCCAACAAACAGGCATTCATCAGGAATAAAATGTGAAAGTGGATGCATGACAAGGAGCATCAGCCAGGAGTTGATGAGCTTATACTGGTTGTGATGAACATAGACATGACACAGCGGCAAAACCGAGATGACCTTTTGGTACTAGAAATCTATGAAAAGATTTTGATGCGCTACCCATTGCTCAGTATATAAATAGGTAATACATTTTCTCTTTGGATCTGGTAAGCGGCAAAACCCACATGATCTTTTTCTACTTTTTTTTTTTGAGAACTCATGAACTTTACTTATAAAGAGATGCTTAGAAGCATGAGTGATGATAACTTCTCCCATGGGGAGATTATAAAGGTTACCTAAGTTTGGGCAACTTGCAAAATAGTAGGCATGAGTATTGTTATGGCAGGAAACTTCAAGGGGAGAATTGTTGGTGATATGCCCTATAGATAATCATAGAGATGATTATATCACATACTATGTTTACATCTTTATTATATGTTGTTCCTTAAAATAGATAACTTATTATTGATTAATTAATATGTGATTCGTTTATGAGACTATTTATGTTATATGTTTCTATTTCTAACAGATCACTGATCAAATATTATATATGGAACAAATATGGTTCAATGATCAGCACATTCATTGATTGGTGATCATGTCTCATGAATCATGGTATGGAGATACCAAATTAATAATGTGGACACATGTTGGAAAATATGTTGTTGGATAGACCCAACATGAGACACTGCAAGAGCTACATGTGATGTATCATCAGCGGCCTCATATTAGTGTTGGTATAGAATCCTTAGACCTGAGATTATCATGGTTTCCAACATGTGTAGTAGCTTGCTTAGGGGCTTCCAAACACTACTCCGTAACTGAGTAATTATAAAAGTAGTCTTCGGACATGCTATGAAACATGTAGTGAGATATGAATAATCAAGATGAGATTTGCCCATCCCTTGGAGAGATATCTCTGGGTCCCTTGGTGTTATAAATTATGGAAGTGCATGGCCATACCAAAAGTGATTGAGAAGTCAATCGCAGGTTAAATAATCTATTACAGGATCGAGTGAATGATTGAGCTATTAAAGGATGACACATATCTAGTCTTGAGCTTAATCGATATCGTGAGTCAAAGGGGTTCATACAAGTATACACTAGTGGTTCAGCTGATATGATCTTTTATGTATGCCCGATGAGTCAATATGTTCTGCTAGATGCTGCTGTTGACACGTGGACTAAAAAGGAGTTTTCGGGTTGCAGCCAAGTGTACATGAACTTATAGGATCGCACACTTAACGGGCCAGAATAAAAAGATTGGATGGAGATCCAATATATGCTCAATTTAGATAGAGATTCGAGTAGGACTCCCATGGGACTCAGAGATCTAATTATGGATCCTATATATATATACTTCAGGTGATGAGGTTGGTCGTTAGAGAGAAACCCTAGCCGTCACTCCCCTCCTGAGCAAAACCCTAGCCGCGCACGGGCGCTGGCACGTCCGTGCGACGTGTTCCATTCCTGCACTTGTAGATACCGGTAGAGGTGCTGCTGGTCTGCGGTGCTGATCGGCGTGAGAGCACAGCGGGGCGTACGCACGAGGAGGAGAAGGTCGGGCTGCTGTGATCTACTACTTCCTCTACATCGACACGCGCTACGTCGCCAATGTTCCTTCGGCTTCTTAGCACTTTCGCTGCATAGTGCGTCGAGTGGTAACGATCTACGATCTCATACTTGCATGGTTCCTGATTTACGCAATAACAAATTTTTGATTTATGCTATCTTAGCCTATACGTATCCCAACAATAACTATATGAAGAGATTCTTGCTTTGTATGCTAGACTCTCAGCATGTTTATTAGCCTCCCTTGGTATCCATTTGATCTGAATTTGTTCACCTGCAGATAAAGTTTGTAGTTCAAAGAGTAAAGGTCTCAAAGACCAATGTCCTGGCTGAGCAATAAAATCTTGTTTTTGCAACGTTAAGACTAAATTCTTGTTGTTCGATAAAGAGATTGTATGCTTCAACTGTAAACTTGAGCAGATCTTGTAGGCTGAAACAATGGCTGTAAGCTTAGCAATAAGAGGAGAAGTAAACTTTTTTTGAATTTGCTTTTATCGAGTACTGCATGTGATTCAGGATTACGTATGAAAATTCCAAAGCCTGACATATTGTTTTTCCAAGAGGCATCTACAGAACAGCGAATACCTGAAGGAATAGACAAGTTAAAACGAGCTGAATGTTGATAAGCTATAGTTACCACAGAAGGATCATGCAGTATTTGAAGCGTCATAACTTTGCATCATGCAAATGGCTTGAGTTACAGACCTGGAAAGGCTCCCAATTTTTTTCTTTAAAATTATGATCATTTCTAGCCTTCCAAATTTGCCAAGGCATGACAGCAATTTTTCATAGAGCATTATCTATGGGCATGGTAGCTAGGAGGTAAGCAACAAGGTCATGCATAGAATTCATGGAGATGGGAGCATCTGTTTTAAGCTGAAAATCAGACATGAACCAAACTAATCTACTGAAGCAACTGTGGAAAAAAATATGTGTCTCATCTTCCTGCTGCTCACATCTAGAACAAGTAGGCTCAATCCCTGCAATTATAGAATGTAGAGTAAATCCCTGCAATTATAGAATGTAGAGTAATTGCGGTTGGCAAAGCATTTCTGAAAAGCCTCGAAAGGAAAATTTTAACTTTAGGAAGAATTGTCTTATTTTTCCAGGCAGATTTGATCAGATTGATGACTAGTGAGGGAATGGAATGCTGATATAATTAAAAGTCTTGAAAACTTCTTTGTAAGCACTTTTAGTGTTACACTCACCAGAAGCAGTGTGAATCCAGTAAAGTTTATCATCTATATTATGACAAATTATTCTTACCTGAGAAATAGAGGCTGCAGCCTCATCATCAAAGATTTGAGAGATATTTGAAACGTTCCATTGCTTGTTTTGATCCCACAGTTCTGAAACCACTGAAGGCAACTTCCAGAGAGGCTAGTTAGATTTAATTGATCATGAATACCCACGATCAAAATCGTACACGCACCTGTGTTACGAACACCGAAGTAGTGGACAACAGCATAAGGTCAGATTTGGACGGCAGCGATCGACCCCAAGGAGATGGAGATCTCAGGTACTCACATGAATACCTAGAAATTTCTAAAACAATCGACTTATTTAGGTGTACTACAAAATTATATACTCAAATAGGCATGATACTCTCAAACATTTTTTCTCAATAATTACACTTCTCCTGGGCTGCTTGTTCACACAATTTCAGCCCACTATGTGTATAAAAATATTTTTATATCCTACTTGCTACAATAAAATTTAGAAGAAAACATTAATTGGAAATCTGACATGTGGGAAAAATAAAGCCGCTTAGCTGCCACCCTAAAATTATCACCGACATCACCGTCATGCAACATATAGTGAATACCCAATCTTAAAATTCTACATCCAACCCTGATGGAGGCTATGTCATTCGTTGGCCATCCATCAGCCGAGTCCATCCGCCCAGCACATCGCTTCTTACTTGAGTCGCTTCCGTGCACACTTCGCAAGGTCGTGCTGCTTGAATCGAGAGCGACGAATATCGATGCAAAGGTCAAGGCCTGGGCTGGTAGCCGACAACAATTATGGTCCTAGATTTAAACATTGAGCCCAATAACTATTTTCGCCTATTCATGAGCGCATCTTTTCTTTCTTTCCGAAAGCCCATCTCACACTTGGAGTCCGCCCAAATCTTGGTCAGGCAGATCCTAGTAGAAGAATTCGCTGTCAGGATTAGTTATTGGGCCACGTTGACAATGGAGATTGGAGAGATGTCCCAGATTCAAATCCCATGTACCAAGCATACGAGTATTTCACGCTAAATATATAACGCCTGGGATAGAACAGAGAGGTATCGGAGAGTGGTTTCAACATGGAGTTCGTGCAAGAGAAGAGAACGAAACAGAGGGCTTTGGTTGAACCTAACCAGCTAGTGTGCTAGCTAATGTATGGATATGTTGTGTTCCTCCTATTCATCCCATTTTTATTAGAGTCAATTGAACAAAACATCGGGTATTATAGTTCAAGCTACACAAAATCACAGAGTACATGGCATATAACTCTGTGTATTATGGTAATGGTGTTTCACAAAATCACACGATCGACCAATTTAATTAACCAAAACTCAGGGTCTATGAGTATTTTCATGCACATGTGAGATAGTATACATCTCACATGTCATATTTAAGTGGGATTTCTCAATTTTGTAGTTTAAACATTAGTACAATAATATCCGAGTTAATATCGCAAGTTTCCAAACTTCTATGGTTTTGTACAACTTAAATTTGAATTTAAAACTTAATTTCGTAGATTTTATCGTAACTTATTTTCAGCATTGGTTTTTAAATCGTGATAATCATATTTATGCCGGTTGAAAAAAGGCCCTAATAGGAGTTTATGATTTAGCAGTCATGGTATGTTTTTTTTCTATTATTATACTGCTAAAGTCTCAACAATTAGGAGGTTCACCAGAGCATAATAGCAGCTATTTGCTACTCTGAACAGGCCATGGTAACTTGCCCATCTTTGATGATCATACCCTGAAGCTTCAATAATTGCACCATCTACATTAACCTTTTACTATTGTGAAAACTGATATTATTGTCAGTTAATATAGGCGTGCAACAAGGCAAAACATAGTAAAGAATTCTATGTCTGGAAACAAGTATCTAAACTTGGTAATGTCCTAGTGGCAACCCCGTTAGACACTCGCGAGAAATTTGTCCCGCCATCACCAATAAAATCTGCACTGCTGCTGCACGCGAAATGTGTCCCGCTATCACCAATAAAATACTTCCTTCGTTTCATATTACAAGTCATTTGACTTTTTTTAAGTCAAAATTTTAAAGTTTGATCAAGTTTCTAGCTAAATATAGTAATATTTTTAATAAAAACAAACATTGTATCAAAATATATTAAATGTTAAATTTAATGAAACTATTTCGTGTCAGAGAAGTTGTTTTTTTAAAAAAACTTTATCAAATCTAAAGAAGTTTGACTAAAAAATATCAAACGACTTATAATATAAAACGAAGGACTTAAAATAAATCTTCTAGTACAAAACAGACAGAACAGAGAAAGAGGAATTACGTACCAGACAGGCGTGTTGGTAGTACGCGACAATGCCGCTGCTGTGGGAGAAAAATTCAAACGATTCATTGGTATGAACAGCAAATTAAGCATCACAATCAAAGTTGATCTGTAGATTCTATCAAACCAAAACGATACAGATCCTATCTATTATCCTAATTTTTTATAATATCTCAGTCTTATTATTCATTTCACACGATCCTACAATGTACCATTCCAATTATATGTTCCTACGATCATATAAAATATTATTTAAAATAAGAGGGATTAAAAATAATGTAAATAAATATGCTCAAGTTTAAAAAAACAAATTAAATTTATCAAAATTAATATTATATGATTTAATTTATATAAGATATTATATATTTTATATAAAAAATATGTAATTTAAAATTTTGATGGTACCCTGATCCCGATCCTATGATAGTACGTTGATTCTATGATATTATAAATAAAAAATAATGCTACCTAGTATTTTGATACTAAGTACCTTGATCACACTTGTGTGTTTCGATTCTGTCTTGTATACGTGGTTACCAGCAACGGTCAAGGCTTCAAGGGAGAAATCTGCATGAGAACAGAGGCCAAAACTGGATGATCCTGTGTACGACGATGCTCTAGACATTTTTCTCTCTATATAAATGATGCATGCTTTGCAGTCATGATCATGTAATACTGTCCAAACGACTGCTCCATATTATATAGCCTATTTTTGTTTCTACTGCTGACATATAGTTCTTCAAAATTGTGTGGATCAAAAAAATAGTCATTAGCAATATCGTGCCGATTCCATTAAAAAAAAGAGACTGGTCATTTGAGATATTTGAGTAAACCAAATTAAGAAAGTTAATTGTTTTCAATAAGTACTTGTGTCCAGCAAATTGACAACAGAGTGATTTTGGTGACCGCCGATCGCGATCACGCAAATGCAACTGTGACAACGGCGGCCAAGATGTGTCTTCATTGCAATGGCCACCATGGAAGTTTGACAAGGAGGCAGTGACAGGTGAACACTGACATGGACACCATCGACGACTTGATGAACACCTGGCGACGAATATTCTTGTTTTCTGTTCATTTTCACGTATAGCACAGATGTATAAGTGTTTATATCAGCAAATATTTGGTTGTATACCAGTCTTACTAACCGGCAAGATCAAGACTATATTTTCAACAATCGAACAGTAGAACAGTTTGAAACTCAAAATAATTCAACAGATAATATTAGGAATTGGCCAGTATACAAACCAAACCATTACAGGTTCTCCTGCCACCCGTGAGCAACCAAGCACATTATCAACAAATAGGGCACGCCTTCTTCCTCATCCAGCGACGGCAGCCAAACTCCATGCAACCTACAGATGGGATCGCCATCTCCCTTGTAATCTGGAGGAAATCTCCACAGAGCAGACCCAACCAAAAATAACCTGAATCTCCCTCATTACATGATTGATGATATATATATATCACTACTAAAAAAACATACAAAAAGGATGGCACTGTAGGCGCCTAAAATGCAAAAACCGGGACTTATATACCTTTTTCAGCTTGAGGCGTATGCCAACGACGCTCCATCTGGTAGAACCGATATTTTGTGGAGAGATAGGTGCTGGTTTTTAAAAGGAACCAGCACCTATGACTTCTGTTAGAGAAAGGTGTTGATTCCTATTAAAAATCAGCGCATTTGAGTGTTGTCCCGTCAAAGTAGTTGTTAGTGGGGCCAGGATAAAAGTGACGTTTTTTTAAAAAGACACTTTTAGGTGAAGAGCAGAGCCGAACCAGCCAACCTTATCCTTTTCTTCGCCTCTCTCGCCTCCCCTCGCTCTCTATCTCTCTCGCCCATCTCTTCGAAATCAGCGCCACGCCTTCTGTTCCTCCTCCTCCCCCTCGCCGCCATCATCACGATATGGCCACCGTCACACCTGCAGGAGCAACGGTGTCATCTATGGCGGTGGCAACGGTGGGACGTCCGCGTCGGGGGGTGATGACGGCGGTTGTGTGGGGAGGATGCAAAGGCTGACCAACAACGACCTGGGCGGCGACGAGGGCGCGTCCATGCCCATGGGCGAGAGGGGGGGGGGACGACATGGGGTGGGCTGCCCCTCCTCCTGTCGCCGCTTCCCACGGGCCCCGGTTCTCGATGACGGCTAGATTCGGCACCGTCCCTTCCTACCGGCGCTCGAGAGTGGCCTGATTCGGCGGCGCCTCTCCTCCTCTTCGCCCCTTCCCACAAGCGCTCGTGGGCGGCCGGATCCAGCGTAGATGGACTTCATTTTTTTCTTGTTCATTATCTCTGATGCATGCAAATAATCCATGTAATTGGAGTGGTTAGAATTCTTTATTTCTGTCAAAATTTTTGATTTAATTTATCTGAATATTTGTGCTGTGGATGGATGTGGGACGGATGCATGATGATATGTGGATGTGGGATGAGGAGTTGCTCGATGTATTGGTTCGATTCGAACCAATGCATTGAGCCGGCTTTTTTTTCATACCTTTGAGTCGACCTCAAAGGTGTCTCCTGTGAGATATTGGTTGAGAAATTCATCACCCACGAAGATTTTTCAACCAACCCCAATTACTATTTTTTAAGTAGTGTATGCAGCAAGCACCATGGACAGAGTCCTAGTAGGAGCTCATGTATGCATGAAAGTAGGCGTAGCCCATAAACCCTAGGTGATTAACCTAACAACCTAGGTAACGATGCCGCTAATGACACTGAACTTAATTGACCTTAAAGCAACTACTAAATACCCAACAAAAAATTAGCCAACCTTAGTAAGTTCTGAATAAACCTAGGATGGCTTGATTTCCACCTCCATGGAGCCAAATTGCACAATTCTTCTCTGTTGGATAATGACTCAAATATATTGTTAGTCCTATGGACTAGTTTAATATATACCTATATATATGGGCTACCCTTGTACATGTAGCCTGAACCTTGATTATTGTCACCCGTGGTTTTTTTTCTCTCCGCATTGGAAGGTTTTTTCACGTAAAAATTCATGTCTCTTTTGCATCTATTCTAACAAGTGGTAAGTGGTATCAGAGCATTGGAGTTCGATCTACATCAGTTATCGGCGTGCTCATTGATGAATCTAATAGGCAGGTGTGCACCCTCTCGTCGTTTCGTCAAGACCGAAGCCGCGTTGCTTTCACATCGGGTCGTCGACTACCAGACTGCTAGGTGCATCTACTGCGCATGCGTGTCGAGGAAAAATAGGGCAAGTCAGGCAGCCAGCCATCGCCCCTGTTCAAGTCAATTCAATTTCACGTTGTTTTGCTAGGTGCACACCTATGTTCTTCTGTTCAGATCAGTGAAGTGATCAAATCTCTGGCGAAACTGCTACATCCACACGGAGTTCTACCAGGAAATCAAACCCCGTGCAATCCTCTGTTTTGTTTTAGTTTTGCTACACCCACACAGCCTTTTTTTTGGAATCTGTTATATATTTTTTATCTGTAATTTTTTTCTCTCCAACATGTCATCTACTAAATTTGACAATTTGAAGTTCGATGGCAAGATCAATTTTTGCATATGGCAGGTTGAAGCTATTCTTACACAAGTTGGTGTTCAGAAGGCATTGGGTGCTAAACCAGTGGATATGAATGATGATAAATAGGAGGATTTGGATCAAAAGGCGTTATCTGCCATACAACTCAGTTTGTCTACAGATGTTCTGCGCGAAGTCCTTAATGAGACATCTGTGTCTTCATTGTGGAAGAAATTGGAGACGCTATACATAAAGAAAAGTCTTGCCAACAAATTGCGCCTCAAAGAATGCCTGTACATAATTCGCATGGCAGAAGTTAAATCTATTTAGTCTCATCTTAATGAGTTTAATTCACTCATTATTGATTTGGAGAAGTTAGATGTGAAAATTGATGATGAGGATAAGGCTATTTTACTAGTTGTCTCTTTGCCTGCTACCTTTAAACACTTTAAAGAAATTATGCTTTATGGCTATTATGATACCCTTAGTTTTGAGGATGTTAAATCAAATTTATTGTCCAAGGAAAAATTTGATATTGATTCTCGTTCTGAAGTTAAAGCTGAGGGGTTAATTGTTAAAGGTAGATCTTCCCAAAAGGGTGATTCTTCTAGATCAAAATCTAGATCTAAATCAAGAGATAGCAAATCCAGACTTTTTTGCTATTATTGTAAGAAAGATAATCATGATATTTCTCAGTGTTATAAGTTGAAAAGGAAGGAAGAAAGATCTAAAACTCAAAATGAGAAATCCGCTGAGGCTAGTTTTGTTGCTAATGATTGTGATGGAAAGGTTTTAGTCAGCACTGCTAGTATTGAGAATCGAACTACTTGGATTATTGATTCGGCTTACACTTTTCATATATGTCAATATAAATAGTGGTTCTCTATTTATGATTTCGTTGATACTGGTGAAGTTGTGATTGGTGATGGGTCTCCACTTGAAATTTTTGGAATTGGTGCTGTTCAAATTAAAACACATGATGGCACTGTTAGGACCCTTACAAATGTTCGCCATGTTTCTAGAATGAAAAGAAATCTTATTTCTTTGGGCACTCTTGAATCCTTGGGATATAAATATGTTGGTGACAATGGTGTTCTTAAGATTTCGAAAGGAAATCTTGTTGTGTTAAAAGGCCATAGAATCGATAGTCTTTGTTACTTGCAAGGATCTATAGTCACAGGTGTTGCAGCTGTTTTCACTATTGCATCAGATCCTCACACTACCAAGCTTTGGCATATGCGCTTGGGTCATATGAGTTAGAAAGGTATGCATCTCCTTTGCAAGAAAGGACATTTAGATAATATTGGCAAACTTGATTTCTGTGAACATTGTGTTTTTTGGCAAACAAAAAAGGGTTAGTTTTAGTATTGCGACTCATCAAATTGAAAGAATTCTTGATTACATTCATTTGATCTTTGAGGTAAGTCTAAGTTTCGTTCTCTTGGTGGATGTGAGTACTTTATAACATTCATGGATGATTTTTCTCGCAAAGTTTGGGTTTATTTCTTGAAACATAAGGATGAAGCTCTTTCAGTGTTTCAGAAGTGAAAAGTTTTGGTGGAAAATCAAATTGGCAAAAAAATAAAGAAGCTTAGAACTGATAATGGATTGGAATTTTGTAGTGGTGAGTTTCATGATTTTTGTGCTAATCATGGTATTGCAAGACATTTGACTGTTCCAGTAACTCCTCAGCAAAATGGTGTGGCAGAGCGTATGAATCGCACTTTTCTAGAAAGAGCCCGTTGCATGCTTTCAAATGCAGGTCTATGGAACAAGCGTGCGTTGTGAGTTAAGACGATTTCTATAGCTTCTTACTTGATCAATCGCTCTCCAAATTCTGCCATAAATTTTTAGATTCCAGAAGAGGTTTGGTCAGGTAAACCAGTTGATTATTCCAATTTGAGAATTTTTGGTTGTCCTGCTTATACTCGTGTTAACACTGGGAAATTAGAGCCTAAAGTAAGAAAATGCATATTTGTTGGTTATGGTTTTGGTGTCAAAGGATATCGTTTATGGTGTTCTGATGCTCACAAATTGATCATTAGTCGTGATGTCACTTTTAATAAAGTTGTTTTTCTCTCACCGGGTAGTGATAATTCACCCATAATTGAATTTGAAACTGATGAAGTTGTTATAAGGAATGCATAATTTGATGTAGTTTTGCCTACTATTGATGATGATTCTACAGTTATTCCTACTGCACAACAAGTTTCTGATTTGTCATCTTCAGATAATAATGACCATTGTGTTGCTCGAGATAGAAATAGAAGAAATAATATTCAATTGCCTGCTAGATATCGTGACACTGATGATATGGCTTGTTATGCTCTTCTTGCTGCACAAGATGTTGATGATATTGTTGAACCTTCTTCTTATTCTGAAGCTATCTGATGTGAAAATTCTTCTAAATGGTTGACTGCTATAAATGAAGAAGTTAAGAGCCTTCATAAAAATCATACATGGGAATTGCCAAAGCTTCCAACAGGTAAAAAACCATTAAAGTACAAATGGATTTATAAGAAGAAGGAAGGTATTTCTGGAGTTGAACCTGCAAGATGGAAGGCCTGTTTAGTGGTGAAAGGTTTTGACCAAAGGGAAGGTATTGACTTCAATGAAGTTTTTTCTCCTGTTGTACGCCACTCTTCCATTCGGGTGATGCTTGCTTTTGTTGCTTTATTTGACTTGAAATTAGAGCAACTTGATGTTAAAACTGCTTTCTTACATGGAGATTTAGAAGAGGAGATTTTTTATGTCACAACCTGAAGGTTTTGTTGTTACAGGAAAAGAACATTTAGTTTGCCATTTGAAGAAATCACTTTATGGTCTTAAACAAGCTCCTAGGCAGTGATATAAAAGGTTTGATTCTTTTATGATTGCACAACAATATGCACGTAGCAATTATGACAATTGTATTTATTTCAAGAAGTTTCCCAATGAATCTTTCATTTATTTGTTGCTTTATGTTGATGATATGCTCATTTCTTCTTATGACAAGTTACTGATTGATCAGTTGAAGGCTCAACTTAGTCATGAACTTGAGATGAAAGATCTTGGTCCTGCAAAGAAAATTATTGGCATGGAAATTCAGCGTGTCCGCAAGACTAGTAAATTATTTCTATCTCAAAAAGGTTACATTGAGAAGATAGTTAATAAATATAATCTTGGTAATTGCAAGCCTGTTTCTACACCATTTGCTTCACATTTTAAATTATCTTCAAGTCAGTGTCCTATTAATGAAGATGACAAAGATTACATGTCACGTGTTTCCTTATGCCAGTGCCGTTGGCAATCTTATGTATGCTATGATTTGCACTCGCCCAGATTTAGCTCATGCAGTTAGTGTGGTTAGCAGATTTATGCATAATCCTGGCAAAGAACATTGGAATGCTGTTAAGTGGATTCTTCGTTATTTGAAAGGTACTTCTAATTTTGGCTTGATGTTTGATAAAAATAAAGTGAAGACAGATAATGTTATTGGGTTTGTTGATTCTGATTATATCGGAGATCTTGATAAAAGAAGGTCTATTTCTGGATATGTCTTCTCTTTATGTGGTTCAGCTGTCAGTTGAAAAGCTTCACTTCAGTCTGTTACTGCTCTTTCCACCACAGAAGCAGAATATATGTCAACTACTGAAGGTGTCAAGGAAGCTGTTTGGTTGCAAGGTCTCGTTTCTGAACTTGGTATTCAGCAGGATGCTAGTACTGTTTATTGTGATAGTCAGAGTGCTATTTGTTTGACCAAGAATGATATGTTTCATGCGAAGACCAAGCATATTGATATTAAGCACCATTTTATTCGTGATATTGTTGCTCAAGGGCAAGCCATTGTGGGAAAGATACACACTGATGACAATCCCACAGATATGCTTACAAAGTCACTCTCAAATACTAAGTTAAGCATTGCCTAAACTTAGTAGGTATTCGTGGTGCTTAGCAGCCTTTCGGGGTTTTGGAGACATTTTCTTCTACAACATATTTATAGGGTTATTGAGGTCAAGGAAATGTTTGTTGGATAATGACTCAAATATATTATTAGTCCTAAGGACTAGTTTAATTTAATATGTGCCTAACGACTATACATTATCCTGAACCGTCATAGTTGATTATTGTCTCTCGTGGTTTTTTTTCTCTCCGCATTGAAGAGTTTTTTCACGTAAAAATTCATGTCTTTTTTGCATCTATTTTTCTAACATTCTCGAATTGGCAAACAAAACACAATAAGTAGAAGCCCGAGATTGACGAAGAAGTTAGACAGGCCAACACAATTCTAACTATCCTCATAGTTCAGCTCAACCTCTGCCGCTGCCCAGGCTTCATTTAATTGATACTATAAATGTTATTATAAAGATTATAAAGGTGCCTGAGGCTGAGGATTACGAGTAGACAGATAAGTAGTAAGTTACCTTATTTAGGTTGATCAAATTTATAGAAAATAATAATAATATTTTCAACACAAAACAAATAAAATTATTAAAATATATTTAATGTTAGATGTAATGAACTAAATTAATACTATAAATATTATTATACCTTTTTATAAATCTGATCAAAGTTTTTTAAAAAAATTCACTTAAAAAAATCAAAACAACCTGTGATATAATCAAAGGAAGTACATGGCGATGTTCAGTGGGCCAAGACTGGCCAGCTCCAAGACTGGCATGACGCAATGACAAAATTCATGGGACAGGCTGATCCAGACGACATCGTCGGCAACTTGGCAGCGCACGGTAGCCCCACAACGATAGCCAGGAAGGCATTGCAAATGAGAGGCCGCACGGGCCCAGGCGGCCCAGGCAAACAACTAGCCCGTTGCACAATGCGCGAATTTTATTTATTTATATATTTATTTTTAAAGGATTCAAAAAATAAATTACCGATTGAAAGTTTTGTACAAATATACTCCCCCTGCCCGGGCATATAAATCATTCTACCATAGGACGGGAAATGTAACGTGATGGATAACGAATGGGACGTGTCATGATAATTTTGCTGGCAACCTTTTCTCGCCCTCCCGTAGGATGATTTATTGTCAAGAGGTGCCGTTTGCAAAACGCCCCCGGCCTACAAAATGCAGATAGGGTGTCGCCTGCAAAAATGTATGATAAATCACCTTTTTGTTAAGGCAATCTACAAGGGTTTATATAAAAAAAACAAGTGAGACGGCCAAGGGCATTTTGCAGGTGACACTCTTCCAACGATAAATAGTCATAAAAAATGATGAGAAGGGTTGCCTGTGAAATTTCGCCCCTCTCGCCGTCTACCACATCACAATTCTCGTCCTAATACAGGGTGATTTATATGTCCCGTCTTATGATAGGGCGAGAGGAGTACATTTTTACAAAACTTCTAAACAATAATTTATTTTTATAAATCTTTTAAAAAATTAGAATAAAAAAATGGATTGTGCGATGACATGCACAACCATCCAGTGGACCAGAGCAATGACTGAGCCAAAGTGCAAAAAAACTGAGCACACCAAGCTTAACACATGATAAGGCCCATCCTAGACATCACTAGCTGGAACATTCATAGGCTGAATAGCTGGAATATTCCTAGACATGGCAAAATACATATTACTCCCTCGTTTCATGTTATAATTTTTTTTGACTTTTTTAAGTCAGTTATTTTTAAGTTAGCAATATTTTCAACACCAAAGAAACATAATATCAAAATATATTAAATGATAGATTTAACAAAAAATAATTTGGTGTTATAATATATTAAATGATAGATTTAATAAAAATAATTTTGTGTTATAGATATTACTACAAATTTCTATAAAATTGGTCGAACATAAAGAAGTTTGATTAGAAAAAAAGTCCAAATGACTCATAATATGAAACGGAGGGAGTATATTTTTTCTCTCTCCTATCTAGATATACAAATTTGAAATGAGCAAAATAGCTACTTTTTCCTATAAAAGTACCACATTTATCCCCTAAGGGATGAGTAGACCACATGGCATCATATTGTGTACATTACTGGAGAACTGATCTTTGGTCGGAATCAGAAAAACCGGAATAGTCCCGGTTCGAATATGAACCGGGACTAGAGATCAACTTTAGTCCCGGTTAAAAAAGGTAACGGGTCGCGAGGATCTTTAGTCTCGGTTGGTAACACCAACCGGGACTAAAGATAATCTTTAGTCCCGGTTCAAACACCCACCGGCCCTGTCAGGCTGGTGACAGGGGGGCGGGGATCTTTAGTCCCGGTTGGTGTAATCAACCGGGACTAAAGATCCTAACTTTAGTCCCGGTTGGTGGTATAAACCGGGACTAAAGATCCTACCGGCCTTATGGTGAGAGGGGGGCAGGGATCTTTAGTCCCGGTTGGTGTTACCAACTGGGACTTAAGATAATTTAAATCTATAGTCCCGGTTAGTATTATTAACCGGGACTATAGTGATCGACCTTTTTATACTTCTTCTTCCTCCTCCAGCCTGAGCCATTGCTGCCAAGAGGAGGAGGAAGAAGAGAAGTGCTGCCAAAATTTTTGATAAATTTGTTTTGGTGATAATATACAAATCGGAGAGATCGAAAAGGTTAGCAAATCCATTCTCTAATAATGTATGCTTAGCATATTGCATTTATAGCTTTGTTTCTATAAAATATTTTCTCCATAAAGGTTTATGCAAAATGATGAGAGAGAAAATATGTTAGGCAAAATTAGGTTGATTTTGAAATTAGAAAATTTGGATAATGATGTTAGGCAAAATATGTTAGGCAAAATTAGAATATTTTCTCCATTCTCTTTTCTAGAAATCAGTTTCACTTGGAATAATGATGTTTTAAATTTTTGTATGATTATTTAATTAGTTTCGAGAATGTGGATTTCCTTAGTAACATTGGACTATTTGATGTCTAGATGGATCGACAATGGATGTACACCGCGGACTGACGGTCGAAAGAGTTTATTGAAGGCGTGCATTATTTTTTGAAGGTGGTCAATGCTAACAACTACAAGGGTTTCATGTGTTGTCCATGCAAAAAGTGTAGTAACCGAAAGGAGTATTCATCATTAAGAACTATTCATGCACACTTGTTTGAGTCTGGATTTATGCCTGGATATAATTGTTGGACCTCGCACAGAGAGCTAGGGGTTACAATGGAAGAAGATGAAGTAGAAGACGAGAATATTCCGGGCTGTGCTCATCAATACGGTGGATTTGAAGAAAATCCGGAAGGCGAGGCGGACGGAGCTGTTCAAGATAACAACGCTGTAGATGATCTTGGTCAAATGTTGTGGGACGTAAAGGACAACTGCGAAAGTGAGAAGGAGGTCCAAAAATTAGACCGTATGTTAGCGGACCACAAAACTTCGTTGTACCCAGGTTGCGAACAGAGGCACAAAAAATTGGGTACGACGCTAGAATTCTTGCAATGGAAGGCAAAAAATGGTATAAGTGACAAGGCATTTGGCGAGTTATTGAAACTCGTCAAGAACATTCTTCCGGAGGGAAACGAGTTGCCCGAAACACCGTACGAAGCTAAGAAGGTGGTATGCCCTCTAGGACTAGAAGTACATAAGATACACGCATGTCCTAACGATTGTATCCTCTATCGCGGTGAGAAGTACAAGAACCTAGAAGCATGCCCGGTTTGTAAAGCACTACGATACAAGATTAGACGAGATGATCCAGGTGATGTTGACAGACAGCCTTCGAAGAAGAGAGTTCCTGCTAAGGTGATGTGGTATTTCCCTATAATACCACGGCTCAAGCGTTTGTTCAGGACCAAAGAGCATGCTAGCATGATGCGTTGGCACGCAGAAGAACGTCAACAAGACGGGATGCTGAGACACCTCGCCGACGGGTCGCAGTGGAGAAACATCGACAGAACATTTCCAGACTTTGGAGAGGATGCCCGAAACGTAAGGTTCGGTTTAAGTACAGATGGAATGAATCCATTTGGAGAGATGAGCAGCGGCCATAGCACTTGGCCTGTTACCATGTGTATCTACAACCTTCCCCCTTGGCTATGCATGAAGCGAAACTACATCATGATGCCAATTATCATTCAAGGCCCAAAGCAACCTGGTAATGACATTGATGTCTACCTAAGACCATTGGTTGAGGATCTTCTTCTATTGTGGAACAAAGAAGGTGTCTCCATGTGGGACGAGGACAAACAGGAGCAATTTAACCTGCGAGCGTTGTTGTTCGTGACCATTAACGATTGGCCTGCACTTAGCAACCTATCAGGACAGTCAAACAAGGGGTACAAGGCTTGCACCCATTGCATGGATGAAACTGAAAGTACGTATCTGAAACACTGTAGGAAGGTTGTTTACATGGGCCATCATCAATTCCTTGTTGCAACCCATCATGTATGGAAAAAAGGCAAGCATTTTGAACAGAAGTCAGACCACCGTACTAAGCCTAAACATCGCAACGGAAAAACCCTGTTTGATATGGTGAAAGATCTGAAAGTAGTATTTGGAAAGGGACCTGGCAGCCAACCTATAGAGAGCGAAGATGGTCACGCGGCGATGTGAAAGAAGAAGTCTATTTTTTGGGAGTTACCCTATTGGAAAGTCTTAGACGTCCAGCACGCGATCGACGTGATGCACCACACTAAGAACCTTTGTGTCAACCTGTTAGGCTTCCTAGGTGTATATGGGAAGTCGAAAGATACACTTGAAGCACATAATAATCTTAAGCATATGCAACAACGCGAGGACCTTCACCAGGAACCGAAGGATAAAGGAAGCCATTACTTGAGTCCTGCAAGCTATACCCTGAGCAAGGAAGAGAAGGAAAGCATGTTTGAATGCCTGGAGAGCATCAAGGTACCATCTGGATACTCCTCGAACATAAAGAGAATAATAAGCATGAAGGAAAAGAAATTCACAAACCTAAAGTCTCATGACTGTCACGTGTTGATGACACAACTGCTTCCTGTTATAATTCGTGGTATCCTTCCTGATAATGTCCGGGGAACAATAACAAAGCTATGTGCTTTCATGAACGCAATTTCGCAAAAGATCATAGATCCAGACAGTTTAACAACCCTTCAAGAGGACGTGGTCCAATGTCTCGTCGGCTTTGAGATGATCTTTCCACCGTCATTCTTCAATATAATGACGCATCTTCTATGTCACCTTACGAAAGAGATCAGTATTCTCGGTCCTGTGTACCTATACAACATGTTTCCTTTCGAGAGGTACATGGGCGTTCTAAAGAAATACGTTCGTAATCGTTCTCGTCCGGAAGCAAGCATCGCCAAGGGTTATGGAACAGAGGAGGTCATTGAGTTCTGCGTAGAATTTATTGAAGACCTCCATCCAATCGAGGTACCCAAATCAAGCCATGAGGGGAGACTACGGGGAAAGGGGACTCTTGGAAGAAAAGCAATAATGACCGTGGACAATGATTTATTCCGTAAAGAACATTTCACGGTTTTGCAACAATCTTCGTTGGTGGCTCCTTACATCGAGGAGCACCTGGCGATTGTTCGGTCGAAAAATATCGGCAAGTCTGATGCATGGATTACACGCCATCACATCGATACTTTCCCCGTTTGGCTACGACAACGTCTAATGGGTGCAGAAACCATTGACCAACAACTAGCCTTCTTGGCGAGGGGGCCTTCTTGCTCGATATCGACATTCCAAGGATATGAAATCAATGGGTATACATTTTACACAAAAGCCCAAGACAGAAAGAGCACGAACCAGAACTCTGCTATACGTATCGACGCCATGAGATACGATGATGCAACTAGCACGTATTATGGTGTCATCGAGGACATATGGGAACTAGACTATGGACCCCTGAAGGTACCTCTGTTTCGATGCCAATGGGTTAGGCTCACCGGTGGAGGCGTAACGATTGATGACAGTGGGATGACAACGATTGACCTAAGCAAGGTTGGGTACTCAGACGAACCTTTCGTCTTAGCCAATGATGTCACATAGGTTTTCTATGTGAAGGACATGTTTAGCAAACCAAAGAAGGGTAAAGGACCCGACGAGCCAAAGCGCCACGTGGTTCTCCCAAGCAAAAGAAAAATCGTCGGAGTCGAGGATAAGACTGACAAAGATTACGATCAGTTCGACGGGCAACCTCCGTTCGCGGTGACGGTTGACCCGGGCATCCTCCTTTCAAAGGAGGACACCCCTTACTGACGCAACGATCATAGCGAAGGAACATTAGTGAGGAGAAAGTACGTGAGAAAAACGGTGACATAGGTTGTTGTATGGACAATGCAAATTATTTATAATGTCTTGAAGGACATGCAATGTTTGTGTTTTTTATTACTACAATTATGTAAGGAAAACAGTGACATAGGTTGTTGTATGGACGACGCAAATTATTTACAATGTATTGAAGGCCATGTAATGTTTGTGTTTTTTACTACTACAATTATATATGTAATATCAATTTTGAACTATTTAAATAGGTTATATATTATTAGATAGTAATATCAATTATTGGAATGTAATATCAAATTGAAACGTCATATGTTATTTATATGTGATTATTTATATCTAATAATAATTTTAAACTATTTAAATAGGTATTATGGTAGTAGATATTTTAATACTATTCAAATAGTATTTAAATTGGTCTATATGTGATTATTTATAAGCAATAATAATTTAAAACTATTTAAATAGGTAATATGGTAGTAGATATTTTAATACTATTCAAATAGTATTTAAATTAGTCTATATGTGATTATTTATATTTAATAATAATTTAAAACTATTTAAATAGGTAATATGGTAGTAGATATTTTAATACTATTCAAATAGTATTTAAATTGGTCTATATGTGATTATTTATATGCAATAATAATTTAAAACTATTTAAATAGGTAATATGGTAGTAGATATTTTAATACTATTGAAATAGTATTTAAATTGGTCTATATGTGATTATTTATATTTAATAATAATTTAAAACTATTTAAATAGGTAATATGGTAGTAGATATTTTAATACTATTCAAATAGTATTTAAATTGGTCTATATGTGATTATTTATATTTAATAATAATTTAAAACTATTTAAATAGGTAATATGGCATTATATATTCTAATACTAACATTTACATGTGCACTGTTTCAATCTTTAGTCCTGGTTGTTAAACATAGCCGGGACAAAAAGAAAATTTGGCCGAGCGGGAAAACATCTTTAGTCCCGGTTGGTGGCACCAAACGAGACTAAAGATATCTTTAGTCCCGGGTGGTGGTATAAACCGGGACTAAAGATTGTTATCTTTAGTCCCGGTTGTTCATCTTTAGTCCCGGTTGTGAACAACCGGTACTAAAGATAACATCTTTAGTCCCGGTTTATACCACCACCCGAGACTAAAGATATCTTTAGTCTCGTTTGGTGCCACCAACCGGGACTAAAGATCCCGACTATAAAATGCTGGGTGCATCGTCTTCTCCGTATCCACACTTAGCCGTTTCTCATTTTCTCTCCACTCTCAGCGCGCACGTCCTCCGTCTTTGCCGCCGTCGTCGCCTTCGTCGTCTCCGCCGCCATACGTCATCGTCGTCCGCACCGCGTCTCCCGGCCGAGGTTTGGACCGATCTCCATCTTTTCTTCCGTCCGTTTTCAACAATGGCACGTACCACACCACCGTCGCCATGCTGGCTCGTTCCCGCGCCACCGCCGCCGCCGCCGGCCCATGCCACAACACGGCGGCGCGGCCGCCACGGCCGCGCCACCACGACCGCCGCCACCACCACGGCCGCGCCACCAGCCGCCGCCACAACACGGCCGCGCCACCACCACGGCCGCCGCCGCCACCACCACGGCCGTCGCGCCACCACGGCCGCCGCCGCCACCACCACGGCCGTGCCACGAACGACGTAACGCTAGAACGAACGTGAACGGACGTGAATGAACGTGAACGATCGAACGACATGTGTGGACCGAACGAGCGAACGACCGACCGAACGAACGAGCGACCGAGTGAACGAACGAACGAGCGAACCTATGCGCGAACGAACGAGTAAATGAGCGAACGAACGAGCGAACGAGCGAACGACCGAACGAACGACTGAACGAGCGAATGAGCAAACGACCGATCGAACGACCGAACGAACGATCGATCGAACGACAGAGCGAGCAGACGGTGCAGCTGTATGCCCCTCCAATCATGGTGAGCCCCTCGGGCAATCGCAGCAGCTGTGCCTCTACAGGGCAGGCAGGAGAACAGGTCATGGAAGGTGCAGCAGGGCAAGCTCAGGCAAACCCATCGTACCACGTAGATGAAATCACGTGGCGGACACCTTGTGAGCTGCACATTCCCTTCAAGAACATATCACTCAAGGTATGCTCTTAGTTTTATGATATGTGTCTTGTAAATTGCATAACCGGTGGTGCATGCATCTGTTAATTACTAAGTAATCCTGACTCTCGTGAAGGTGGCGTCGGGCATGGCCATACCAGTGGACCCTTCGGGGACATATCGTTGCAGACCGATTCCACCTAGGTACTCAAAGGTCGAGGTTAAATTGGTGGAACGAGGGTTCGACGATCTCGAGCTGGACATCCCCGGAGGAGACGGGGAGACGAAACTAGGAGACACAGCCCACGCCATTATACTATGGTGCAAGCGACACATCGTGTTTCCCGAGCGAGCAGCGGCGTCTTCTCCTTCGTCTCCTCCGCCTGCACCGGCTCCTCGGCCTGCACCTTCTCCTCCGCCTGCACCGGCTCCTCCACCGCAGTCTCTTCCGCATGCAACCTCTTCTTCGCCTGCACCGGCTCCTCCGCCTGCACCGTCACCATCTGCTCCGCCTGCACAGCCTAAAAAGTCGTGCCCACTTTGTCCCGCGCCGTCAAAGTCCACACCACCAAGAAAGAAGCCAAGACTTGACGAGCCAAAACTCCCCGCTCTCAAGAAAAGGGCGTACGACCGCACTCTCGAGGAGAATGAGGAGGTCGTACGAGCAGAAGTGAAGGCGTTCTTCGAGGCACCGAAACCACCAAAAAAGATTCCAATAGATCCGGCTGCTAAGAAGTTCTTCCAGAAGATGAGCGAACCGGTCAAGAGGGCTGTACTTTCCGATTATGACCGGTCGGTGACGAAGTCGTACAAGAAACAAAGAGCAAAGGCCAAAGAAGTGCCTCAGCTCGAAATGCAGCGGAAACAATCGGTTGAGCCGTTGCTACCACCCGGTGAAGAGGAGCTGAGGCAATGGATGAAAGAGACGGGTCTGAGCAGGGCGTAACTGGTGGGAGACACACCGATAACCATGGCGATAGAAGCCGACTTGAAATACAGATTTAAAGTCGGTGAACCGCTTGTCAAGCCTGGTGAGGTGAACAGTCTCTCAACACAAATGCATCGATTCCATCAATGGTATATGGAACATTCATCCAGAGGTAGAATAATGTTTGGAGCGAGGATAAGAAACACAGACTACTACCAAGGAGATGATGTTCTGTGGATGAACTTCGAGAATGTGTTCGATGTATACCAACTAGATGCTCTCGACGTCTCCATTCTCAGCTGTTGGGTTTTGTAAGTATCGTTTTAGCAAACTTTATTTTGTTCCTTAGCTTCTTCTATGTACCATTCCCTGGTTAGAATGTGACGATAAGACTGATGCAAATTCCTTTATCTTTTGTAGAATGGAGATTCAATCGTGCCGTAGGCAGGGGATTTTCAATATTGGATTCATGGACCCTTGCAAAGTCAATGACGTAATGATACGGGACTTTGAGAAAGATACAGAAGACAATATTGTTCATTTCCTGGTGCAGCAGCATTACAAGACCTACATACTATTGCCCTACAACACAGAGTGAGTTTTAACTGTCTTTCAAATTTGTACCAACTTCCTCCCCGTACTCATACCGTCACATATATATCGTCTGACGCAATTTGCAGATTTCACTGGGTCCTTTTCCTCTTCGACCTTGAACTTTGCAAAGTCCATGTCTATGACTCAATGGATAAACCAGAGTCTACTTTCATCAAGGTTTTTGAAGTGATAGACAGGTAATGCCATCGATTCAACTGTCATTAATTATGAACACTGCTATTGGTACTATGCAGATCACCGGTATTTAATCATAGCTTCCAACTGTACATAGGGCATGGGCAAAGTTCCGTACATTGGTTCGCGGGGTTTGGAAAGAAAAACTTGGTAGGAGATTTAATTTTCCGGTGAGTACATGCTCCAAAACATATTTAATCATTCATTGCTTCTAGAAAAAATTAGTACATTAAATCTCTCGTCGGTTCTCCTTAAGTGTGCAAAACAAGAGAAGGGGAATAACTTGTGTGGCTACTATGTCTGCGAATATACTCACGCACTTATACAGCAAATCAACAGTGACAGGTATCTGGAAGTACGTAAAAATTATTCATATATTATGTCCCGATTTCTTATTGACTTCATATACTTATATCTTAATTTTTTTTCAAATAATAGATTATTTACATGAGGGAAAACCTATCCAGCGAAGATTTTATCAAGGTTGTTCAAGAACAACTGATGGGATTTATCAATGAACAAATAATTGATTCCGCGGGAGAATTCTACTACGATGGAAGAGCTATTGATCATCCTCCCCATGGATAATATGTCTTAGCTTTCTTCGTAATATACAATAGAACATTATAATTAACGAAATATTAGGATGTGTACATATTCAGATGTGCATTCATGTACTTATGTGTGTGAGTATATTTCGGTAATATAAGTATATATTTACTTGAGTGCTTATATGTAGGATATATATATATCTATATATATATATAGATATGTAAAACACACACACACACATATATATATATATATATGCATATTGCATATATATATATATATAAATACATATATTACATATATACGCATATTATATATACATATATATTATGCATATATCGGTATAAATACAGATATATGCATTATATATAAACAAGCAGCTGGCAGAACCAACAAATGTTTTTTTTGAAAAAAAATATCATTAGTCCCGGTTGGTAACACCAACCGGGACTAAAGATAGCCGAGGCAGCTACGTGGCAGCCATCTTTAGTCCCGGGTATTTCACCCGGGAAAAAAGATGCCGATCTTTAGTCCCGCTTTCGTAGTCCCGGTTCGAGAACTGGGACTAAAGGCGGTTACGTACCGGGACTATAGTGTTTCTCCAGTAGTGGTACATAGATACCTCACAATTAAAGAAAAAACATAAAAAGCGAAAAAAATATATACATAGAGCTCTTGCAGTTTAATATACATAGATCCATCACAATTGAAAAAAAAACAAAACAAAACTTCCAAGTATGAAAATGTATGGATCTAACTACTGTAGAAAAATTCACCAAAAATTTTCAGTGGAAAACCTCTCTTTTATATTTTGCTTGTTTTAGAAGACAGAAACCTCGGACAAACTGAACAGGGTCTGTGAAGGAAGAATAAGAATTATCACAGACGAACGGCTTAAGGCATGCCTGCGATAATTCATATATCTTCGCAGGTGGATGGCTTGAAGTATCACCTGTGAAAATGTATTTTCGTAAGCAGACGGTTATCGCACTCCCAGCCCATGACTATGATGGCCGACGTTTGCATCCGAAATGCAGCTTGCCTATGTAGTGATATGGGTTTCACTGGAAAAAATCGTTTTTTTATAGTGAGCCCACCAGACAACGGTCAAACTGTTAGGACCATAACTAGTATCCCTTCGTGTATACTGTGTTAATCCTAGATTAAAGCTAGCATACAAAATATTAATTGATAATATCACAACCGTATCATGATTATAATAATAATGCTAACTGGTGGCAAGAAAATTCACTAATCACAAAAAAGAAAATTGTGACAATTAATGTAAACTATTGAAATGGTTTATATTTTATTGTAATATTTTCGTGGCAACAGTTTAATTTTCCTATAGTAGTATGGTCACCCGGCACCTCCCTAATTAGCATGTGACTTCAATGTATGGTTAAGGGTGTAAGCGGGGCCAGCCCACGAATCTACTTATTATAAATAATCGGGTAACTCGATGGATTACCCATTTATCTATACTATAAGTGGATTTGCGGGCCGCCCCGCTCCATTGCCGCCCCACGCATCAAGCAAAGTCTCAATACTCAGGAAAGGAGGATATGGCAGTGCCATGAATGGATGCAAGATTTTAGGAGATTCGAAGTATAACAAGGCTTTCAGTAAGAAAGAAATATGGGCACATCAATAGGCAGGAATAATTATTGGACTCAAGGATTAAAGCTATGCCCATAATTGTTTCCGGGTATTTTGATGGGCACATTAATATGTATTTTGATAGGATTTGATGATTTGATCTCAGGATTTAAAATTTGCATTGTGGTTTACATGTTAATACGAATTTTAATATATGGTAGGTGACATCATTTCATGACCTAGGTGTTATAAATAGCAAATCCCTTCTATAATTAAGACTATAAACTCCATAGGGGTAAGAGAAATACACCCTTGGATCACAGTGAAAAAGAATGGCCACAAGAATGTGGGAGTACTGTAAATAACTCCTATTTTTTTCATTACCGCTGAGATATAGTTCTGTGGATCAAAAGATTAGTCATTAGAGATATTGAAGTAAACCAGATTAAGAAACTTAATTGTTTCCAACGAGTATATATGTTCAAGAAACAACCACACCTGAACAGTGTTTCCACTAGAAAATCAACACACCTGAACCCATAAACCACTCGTCTCAATTCCTCCCAATCCCGTTGCAAAGTAGACGCATAACACTAGTTCTTCTGAACATTAGGTGCTGCTTTCGCAGTAATTTTCAAATGAGACTGTCAAATCTCGTTAAGAAATTATTTTTGGGTTATGCACTAGCGCAATCCCGATATACCAGCTCATGTGCTACATCATGGCGTGCATCGGTTTGCACGGAGCTGATGCTGGGACCATTTGTTTTCACCGCTATGCTTATACCACTTCGATATTCAGTCTTGCCATCTTGCCAGCAAATTTCAGTAGTTATGTAATGTAAATATTGAAATAACATGTTAACGAGTTGGTCAACAACAAATCAGTTGTCTTGTTATACACGATGAAAATATTTATTTTGATATTTGTTAAATATCAAATTGTTATTTGGGTGGATATTCACACCCTCACGATATATGCTCATGACCCATTAGTAATTTTCTCTAACATAAATTTTAATAGGGTTTTCGAAAAATATAATTACATCGTAGCGTTAGCACGTGTATATTACTAATAGCACTAGTTCTTCTGAACATTTAGGTGCTGCTTTTGCAGTTAGTTTCAAATGACACAGTCAAATCCCGTTAAGAATTTGTTTTTGGGTTATGCACCATCAAAAATAAAGAAGCACAATCCCCATAATAGTCTCTCTTTTTCTTTTATACAGACTTGAGACCACAAAACTTTGTTCATAAATAAATTTATTGAGGAGTGGATCTAGCATGGGACATGGTATGCAACAGTACCTATAAATTTCCTAGCAAATAATCCACTGTCAAAATTCGAATTTTAAAACTTAATTTTGTAGTAGTAGATTTTAGGGTTTTTCCATCAAACCACCTTTGTCCGACATGGGTATTAAGAAAGCATGTGAAGTTAAATGGGAGAAGGTTAAGGTTGTCATTAGTTAAGAGAATGTAAGTGAAGTTATGATGCTTTGGGACAAAATTTGAATAGTAGAAGTTATATTTTGAAACGAGGAGAGTAGCTTACTTTCCAGCATTGATTTTTAAACTGCGATAATCATATTTGTGACGGTTGGAAAAACAGCTCTATTAGAAGTTTATGAGCTAGCAGTCATGATATCTTGTTTGCTAGTGTACTGCTAAAACCTCAACAGTTAGGAGGTTCACCAAGTGAAGATACTAATAGCCATTTGCTACACTGAAGTCCGAACACGCCATTGTAACTTGGCCATATGCGACGATCATACCCTGAAGCTCCAAAAATGCCATCATCAATAAAGGCACCATCTACATGCATTAACCTTTTGCAAAGCTACATGAGAAATTATTGTCAGTTAGCATACGAGTGCAACAAGGCAATACATTGATGAAGAATTCTGTATCTGGCAACACATTTTTAAACATGGTTGCAGTGTTCAACAAACCATCTTTGCCACTTGCTTCGTATCCTCCCTCAGTACCAGACAGACGTTTTGGCATACACGACAATGGCGCTGCAGCGGGAGAGAAATGCAAACGAAGGAGTGGTATCGTGAGAAAATTAATCATCACACCTGTGTGCTGTTCTGTTTTGTATATACGTTGTCACCAGCAATGGTCAACGCATCAAGGGAGAGAAATGCATGAGACCAGAGGCCAAAACTGGATGATCCATTGTATGATGATAATCTACACATTTCTCTTTATATATAAATGATGCATCCTTGGCAGTCATATTCATGTAATATTATCCAAACGACGACCACATTAAATAGCCTATTTGTTTCTAGCGCTAACATATAGTGCTGCAAAATTGTGTGAATCAAATAGACATTAGAGATATTGGAGTAAACCAAATTAAAAACATTATTGTGTCCCAAAAAGTGACAACTAAGAGATTTTGGCGATTGGCGATCATGGTCACGCGGATGTAACCATGACAACTGTACGCAACATGTGTCCACCGGCCCTAGCAGATGCGTCCTTCACAATGGGCGCCATGAACGCTAACAAGGAGGCAGTGACGGTGGACGACAACGACTCTGCTACACCACTGGCAGACACGGAGTCACAATCATGAACCCTGTTAAGGAGGCACCGTCTTCAGTCCTACCGACGCTGCATCGCCCAACTCTCACACCAACGAAGAAACGATTTTTAACATCGGTTAGAAACCCCTCTTTAGTATCGGTTATCGAACCGTGATTAACAAATCGGGACTGAAGATCTCGATCTTTAGTATTGATTAAAATAATTGGTACTAAAGATAAAAAAATGTATGCGATATGGGATTCGAACTCAAAATCTCTCATCTCAGCCCTTACGCGCATTATCATCCCACCTACCACACAAATCTAACTTGGATGAAGATGCTTTCTTTTTGAACTAACCCTGTAGGCATTTTTAGTCCCGGTTGGTACCGGTACTAAAAATATCTTTAGTTCTGATTGGTGTTACTAACCGAGACTAAAAATGCATCTTTAGTATCGGTTGGTAACACCAACTCAAACTAAAGATCCTCCATTTCTAGTCTCGGTTGGTGTTACCAACTAGTACTAAAGATGTATTTTTAGTCCTAACAATGTTTCGAGAGACTTGAAGTTTTAGAACCGGTACTAAAGCATTTTTAGCACCTATTTATTAAACATCCGAGATATTTACTGTTTTTGCTGATGAGCAAAGATCGGTTGTCCAATAGTGTCATGTATGCAAAGAAGACACGGGCCTTTATATTGGCAAAGAAGGTGACAACGTAATAGCACAACTACACTATGTATGTTCCACCACTAACTTAAAAAACAATTTTTGCAAATAATCTTTTATTTTTATAAGCGGGCTAAAAAGATAATGCGTCAGTTCTTTTATTGTCAGTTAACATACGCATGCAACAATTCAAAACATAGATGACTCTATGTCTGGCAACATACGTTTCTAAACATGGCGGTGCACTAGTGACAACACCGTTTGCCCCATCACCAAATTTCTTGGTCAAATGGTCGCGACAAACGATCGAGTACCAGACAGGCTTGTGTGTTGGCCATACGCGACGATGCCGCTCCAGCGGGAGAGTTCTGTTTTGATTATATCTTGTAAATACGTTGTTGCCAATGAGTCGACGCTGCTGCAGAATCGATTTTTACGGACGAGCCCCCTCCATCTTCCAAGTGAACCATAACATCTTCCACCTACGATAATGTAAATTCCGAAAAAAAAGACCCACATGCAAAAATCAGGCAGGTCCACCTACGAAAATAAATAGGCCCGCTTGCCACCAGTCCACCAGCCGACCGCCCCACTCCCTTCACCCTTAAAAAAATCCAACTTATCCTCTCCTTTCTCTCTCTCCTTATCCTCTCCCCTCCTCTCCTCTCCTCTCTCATCGTCTCCTCTCATCTTCCCAGTACACCGCATCTCTTCCACTTTGTGGGCCGGCAAAGACGGCCGCTATGAGAGGTGGTGAAGGCGGCAGCAGCGTCGATGGCTTCCTCGAGCGAGCATGCGAGCGGCGACGGCATTAATAGCTCCCTCGCGTGAGCACGGGAGCGGTGGTGGCGGCTTCGGTGCAGGCATGGGAGCAACGCGGGCGGATCCACCACCAACGACTGCATCCATCGTCGGTGACCTCGCGGCACCCAGATCCATCGCCAATGATTGCGGGATGGGTGGATCAATCGACAGCAATAGTGAGACAGGAGGATCCCCTGCCGTGGGGCGGGCGGATCCATTGACAGTGGCCTCGCAACGTCTGGATCCATCCCTGGCAACTGCGGGATGGGTGGGTCCACCGCCGGCAACCTCGTGGCGTCTGGATCTGTCAGCGGCTACTTCTGTTGAGCATGCCGAATTTATACTGTCCGATGCAATTTGTGAATACCACGTGATTTTGGATGAGTGGGATCAATACACGCATAAATAGCCACTCAACCCTCAATGTGTCCATGTTCATAAATTAACACCATTCAATATAAATTCTATGATGCCGAATATTAAGCAAAGGAGATATTGCTAGGACTTAGCGTGTCCATCAAACCACACGAAGGTGGCGACTAGATGTGTTATACATCCTAGGAGACTTGACTCAAATCGTTACAGCTCTACAACATCTGATTTGCTCAGAATTCATACTCATGCTCAGCTAGCCCTAGAAAGTTGATAGCTTTGCACTTTCATCTAAGCAATGATATATAGAAATTAAGGCATTAATTTAGAATAAAATTTAGATTACAACTAAGTTAATTATACATTGGCCGACCGGTTAAATAAACATAGATTCGAGGAAGCTTGTATACCCGTCCCCACAAGCAGCCGACTAAGGGTAGACCCATAGTGAATCATGTCCTAAAAGAAACAGAACGATTCCCGATCATTCAATCTAAGCTAAATCAAACATCTGCAAACCAAAGTTAAATATACATGGCAGAAGTTAGTACATTAATCGAATTAATATACTAGCAAGCACAAGTCAAACCTAACATGCTACATGCAAGGCTAATATTTAAAGGAATGCTCGATATAGTTAGTTTTTAGCATAAAAGCAAGTTTTGGTTCACAAACATTTGTAAAAAGAGTTGACAATTCAGTTAACCAGGCATAAACATAAATATAGCATAATAGTCGTCATAATATCATCATATAAACATTCTTGATGCCCAAACCAACATCAAGTCTCACATTCTTCATCCATGTATCATTATCATTATATTTCAACACATAATACCACATTAAAATCCATATTTCATAAACAAATTTGAAAACATAAATCTATACTCATGACACTTCATCAAGTCGCTCGTGACCATGAGCACAGCTAATCGATTAGTTTCTAGAACTCTGCAGAGTTTGTACAGCTTTACCCACATGATATGAACACTCTACATTGTTTTGAGTTTGCAAGATTCCACTACACTCTTCATGTTGAATGTGGTCCAAAGGTCATAACGTAGCCTTTACATTATATAATATCTAGCCTTGCACCAACACGGTAAGTGTGAATCCACCCTGGAAATGACCTAGAGCTGTTAGGTGATGCACCCACGCCTTAAACCTAAAGCCGTGGCAGCAAACATATCCATTCCCCCACGAGGCACTATACCGTTGAATTGGATAGACTTAGACGCCTAAACTACCAATATAAAAAGCAAAATAGGTAGTTTCTATGAATCATCGCTCAGACTAATTCATTCTTTTCCGGCCTACCAAGATGCAAGGTTAAATTTTATACAACTTAATTAGCTAAGGATACCCCATAAGTAGCACATGTAGATGTACGGTAAACATTAGTTGGTGACACAAAGTACAGTTCTTAATCATCTCAGGCGAACACTCCCCTTATTGTTTTGCAACTACCATATGCACATCACTTGCCGCCCAAGTTTAAAATCATTTTATCCTCAATTTAGTTCACAAATACTTACCATTTTCCTTTCTGTCCAGCATTAAATAAATACTCAAAATCTCGTTCATAAAATCATAGGAATGGTTATTTGCATAGCTCTAGGCATTGCTAAGCAAATAACATACATATAATCATATATAGACTCCAAATAAGCATTTAGAAAGTACTCAAACCCGATCTAAGATTACAAACATAGGAAAGTCAACATTTCAAGGTGGATTGTGTAGCAACGAGGTTTTAGTTACCATTAACTAAATTTTAAATATCGCTTTTATTAAATACACATGCAACTTCGCAAACAACACTTTTCATCTCCCACAACATGGGTTTCAATGTGATCAAAGAGTAGGGGAGGAAGAATTTTCCTTATTCTTTGGATAAGTTGGACAACAACTAAATCACTTCTTCACCATCAATGTAATAATCTACATAATTTACACGGTATGCAAATAAATACCAAAATATGTGAAAAATACAAAAAGATCTAAAATGCATGATTTCTTTATAGTGGGTTGGTGCTGTCTTAAAATGAATTTAGGTGAAGGAATTTATATTTTATCTCTTTTTATTTTCTGAGTTATGAATTCTTAAATTTTGTATTGATATATGATATTATTTACTTCGGTAGTGTTGAGAAATATCATTAATATGTGATTTTGTTAGATTTAACCCTACAGGGGTGAATAGGCTTGTTTTTTTAGACTAATACAATTGGTTTCATAATTTTTGTAATTTGTATGAATTTCTTATGCATTTTACAAGTAGTGATATGTTCTATGTTAATAATTTGTTATATTAATTTGAGAGGCATTATATGTACTAAGTGTTCCAGATTTTTATTAATGCGAATAAAGGCCATAATTATGTGAGTCTAACCAGATTTTATTCAGCTTATTTGGAGCTAAGATGTATTCTATACATAATTCACAATTTATAGTTTGTAGTTTAGTACTTACTCTACTACATAAAAGTTTAGAGATGTTCTTTATATTAAAGGTATCACATTTTATTTTAGATTGCTCAAAGGTACGTGTTTGTGAATCTATCAGGACTTTGTTCACTTTATTTTGAGCTAGGATGAATTTCCTATGAATTTTAGAAGTTGAAATACATATGTGGTAATTATTTTACTATACAAAATTTTTGTGCTGTTTCATGTACAGAAAGTGTCAACTTTTACTTTACCAAATTAAATTTCACTCCAAGCTGAATTTACGACGGGAACAACAATGGCGATGATGCGTTGGTGCTCGCTGCGCGCTCTCGGCCGTGGGCGTGACCATGTTCCCTTGTCGTCTCTGCATGAAATTAGGTGAGGTTAGATGGAATGGAAATGACATCAAGAGTAGATGGTGGAACGCGGAAAAGATGGTGACAACCGTGGCTCCATGGCGATAGTGGCCGTCGTCTTCCTCGTGGCCAGTGACGAAGGTGTTGACGCAAAATCTGTCCCATCGAGTGTGCCAAAAGATGGGTTGACGTAGATCCTGCATGTGGCACACGAAGGCCTGGGAGATCTGCTTAGCTCCAGCGCAGGTCCTAAAATTGATGAGTTGCGGGCGTGCCAGTCAGTATGATCCTGCAACTGACAAGATATATAAACAACAAATCAAAGAACTGATCGGCTGACAAGCCGATGGAGTAATTCCAGCCGATATTGATACTAGCCGATATCGATAGGGTTTTGAACAATTGGCTGTGTATCTAATGTGGACTCTGACACTTGATGTAAATAACGATATAAAGACAATCGGCTGATGATAATGCAATAAAATAATAATATAATCCAATGGAAACCAATCCGTTGATAGTGATATGATGGAATAAACGCTGATCCGAAGGTTAAAACATACATTAGTTGGAGGTCCGATGTCATTAAATCTTAACGATTAGATAATCAATGAAACCTTTGTTGTCATCGGCTAAATTCAACTTGTATGTAATCCTTACAAGCTGATACAACGTCCAGATAACTCATCGGTTAAAACCCCGATGAAACCCTTATCGGCAATCAAAAAACAGGCTAGATATTAAGGTTCTAAGCATGATTAGGGCTGACGCAGTGCAAAGTATGAAAAAGACATAATATCTAGACAATCAAGTCTTTGACTGATTTTAAGAGTGATGGATATCTTAGCTAATCTAATCTGGCAAAACAATTTAGCCGATACCGGCAAAAACCCTAAAGCAGATCCTAGCTGATACAAGTAAATTGAGCTACCAAACAAGATAAACTAAGATAAATGATAAATAGATAGGCAAATATATCAACCGAACCAGCGCGATTCAAGAGGTCGAAGCGATGCAACCTTGAACAACACCAATATAGCCGATACAATTGCCAGGACCGGCAGAATGTAGGACTTACCCCTTCATCGGAGATCGAAAGCCAATGCAGCCCCGCGTCAGGTGGCATGTTCCACCGGTTGATAAATAAAAACCTCAGGAAAGAGGGTGGCGATGTGCCGAGAGTAGTTGTATTGATCGAGAGATGATGACTTCGGGGCTTACCAAATTTTGGCGTTAACTGAAGGCGAGGCAGCGAGAGATGGAGCTGGTTTTCTTCTTCGGTTTTCCCGGCCATTGTGTGGAAAAGCAAGGGCGATACAAATGGTGGCTTGAGGAAGCAAGTAGATGGGGTCTTGCTGACTTCATCGGTGGAAGGTGGTGGTTGGCGTACTGGCGCGTGTCCGATGTGTGGTGCGCGTTCCTGGAGTGGAAAATGATATGTCATGGTTGAGTGGCCGACTTGTGGGTCCCACCATGCCCTGGGGCCCGCTTGGCAGTGAGAGATGTGAGAGAGATTGAGTGAAAAGCTGAAAGGTGGCCAAGCCTGTGACTCTGATGAAATTCGAATTTTGATCCTAAGTTTAGTTATCTTACCGAGTTATTTTAATATGGTGGTCAGTAGTAAAATTGTAGTATGATACTTATCTATGTTTTGGATCAAGTCCCACAGTCAAAAGCATTTTGGTCTAAATTTGGGAGAGTGCCAAAGTAGGCTGCAGAGAATCTGTAAATTTCCAGTTTTGGCTACATTAAGTGATTTATTTGAAGTAATTAAATGTGTGATAAAATTAAACCAAAATTACAGTGCGTTGTAAATATTAGATAGTATTTTTTATATTTTTCCATGATTTATTGTTGCACTAATTATTTTTAAAAATACACCAAACCTATCTTTATATATAGATGTGTTCATATTGTGTAAATGCAATTAAGTGATTGCAAAATTTTATTTAAGTTATGCTTGACCTGAAATGTTGTTGTTGAGCTTGAATTCCATTTCACAAAGCACAATCTCATAAGTTTCTTGCATATTTATTTACAAATTCCTGTGTTATGTTAAGTGAGAGTTTAGGGTGAGAATTAAGGTAAAATGTATTATATGAGAGTTAATATGTTTGATCTGTTGTTGAGCTCATGACATTATTTCAGATGAGAGGCCAAACTATTTTTATGGAGTATGAAATTAGTCATGTTGAAATATTCAAGTTGTATGATTTTTAGATAATGATTTTCCAATAGTTAACATTAGCCCCTTTTAATTTAATAGTTTCCCTAAATTTTTAATAAATATTCATGAGACCGGTTATGTAATGCAAGTAAGATCTAACAGCACCTAAAATGACTCAAGTCGCACACCATACATTATATTGATGCAAGCATGCTATGTTTTACATTTTTGTTTTAAGTTAGAAAAGAAAGAGTTTTCATTTGTTTACAAATTTTTCCTATTTGCACAAGCTAGATTAGATTCATCTAGGTCTTAGATGGAAAGCTTTTAAGATTTCATTTTAGGAGAATCATTTTCAATAATTTTTAGATGAAAAATTTGAAGTTCAATTTTTGGTATGTTACAACTTCTGGATGTGTGGATCCGTCACCGACGACCGTGGAATGGTGTCGATCTGACGATGACGATGGCAGCAAGCCACGGGAGAGTTTCTTCTGGCGGCGGGATGGAGCTAGGCTTTCGGCCGATTTGGTTTTTTGGAAATTTTTTTCATCAAAATTATTTTCACAGGCAACCGGTCTAGGTGATTGCGTGCGAAAAAAATTCCATTTTCACATGCGGTTGCGCTGGCCTCATGAAAAAATGTTAATTTTCGCAGACACCTCGGTGTAGCCGGCTGCTTCGCCTGCATGCAAAATGCAGGTTTTGGGTGTCTGCAATAATCTTTTTTTAGTAGCGCAAGGGAGTCAAAATTCATGAGACAACTGGATGATCCACTGCAAGATGATGCTCTAGACATTTTCTGTTTATATAAATGGCGCATATGCTTTGCAGTCAAGATCATGTGAGACAGTCCATACGACTACTCCACATTAAATATCCAGTTCTTGGTTCTTACGGCTGACATATAGTTCTGCTAAGTTGTGTGGATGGAGGTGACTTTAATCACTAGAAATATTGGATCAGTAAACCAATTTAAGATACTTAATTGTTTCCAATGGGTATATGTGTCCATAAAAATCACACTGCAGTCGGTGCACGATTTCGGGTCTGGTTGTGCCAACCTTACTGACGTTGACTCTAAGAGTTGTCATTTGGTCAAAGTTCATAATTGAAATATGAGCATATTCATTCCATCTACATTCTAATTATTCCTATATTGACTTGTTGTGTAAGTTTGTCCATTCTGAGGATATGTGACAACATAATTCACCCCTAACACATAAAATTACTATTTTTACAGGGTTAGTACTTCCAAAATGGCATATCTTATATCTAATTATCAAACAGTGAGCTTAGTTAAGATGGTTATATGCTGATCTTGAAAGTACTCTCTTTATTTCATATTATAAAAAGTCGTTTCTCTTTTTTCTTAGTGAAACTAAGCTTGTAGCAAAATATAGCAAAATATAGTAACATTTTTAATATAAAATAAACAAAGATTGTATCAAAATATATTCAATGTTAAATTTAATGGAACTAATTTCATGTCATAAATGTTGTTAATTTTTTCTATAAACTTGGTCAAACATAAAAAACTTTGACCAAAAACAAGTCAAATGAGTTATAATATGAAACAGAGGGAGTATATTTTATCTTGAGTAAAGTGTACGGGTGGTAATATATATGTAGGTCCATGAACCCTCAAAATGTATTTTTGGATCCCGTACTTTTTTTTGGGTGTTATATAGATCCAAATGGGTGCCAAACCACTCCATGCACTTACATGGCATTCCACATCAACGCCTACATATCAGTGCAACCCACATGTTAGTCACTGTAATAAAATAAAATAAAAAAACATCCTTCCCCCACACTCTCTCCACTCTCCCCCTAATGTTCTAATTTATTTTTCTAACGAAAAAGAAGTTCCGTCGGTTTTCCCCAATTCAAGGTGCCCACTGACGGTTCAGCTGCACCGGCAGCGAGAGAGACGGTGAAGCAGCAAGGGGAGGCTGGTTCCGCGGTCCTAGAGGGACGGAGAACCCAACCCAGGACATGGTTGCGGTGGAGGCCGACGGTGGTCAGCAGGAGAACAATGGTGGTGATGCTGGCAGTGGCAGCGACTCCAGCTATTTGGGCTTCGAGGAGGGGGCGGCGAGCATCAGGGTGTTGAGAGGAAGTGGATGGAGGTAGTGACTGGGCCACACGAGACCAACAGATGGCCAAAATTGGGCGACGTGAGGGGTGGGGCTCCGGCGAGATGCAGAGGCGTTAAGACTAGAGAAGGAGAGGGGAAATAGAGGTCTTGGGATAGAGAACCCATGCCTACCTTCAAATGTGCAAGATGATGATCGCTGGCAGCGTCAAGAAGGGAGACAAATGCATGAGCACAGAGGCCAAAACTGGATGATGAACTATATAATTGGTTTGTGGAATTAGTATAACAAAAGACCACTTTTTTCCATCATAGATAGTTGCGCCAGCACAGAACACCACTCTGGTGCCTCTTCATAATGAGCATTAGTGCGGGGTATAGTTGGCCAAAAGGCCTACAGCCCGATGGCCCGGCCCCCGACATGACGATTTGGTCCCGTCCAAGCACAACACGGCCCGATTGTTACGCGATGTCTGAGCCTCTTCCTTGACACATATGAGACGTCATCTACTTGCTCTTCCGCAGCAGTACAGTACTACAGTAGCAGTAGCATAGCACAAGAAATGCGGTCTACACAGCACGCACCACAAGCTGGCAATGAAGTTAAAAGCATGCAAATCAGATTGTTTAGAAGCTGTCAGCGATCAATTTTATTTTTTTTTTTTGAAAAGAAGTCAGCGATCAATTAGTCTATGCATGGGCCTTAAGCTGAAGCAGCCTAGGATGCCCAGCCTAAATTCGAAGCTGCATCACAATTATTGCGTCGAGATGCAAAACCTCTGTGACCATGCGGGCAATAATATGTGCATGATTAGGGAGCATACATCTGATATGCTTTGTTGCCATCGGAAATATCGTACTCGTTTGTTAGTGTCGAAACTTGGTTTCGACAATAAGAAACTGGGTGTAGCAGTCAAGTGCCAAACACGATGGGTTAATAGACAAAGAGATTTAGACAGGTTCAGGCCTTCTATAAAGAAGTAATACCCTACTTCTATTTCAGGGATTTGATCCGCCTGGTGGTTTATTGATCTCCTAATCAGGTTATATATGCAGAAAAACTAGCTAATTGCTATTGTCTCCTCTCTCTCAAGAGACATCTTACCCTCCTTATATAGGTTTAGAGGGTAGGGTCACAAGTTGGAGACCTAATTACATACAGTTAGGACTCCATATTATTCCCGACTCAGGACTATAAGCCGTTCCTTATTACACAAGGTAACACAGTACTTAAGTCCTAAGCCAATTACATAATCATGCATCATAGCCTATCCCCTATAGTCAGTCGGATAAGCTAGCCGTATGAGTATACGATACCCATAACCTTCACAGTAGCCCCTGAGACCTTCACAGTCGACGAGATAACTTTACCTCGAACCAGAATAACACATAGCCGAGTACCTCCTTAGCCGAGTGCTTCCATCGCCGAGTGCTTTATCATCCAATAAAAAGGCTGTGAAGGGTTAAAAATATCTCAAGAATTACCAAGAATATATACTTAGGTGCATCGACTAGATGCACCTAATTAGGTGTAGCCCCCGACTATGTGTTTAGTTAAACAAACTAAGCATATAGTCAAGAACTATAATAATTATACTCATCCAAGTGAAATAAATGCCTAGCCTAAGCCAAAAGCAATCATAAAAAAATCATATAACACATGACCTTATAAACAAGGCGTAGTGTATAATGACCCTGAGTACTGGCAAGCTCATGCTATCCGAGTTGTTATGCCCGAGTCCTCTCAAAGCACACAACTCTTCCATCCTCAGGAATATGTTGTATAGATAATAGAAAATCTGAGTTAATAAACCCATAATAGATTTACCCATCGTCCGAAGAATATGACCAAAATATTAAGAAGCCTAAGCCATAATATTGGTCTTAATCAGAAAAGTACACCAAGGTGGCAAAATAACATGATATAATATAAGATCAATTACTTTGTAAAAAACCAAACAGCTCCTGCAACCTATAGAAAAGTTACCAGAACAGTTATAAAAAACTTTACTATTGGTCACCTTCCAAATTGTATCGTACCAACTCCTAAAAAGTTGTGTAACTGCTGTATGAAAGGATTTTGAAGGCATTGGGCTATAGATCACACGCATATTGCCAAGGCAAATTTGCTTAAGTCCCTAGAGACACGTGTCAAGCCACACCTGAATTATGGGCTGTAAACTTCTCATGGGCTTCGGCCCAAATATGAGAGAACCTACCGATACCCTAAACCCGCTGAAGCGTCGTCGTCTTCCCCGCCGCTTTATCTTCTGAAAATTTCCCTTTCGCGCTCTTGTTCACAAGCTCTTCCGAAGAAACCTAGAACACGAGCTCATCCAAATCCATCCATCCAGAAACTCAAAGCTCCATCAAGATCCACCGCGCGCAACCAGCTCCCAACATCTCCTCCGAGAATCCTCACTCTCAACACTAGATTCGCTCTTCCTCAAACCGCATCCATGGCAGAAGAGAGAGAAATCTCCTTCGATCAATGGGCAACGTCAGATGTGAAAGAATCAACCCTGCGGGAAATGGTGAAGGACGGAGTTCTTCCTGCCAAGGAGATCATCGGGTGGCGCCCAGCACACGGCAAAGAGTTCCCAACTCTGAACACCGGTGAGATCGTAGTTTTCACCCACTTTTTCTACTGCGAATTTGGTCTCCCCACCTTCGATTTCTTCCGTGGTATCCTTGATTACTACGGTCTCAAAATTTATCATCTGAATCCAAACTCCATTTTACACATTGCCATTTTCATTCATGTGTGCGAAGCCTTCTTAGGAATCTATCCCTATTTCAATCTCTTCCGCCGTATGTTCTCCCTCAAAGCACACCCAACCAAGGATAACCCTTGCGTCGTTGGTGGCGCCGGATTTCAACTTCGCAGTACTCTCCGCAAAGACTACTTTCCTGGAATGCTCTGCCAGAAGACCAAGATTGGATAGAAGCTAACAATCTTCTGGCTAAAATTCTTAAGGTGAAGAATAAGGGCCTCCAAGGAGAACAAATCACTCGACACTTCATTAGGTGCCGACTGGCTCCAATCAAAGAAAGGTCTAAGCCCGCATTTGAATACGAAGGCCAGAGTGACGCTAATCGGGAAGCTCATATGTACAAATCTTCTCTTCTGGAATTGCAATGGACTATAGCAATAAACTGCCAGTTGTTCCCTTCAATCTTTATCGACCACCTCCTCTAGTAAGCAAACTCTGCATCGTGAACCATTTTTCAATCTATCCATGTTCTTCAATGTATCTTAAGAATATTGCTTGCAGGCAAATGCTCTGATTATCTCTCGGCCATACAAAGTGTATCGCGAAGATATACCAGCCCAGCCGACTACCAAGAAGCCAACTGGCGGCCCAAACATCAAACCTCAAGCTGAAAGCAAACGAGCTGCTACCGTCGAAGAAACTAGCAAATGTGCTTGCAAACAAAGGAAACTGGTTGTAGATGACTCGGATGAAGAAATCGAGGAAATACAAACCCCGACAGCCAACATAAGCTCTCCCAGGCCATCCACAAGATCTGCTCCAAAAATCAGAAAATCCAAGAGGTATTTTTCTCACAACTGAATTTATCTTCTCGTTGAAAACCTGCTCGATTCCATCTTAATCATCTTTATCTTCTTCTGCAGAAAGCCTCTGGACATAGATCCCACCGGGCAGACAGAAAAGATAAATCCATCCACAACGCCCGAGAAGCCAAAATCCACAGAACAACGGTCCCAGAACCCTCTCCCGAGGGAGGCTATTCCTGACCAAGAGCCCCCGATTGCCAGTCAAGTTAGCTTGACTGGAAACCAGTCAGACAGGAGAGAGCAAGTCCCAACCAATCAAGAAGCTCCAGCTGAAGATCCCTCATCAACCACCGAAGAAATCAACAAGGATCAAACAACCAAGGATGCTGGTACTCAAGAAAACCAACTCGAAGCTACATCAGGTAACCTTCAATAGTTATCAAATTCTTGTATCGAATACATCTTCTGATTTCCATCTTTATTCATCATCCTTAGAGCAAACAGCCAAAAAAGAAGAAATCACCCGACTAAAGTCCACAAAAGCATCAATGCCTCCAATCAAGATCGAATGGCATGATGCCGAAGGCAAAAAACAAGGCATCGTATTAAACAAAAAGAAAGAAGCTGAAGAACGCGATATGCTTGTTGCTAGCCTCAATGAAGCCACTCGACTAATGAACGTAAGGGCAAATTACCCATATCTCAATTGCATAATCTTTCATAATCAACTGACTCAGTCTTCATAATGCAGAGAATATATCGTCGCTCACAGGCTAAGTCAGATACTTTAGAGAAGCTTGTGCCTCATGTCAATTCCTTAGATAACATTCAGCAAGACCTCAAGGAAGCCAAGGAAGAGGCTGCAGCCAGAGAAATAATCCTTCGGGATGAAATCAACAAGCTTCGAGATATGAACTTGGAACTTCGCGGTTCAATCGGAGGTAATTAAAGCCAACTCATTTGTTCTTGTATAATCCGTTCAGCTGCATTAACTCCAAATCTTCATGCTGTAGCTAATATATCCGAGATCGAATCCCTTAAGGCTCAGCTAAAGAAAGCAGAGACCGATAATGCCAAACTTTAATCTGACAAAGATAAAGCTTTAGAAGAAATTGAAGGTAACCCCTGAAACTCATACTCATTGATCTAACTGATCTTGGTTATTTGTATAATCTGAATCATATCAAAATTGTAGCTAATAAGATTAAATCCCATGCTCAATTTAAAGTCTTTGCTGGAAAAGTCCGGAGAGCCGAAAGAGTCAGGAATGACATTGCCAATGCTGCTACGCCGATATTGTCAGCACTTTATAAAAACTGCCTTGGAAGAAGTGCTATAGATGCTGTAGAAATCTTTGATAAACTCAAAACAGCTCCAAAAAAGTACATAGAGAATATTACTGATGCTGCTGTCATGAGTGCAAGTCAAACCCTAGCGATGACGATGTTGCTCTATCCTCGAGTAGACATAAACTCTATAGGAGATGGTTTTGCAGACGACACTTCTGATGAACAAGCCTTGGAACTGATCAATGAAGCACATGAATCGACGAAGAAAATTGCTGCTGATGTAGTTGAAAACTTCCAAGGATGACTTCTTCGATATAAAGCACTATTGTAATCTAACTTGTAAATTCTCAGTTTATTTATGTTTATGCCCTAATTTGAGTCTTCGCATTTAATTTCTTAAAAATTTTCGTCCGACTGTCACCAAGCCTAAACTTGATTATGTCATCAAAAAAATTTTCAGTCCTTATTTGCTTAACTTAAATCAAGACAACAAACAATGATAAACCAAATATAGACAAGTTATTACTAATAAGAAACTTCATACTTTATTGATATTCATAGCCTCCGACTAACAACTCAAGAAGGCAACTTACTTGAAGTCGATAGTCGAGAAGAACATGATACAATAAATCTAAGTATAATATTGACGAAGGTGTTCAATATTCCAAGAATTTTCCACCATAGTCCCATCTTCACGCTTCAAACGAAATGCTCCTGGCCGAGTGACCTCAACAATTATATAAGGTCCTTCCCATAATGGAGATAACTTGTGTCTATCCTTTCAAGTCTGAATCTTCCGTAAAACCATATCGCCAACAATAAAAGCTCGTGACCGAACGTTTCGATTATGATAACGTTGAAGTCCTTGAAGATACCTTGCCGACTGAACCAATGTAGCCTCACGAGCCTCTTCCAGTCAGGTCAAGTCATCAACTCGGTCTTGATCATAACGTTCATCATTGAAACCACGAACCCAAAGAGATTCGAACTCCATCTCACTCGGCAACATGGCTTCAGCCCCATAGACTAAAAAGAAAGGTGATTGGCCAGTAGCCCGACTGGGCATAGTCTGCAATGACCATAATACCGAAGGCAACTCTTGGACCCATCTTCCAGCATAAGGGCTTAGCCTATCAAACACTCGGGCCTTAATACCTTGAAGAACCATACCATTGACACATTCAACCTGTCCATTGCTTTTAGGGTGTGCCACCAACGCATAGCAAATCTTGATTCCAAAATCTTCACAAAATTCTTTGAATACACCACCAGTGAAATGAGTCCCATTATCAATTATAATCCTGTTTGGAACACCAAACCGATGCACAATATTTAAAATAAAATCTCACGCTTTATCCACAGTTATTGTAGCAACCGGTCTAGCCTCAATCCACTTGGAGAACTTGTCAATTGCGATGAATAAATGCGTAAATCCTCCTAGAGCATTTTTAAAAGGACCAACCATGTCCAAGCCCCAAACCGCAAAAGGCCACGACAATGGGATTGTTTGTAACTCTTGGGCTGGAACATGGCTTTGCCGAGCGAAGAATTGACATCCTTCACATGTACGGACCACCTTGTCGGCATCGGAGACCGCCGTGAGCCAGAAGAAACCTTGCCTATAAGCCTTGCCCACAAAAGTACGCGCGCAACATGACTGCCGCAAATTCCCGAGTGAATATCTTGCAGCAATTGTCGTCCTTCCTCAGGCGTGAGACACCTTAACAAAACTCCAGATGGGCTTTTTCTGTACAACTTCGAATCAACCATGACATAACTCTGAGTGCGACGTCAGATTCGCTCTGCATCATCCCGGTCTTCCGGTAACTCCTGCCGAGTCAGAAAATTGATAAACGGTATCCTCTAGTCGGCGTTGAGCATGGCGACCTGGTCCGTAACTTCTTCATTAGCAACTAATTTTTTAGCAACAGTCGGTTCATAGAGGTGTTCCACAAAAACATCAATCAGGGCTGCTTCTCGCCTGGACCCAAACTGTGCTAATTGATCTGCCGCCTCATTATTGTGCCTTAAAACATGAGATAACTCCAAGCCATCAAACTTGTCCTCCAGCTTGCGAACTTCTTGACGATAGGCTGCCATATTATCATTTAAGCAAGACCAATCCTTCATTACTTGATTTACCACCAACTGGGAATCTCCTCGTACAACCATCCGATGTATGCCGAGAGACACAGCAAGTCGTAGGCCATGAAGTAAAGCTTTGTACTCGGCGACATTGTGTGAGGTAGGAAAATGTATATGGAGAACATACCGCAGCCTCTCCCCAGTCGAGGAAATCAAGACAACTCCTGCTGCTAAGCCAGTGACTCATTTAGACCCGTCAAAATACATGGTCCAATATTGCAGCTCCTCCCTAGGTACATCTTCTTGACGCTCGGTTCACTCGGCCACAAAGTTGGCCAAGATTTGAGATTTTATAGACGTTCTAGCTTTGAAGGTTATATCTAGTGGCATCAATTCCAAAGCCCATTTCGTAATGCGCCCAGTAACCTCCCGATTATGGATGACATCGCCGAGTGGAAAAGACGTGACCACAGTAACCGAATGACTTTGAAAATAATGGGCTAACTTCCTGACAGTAATTAAGACTCCATATAGTAATTTTTGTACTTGGGGGTAACATGTTTTGGATCCGGCCAGCACCTCACTAGCAAAGTAGATCGGCCTCTGAACTTTTTGAGCTCATCCTTCCTCCTCACGTTCGATGACCAAAACCGTGCTGACCACTTGAGAGGTTGCAGAAACGTAAAGCAACAAAGGTTCTTGAGGGTAAGGTGATGCCAACACGGGTGGCGTTGTATGGAAGTTCTTGAAGTCTTCAAAAGCTTTCTGGGCCTCCGGGGTCCGTTGACATTCGTCCGTCTTCTTGAGCAATTTGAAAAAGGGCATGCCTCATTCGCCAAGTCTAGAAACGAAATGGCTTAGCGCCGCCATACAACCAGTAAGTTTCTGGACATCCTTCTGGGTACTCGGGGGCTTCATATTCCAGATAGCGTTGATCTTCTCTGGATTAGCTTCAATGTCGCGATGAGACACCATAAAGTTGAGTAACTTGCCTGACGGCACGCCAAAAGTGCACTTCTCCGGGTTCAACTTCATTCTGAAGGCCGGAATATTTGCGAAAGTTTCTTCTAAGTCGGCGATCAGATCATGTTTTTGCTTGGTCTTGATGACGACGTCGTCGACGAAGCTTCCATGTTCCTCCCGAGATGAGTCTGAAGGCATCTCTGGATCATACGCTGATAAGTAGCTCCAGCGTTCTTGAGGCCAAAAGGCATCATGATGTAGCAATAAGCTCTAAACGGGGTGATGAATGATGTTTTCAAGCAGTCGGACTCCTTCAAGCTGATTTGATGGTATCCCGAGTAACAATCCAAGATGCTCAGAAGCTCACAGCTGGCTGTTGAATCGACGACTTCATCAATACGGGGCAAACCAAAGGGATCGTTGGGACAAGATTTGTTGAGATCGGTGTAGTCTACACACATGCGCCATTGCCCTGTCTTCTTCCGAACCAAAATCGGGTTGGCCAACCAGTCGGGGTGGTAAATTTCTTTGATGAATCCAGCCGCCAAGAGCTTGGCGAGTTCTTCCTTGATAGCATCCCTTTGATCTTGGGCAAAACGGCGGAGTCGTTGTTTTATAGGTTTCGCATCCTCTTTAATATTTAATGAATGCTCAATCACCTCCCTAGGAATACCAGGCATATCAGACGGTTTCCAAGCAAATATATTTTTATTGTTTTGGAGGAAGGTGATGAGCGCGGTTTCCTATTTGGGATCTAACTCGGCGCCTATTATAACAGTTTTGGAAGGATAAGAGGGATCAAGGAGAATCTTCTTTGTCTTGGCGTCGCCTTCTCCTGACTTGGCTATCTTCTTCGTTGGGATCTCGCCTTCGCCTGATGTTGATGCAGCCAGTCGGACCTCCTGTTGGCCAAGTAATCTCTCACGAGTTTGGGCCATGTCGCAGCTTTTCTTGTCACAGATGAAGGCTTGCTTGATGTCGCTGCGCAAGGAGATGACTCCATTGGGTCCGGATATCTTCATCATGAGGTAGGTGTAGTGCGGGACCGCCATAAACTTGGCAAGCGCAGGTCTTCCAATGATTGCATGATAAGCTGCTTCAAAGTCGGCAATTTCAAAGCTGACATTCTCTGTCCGGAAGTTCTCCCGAGTGCCGAAGGTGATTGGAAGGGTGATTTACCCGAGTGGCGTAGATGACAGCCCTGGGATGACTCCGTAAAAAGGGGCTGAACTCGGATCTCGGGATTTGCATCTCGTCCAAAGTCTTGGTGAAGAGGATGTTAAGGGCGCTACCGCCATCGATGAAGACACGCTGGAGCTTGACATTGCGAATCATCGGGTCTAGTACCAGGGGATACCGCCCCGGGTGAACCACTCGGTCAGGATGATCTGAGCGGTTGAACGTGATAGCCACCTCCGACCATCGTAAGTAACATGGGACTTCAGGTTGTACTGCGTTGATTTCCCTATTGGTCAGCTTCTGCTTCCTCTTCGACTCATACGCCAGCGGTCCTTCAAAAATGTGGTTTAACTCGGCCCTGTGATCTTGGAAAGGCTCTGAGCCACCAGTTAGGTCGTCCTTCTTGGTTCTTGAAGTGCTGGCTCCATCTGACGGCTTCTGGTGGAGTTGAGTTGCATATTGCTTGGCGAACTGTTTGTAGAAGAAACAATCTTTGGCCGCGTGCTTGTGATTCGGGTGATGAGTGCATTGGGCGTTCATGATCCTGTCGTAGGCGGTGACTCGGGGACGCTGTTGCTGGTAGTTATACGTTGCGACGACCAGATCCTCGGGCTTATGCTTGCGATCTTTTTGGCCGTTATTGCCGTTGCCGTTGCCATTGTCTTTCTTGGGGCGCTAGCTACTCCCGCATTGCTTGTCATGCTTGTCCTGCTATGAGGTTTTGATTGCATCGTCCGATTTGGCGTAGGAGTTGGCTGTCTTGAACATCTACTTGTCCGTCTTTAGAGGCTTATGCCCGAATTTGCCGTTCGGCAACTCACCTTTCTGGAGCGCGGCTATAACGACGTCGTCGGTGATGTCAGGGATCTTATTTCGCTTCTCCGAAAAACGCCTAATGTGGTCTTTCAATGACTCGTCAGGCTTCTGAATCACATTGTAAAGATCAAAGTGGGTCCCGGGCCTTTCAAAAGTACCCTGGAAATTGGTGATAAAGTGGTCCCGAAGCTCACTCCATGAATCAATCGAACCGCTTGGTAAGCTTGTGAGCCAGTTCCTGGCTGAGTCGGCGAGAGCAACGGGCAAGTAGTTTGCCATAGCCTTATTGTCTCCTCCTGCTGCGTGGATGGCGAGGGTGTAGACGGCTAACCATGACTCAGGGTCGGTTTTGCCGTCATACTTGTCAATCCCAGTGGGCTTGAATCCGCTCGACCAATCCACTCAACGCAGGTCCCGAGTGAACGCGGGTACTCCATCGTCATAGTTAACGGGTGAACTCCTTCGGTCTTCGTAATAGGGATTGTTGCGCTCGCGATGACGCCGATCAAGTACCTCCCTCGGCGGAGGCCTTCGAGAGCTGCTCTGGTAGTTGGAGTTATGGCCATAACGAATCCGATCGTGGACAGGTGGCCGGCCGTGACCTCTCTCACGAGAGTCGGCCGATTGATCTTGATGCTTCCACGCTACGTAATGACGAGGGTCTTTGGACTTGGCGGGTGTCTTGCTGAGCTCGGGTCTCCGGTAGTCTTTACATCGCATCGGTGGTAGGCGACTGCACTCGGGTGTCTCGGCGATAGATTCGGTGGCTCTCCAAATAGACCCTGTGGGAGCGCCAGTGGCTGTGGCTACGATGATAGTCTTGACTTTGTCTAGAATTGGAGTTATGGCGGGAGGTGCCACTTCGATGATAGTGTCGATGAGGGTGAGAGCGGCAACCGCGTTCTGTTGAGGCGTGAGGAAGATGTTGGCATTGTCGACTCGAGTCTAGAGTATGGCCATGTGAGCGGAGCGTCCAGCCACCCTCAGATCTCGTTTTCTCTTGTCGGTTTCTTCTTTTCGCTTGAGCTCCTCCTCTTTGCGCTTGCGTTCCTCCTCGGTCTTGGCTCGTTCCTCTTCTGTAATCCTACGGGCCACGGTTGAGTCCGTCTCTACTACTTCGGCCATGAGGACGTTGAAGAACATCGGAGCGTAGTCGTCGTCGAAGTCGGAGTCATTGAATTCCTCTATGGAGATGTCGTAGAGGTCGTCGAAGTCGGAGGAGCTGAGGTAATCAGCGATCTTAGTGGATGAGCATGATCCGAGTGGTTGAATCATGACGGCGATCTCCCTGGAGCTCGAACCGCAGCATGACGATGATGAAGAAGATTCTCCCGAGTGGATTGATTCCAACTCAGAAGATAAGAGATTGGAGTAGATCTTAGCGTCGTTTGATTCCAAGTGGTTTTCCCCTCCCGACTGGTTTGAATCCGAGTCAAGGAGAGAAATCTTGCCAAATCGATCGGTGATGTAGTCGAGGCTGCCGAAGCGGAACGCCTGCCCAGGGGCGAAGGCGAAGTCGTCGATGCCTAATGAAGACCCCATCGCGCTAGTCGGTGAGATGAAGAAGAAAACTTGATGCAACCCCTACTTGGTGCGCCAACTGTCAAAACTTGGTTTCGGCAATAAGAAACTGGGGGTAGCAGTCAAGTGCCAAACACGATGGGTTAGTAGACAAAGGGATTTAGACAGGTTCAGGCCTTCTATAAAGAAGTAATATCCTACTCCTGTTTCGGGGATTTGATCCATCGAGTGGTTTATTGATCTCCTGATCAGGTTGTGTATGCAGAAAAACTAGCTAATTGCTATTGTCTCCTCTCCCTCAAGGGACGTCCTACCCTCCTTATATAGTTTTACAGGGTAGGCTCACAAGTCGGGGACCTAATTACATATAGTATAGGACTCCATATTATTCCCGACTCAGGACTATAAGCCGTTTCTTATTACACAAGGTAAAGCAATACTTAAGTCCTAAGCTGATTACATAATCATGCATCATAACCTATCCCCTATAGTCAGTCGGATAAGCAAAATACATTCAGTTCTATATAATTGATCAGCAAGTACCAGAAGAAACAGGACAAACAAGTTCAGAAGTATTATCAAAATGATAGAGTTTGTTTTGATCCCTCAAAGGAATTGTGAATTCTTTAAGGATGAGATTTTCATCAATTGAGTATTGCCCAGGATGTAGTGATGTAGATGCAAGATATTATGGTGGTTCTCGTCAATTAAGCAGTTCAAGATATGAGAATCGGCCGATACAGAAGAGATCGCTAGTGCAACAATATTTAGGGTCGATTCATCAGGATTATTTTAAAGATAAAGTTGAGGAAGAGCAAGAAGAGTAAGAGGAGCAAATCCAAAATTCTCAATTGTGCCCAATTGAAATTTTTAAAAAAATCGGAAAAGTAGAGTACAAGGGTTAAGAAACAGGGAGCAAATGTAGAAGGTTGAAGAAGAAATCAACCATCGACTGAAACGCACAAGGAAGGAGTGACTTGTTAAATCCAAAGTTGTGTCAGCTGATGAAGTTAAAGCCAATAAGACTAGAATTTCAGCATCTGCCAAGGGTAAAGCTATAGCTTCATCTTCAATCAATATGGTGTTCATTGCCAACAGAATATTGCATACATTCAACCGATGAGAAAATTAAAAAATCATTGGGAAAGTTAACATTGTCATCAGAACAAGCTATTTTTGAGAAACCCGAAGACAATGAACATCGACATCTTAGACCTTTATACATTAAAGGATTTCTCAATGGGAAGCTGATGTCCAAAATGTAAGTCGATGGGGGAGCAACTGTAAAACTCCAGAAGATTTGATCAAGACCAACATGGTGTTAAAAGATTTTGGAGGAAATTCATCTGAGAGAAAAGGAGTTCTGAATGTTAAATTAACAGTAAGCAACAAGATAATTCCAACCACATTTTTTGTCATTGATAGAAAAGATCATATAGTTTGCTATTGGGAAGGAATTAGATACATGTTAATTGTTGCATTCTTTCGATGATGCATCAAAGTTTGATCAAATGGCAAGGAGACCAGGTGAAAATTGCGCAAGCCGACAGGTCAGTAAATGCTACTATTATCGATTTATCTATTTGGGAGATGGAAGGAGTTGATTGTTTGTTTGGAAAAGTTTGGGAAGGGGATTATTTAAAAGTGTCTGATTGCAATATACAGCCAAACGGTAATGGAGAACCCCAACTATTGCTGTGAAGACATAGAAGATGACCCCAATTTTTATGATAAAGATACTATAGATGATCTGGAAGGTATATTGGGGTAAGGGTTTATGTTGGCCGATGAGTTAGAAGAAGTAGATATTGAAACTAGTGATAAGTCAAGGCCGATATTTGTAAGTGCTAAATTATCAAATGAACTTAAGAAGGAATTAATAGGGTTATTAAAAGAATATAGAGATTGTTTTGGTTGGGAATATCGTGAGATGTCAGGACATAGCTAATCTATTGTAAAACATCGGCTTTCTATCAAACCAAGGTATCAACCATACAAACAGTCTCAAAGACGATTCAAGCCAGAGATTTATGATGCTATTAAGGCTGAGATTACAAAACTTTATGATGTCAATTTTATAAGGCCTTGACGATACGTTGAGTGAGTTTCGACTATAGTACCAGTGGTCATGAAAATGGAAAGCTTATGGTTTGTATTGATTTCAGATATTTGAACATAGCTACACTTACGGATGAATACAAATGCTGATTGCTGATTTGTTAGTTGATGCAGCATCTGGTCATAAAATTATAAGCTTCATGGTAATGCATGATATAATCAAATTTTTATGGCTGAAGAAGACGTTCATAAGACTGCATTTAGGTGTCCTATTGCAATTGGGTTGTATGAGTGGGTTGTTATGACTTTTGGATTAAAAAGTGCTGGTGCTACATATCAGAGAGCAATGAAATATATATTTCATGATCTAATCGGCTTGTTGGTTGAAATCTATATTGATGATGTGGTTGTGAAATCCAAAGAGGTTGATGGACATATAGCCGATTTACGAAAACTGTTAGAAAGGACAAGAAAGTATGGCTTAAAGATGAATCCTAACAAATGTGTTTTTGTGTATCAACTAGATAATTCCTTGGTTTTCTAGTTCATGAAAGGGGGATTGAAATAACACAAAGGAGTATAAAAGCTATCAAAGATATTGAGCCTCCACAAAATAAAACAAGTTACAATCCTTCATCGGCAAGATTAATTTTGTGAGAAGATTTATTTCCAATTTATCGGGTAGAACTGAACATTTCACTCCATTATTAAAGTTGAGGGCCGATCAGGAGTTTTTGTGGGGAGAGAAACAACAAAAAGTTGTACCTGTCAGCCAATGAGAAGTTTATTGGTTCAGTTTTGGTTCAAGAGGTTGAAGGAAAAAAGAAAAACCAATATTTTATCTTAGCAGGAGACTCTTGGATACAGAAACAAGGTATACCCCTATAGAGAAATTATGTTTGTGTTTATACTTTTCATGTACAAAGTTGAGGCATTATTTACTTTCAAATGAGTGCACAGTAGATTGCAAAACCGATGTACTAAAATATATGGTTTCGGCTCCAGTCTTGAAAGGTAGAATTCGAAAATGGATTTTTGCTTTAACAGAATTTCATCTTCGATATGAATTGGCTAAAGCAATAAAAGGGCAGGCGATAACCGATTTTATCGTTCAACATCGAGATAATTTAATTTGATATGTAGAAATAATGCCTTGGACATTATTTTTTGATGGACCTGTCTGTATGCATGGTTGTGGCATCGGCTTGATAATTATATTGTCTCAAGGGGTATGTTTTGAGTTTGCTTTTACAATTAAACGTTATTATACAAACAATCAGGCAGTGTATGAGGCAGTGCTTAAAAGATTGCAACTTTTGGAGGAGGTTGAAGCTGATACAATTCAAATTATTAGCGATTCATTGTTAGTTATCAATCAGTTGTTAGGCAAGTATGAATGAAAAAATGAAATCTTAGGAGGTTATAATGAAAAGTGTCAAGACTTGCTAAAGAATTTTAGGATTATTACTATGAAGCATATTCTTAGGGAACAAAATGTTGAAACCATTGATTTAGCCGAAGGTGTATCGGGTTATAAGCTGACGTTGAAAGATGTAGAAATCGAAGTTGCAGATGTCGATGCCGATGATTGGAGGTATGGAATTATCGAATATTTGAAAAATCCTTCTCAATCGACGTCAAGGAAATTGAAATAAAAAGCTTTAAAATATGTGTTGCTTGATGATGATTTATATTACCGGATGATTGATGGGGTTGTGCTAAGTGTTTGAATTTGGAAGAAACCAAAGTTGTTATGTGTGAAGTACATGAAGGTATTTGATGTACACATCAATCGGCTCATAAGATGAGATGGTTGCTTCAAAGAGATGGGTATTTTTGGCCAACAATGCTTGAAGATTGCTTTAGATATTATAAAGGATGTCAGAATTGCCAGAAATTTGGAACAATTCAAAGAAGACCAGCATCGGCTACGAACCCAATTATCAAGCCATGGTCGTTTGGAGGTTAGGGAATTGGTATGATCGGCCAAATTAATCCACCATCAAGTAAAGGGCATAAATATATTTTGGTAGCGATAGATTTTTGTGTCTGATGAGTTTGGGTATATATTCAGTTTGCCGATAGTATGGGTATCAAAATGTTGAATTCTTCTCCTTATTAAACACAGGCTAATTGGCAGGCTGAAGCTTCTAGCAAAAGTGTGATCAAGCTGATTATGGAAAAAATTGCAGAACAACCTAAGATGGCATACTACTTTGGCCGATTCATTGTGGGCATATCGGATGGCATGTCATGGAGCCACACAAGTGACGCCTTATCAACTTGTATATGGACATGAGGTTATTTTGCCTTGGGAAAATAACATCGGCTCAAGAAGAATTTTTTTACAAAATAAACTATTGTTGATGATTATGACAGTTTGATGGTTGACAACTTAAAGGATTTGGCGCAGATTCAATTGCGTGCTTTGGAGAAAATCAAAAAAGATAAAGAAAGAGTTTCAAGACATTATAATAAAAAGGTTGTGCCAAAGACTTTTGAGAAAGGAGAACTTGTTTCGAAGTTGATTTTGCCGATAAGGACAAGAGATAACAAATTTGAAAAATGGTCACCTAATTGGGAAGGACCCTATCGAATTCATCATTGTATACCTAAGAATGCATATATGATTGAAGGTCTTGATGGAGAAGTTTTTGAAAAAGCATTAAATGGAAAATATGTGAAGAAATAGTACCGAAGTGTTTGGATTAACTCATAATCGGTTGTATAAACTACATCGCCACAAGATGGCCGATATATACTATCGCCCTTAAACCAAGATTTCGAGAATGTACAAGTATGAAAAGAACATAAATAAAATCGGCTCAAAGGCCGATGGTTATATTACATAAAAGTGTTTCAAGTGCTTCAAATGAAAGTATCAAGGACATAGAATAGTACATCAACCCAAAAAGTTTTGGATCGCTGATATCGCACGCAGGCGGATTTGATCAACTTCTTCGATAACTCGCACATCATCGGCTTTTGTTCCTAGAACTGGCTTCAAGGCCTTGTTTTGAGCAGCCAAATGCTTAGCCGATGTCTTTAGTTTTGCTTTTTGTTCTTCGATGGCCTTTGGAAGATCGGCTTGCTTTTGCTTTTGTTGAGCAATCTCTTTGCGTGTTCGTTTCAGCTTGGCCAGGAGATCGACTTCTTGTTGTTCCAGTTTGACGATATGCTTCTAAGTTGTTTCAGGGCAGGCAATCAGCTCATCAAGTTTGGAGAGCCGATTCCAATGCTTTAAGTTCGAGGCGATCTCCAAGTCTTTGCCTAGCTCTTTGGACCTTGAATTGGTGAGATGCGAGAAAAGCTACTGGAGAAATGACATCAATTACTTCATCGGGTAGCTGATCTTGGTTTTCTTGGATTCTGCTTTTGATCGGCCCACTATCTGTTACTAGGGCGTCCAATGATGTATTGAGCCGATCAAATATATCTAGTAGTTGGGTTCTCAAGTTTTCAGAGATGGGAGATTTTGCCTTGCTAGTGGTTTCTTCGTCGTCTTCATATGAAAACTTTATTATGTTAAACGAGAACATATCGGCTAGATTCTGCAAGACAAAATTGATGTAGGAAGAATGGGCAACATCACGCCGATAAAAGGTGTTTTTGATTCAAGTAATCTTACTTGAGTTATTTACACTGCAGCAAAAGTGGCCTCTTCTTCATGATGACTGCCGACCGATGGGGTGTGTTCACTAGAAGCGGGCCGATGATGTGAAGCTGATGGGGATCCAGGTTGAAAATAGATCAGGTGTTAGAATTATATCGGTTTGAGTAGAAAAAGGTGGAAGTGAAGAGAAACTTGTCGATGCTGGAGAAGTTCAAGGACTAGGAGATAGGTGTGGCATAGGAAAATGCTTGGCCGTAAAAAGATAGGTGTTAGCAAATATTAAAGAAGTTCAGATATAAGGCGGTGTGATTTTTACCGTAACTTTGCGAATTATTCTATGACGACATGGTGATGGTAAAGGTTGCTCAATAGCCTCGCAGCCATGTTCTTCACGGTTAGCTGTTTCAACATTGGCTAGGCTTTGATTGGTTGTATCTTGTTCTTCAGCAGTTGGGTTATCATCACTCATTCTAGCAGCGACTTCATCAATTTCTTCTTCTAAGACTGCGTCCTTTAGGTATTGCTCAACATCTGGATCAGTGGTAGGAAGATCATTGGCAACCTTCTTAGAAGCAGCAATCTTGGGCTTTTTGGTAGTCTTCTTGGTAATCAGTTACTTGTGTTTGCTCGTGACCTTGGAAACTAGTTCTCTGATTTGACCATGGAGCAAGGACCCTACTAGAGGGGCAGCAAAGGCGATGATAGATGGGGCCAGATCTACTGAAGGCAGTAGGGCCGATGCATATACAATCGGCTAATTACTTATGCTTCTAGCAGGAGGAGTATTTGCGGCCTGCAAAATAGATACATTAGTGCTTTGAGAAAAACAAAAGGTTTGAAATTACTCAGAGAGAAAAAGGTACGACTTACTTGAGGACTGATGGAGGGGATGACAGTGGTCAAGTAGAAGCTGGTCAATAGATGAAAAATGTGCTTTTTCCATGCACTCCACCATCGATCAAACAGCTGGCTTCACAAGAGTTGGATGTTGATATGTTCAAGAGGTCCCAGGGTAGGACCTTCAAGATTTATCACTCTGTCCATCAGGAGGGCCGATGTCACGATGCCTCTGGTCTAAATTTTCCTTACAAATTACAAGCCGATTGGAAGCTGACCCAAACTTAGCTGCCTGGCTGCTATCATTGGTTGATAGAATTCATAAGAAACTTGAATGTTTTAACCTTGAGATATTCCGGTAGGCAGTATGCAGGGTGATATGGCCGAAACAAAGTTGTCTCTGGACGAGGGGTCTTTTTGATCATTAAGATCATTTAGCCTTATATCGGCTAGGAGCTCATAGTCAGTAAAACTGTCATAAGGGAACCAGAATCTGACATTCTTAGGAAATCCATCATAGAAGTGATAAAACCAAGTTTGAAATGTTTCAGCTGATGGTCCTGATCCTAGGTAAACTGATGTTGCCTCTCAAAAAGGCATGCATCGGCGGGTGGTTGTTTCTTCATCATCAGAGTGATCAGAGGGGAAACAGAATGAGTAAAGAGGAGCTCTTTCGACAACATCAATAGTGTATAGATTCAACCAAAGTTGTACTAGCCACCAAGGCCCACCATAGCCAACAAATTTGCCCATCAAGATTCTAATCGATGCCTGACTTATCATCTGATATACAGCTCCAAGCAAATATTTTCGAAGGGGGAAATTTCTCCTCTCAACTATTGCTTGGGCTAGGTGTCAAGCATGCTGAATTTATACCATCCAGTGTCATTTGTGATTACCACATGATTTTGGCTGAGTAGGATTCATACACACATAAATAACCACTCAAAACCTGAATGTGTCCATGATCAGAACATAACACCATTTAATATAAACTCTGCAAAGCCGAATAATGAGCAAAGGAGATATTACTGGGACTCAGCGTGCCAGTCAACCTCAACCTGAGACATGTCTGTCAAACCACACGAAGACGGCGACCAAATCTGTTACACATCTCAAGAGACTTGACTCAAATCGCTAGAGCGCTACAACATCTCAATTGCTCAACATTCATACTCATGCTCGGCTAGCCCCAGGAAGTTGCTAGCTTTGTACTTTCATCTAAGCAATGATATACATAAATTAAGGCATTAACTTAGAATAAAATTCAGATTATAACTAATTTAAGTATACTTAGGCCGACTGGCCAAAATAATTCAAGATTCGTAAAAGCTTGTTTACCCAACCCATAAGCAAGCCGACTAGGGGTAGTCCCCTAATAGAATTATCCTGAAGAAAACAACGGAACCCGCAACACTCAGCTACTTGCAATACATTTAAAAGAAAAACCATAAAAGATACAAGTGTCAGTACATTAATTATGTTAATGATAGTTAATGTACTCTCAAGACATTTCAATCCTAAATACATGCAAGCTCTAGATATCAAGGAATGGCTATTTGTGGTTTCATATTTGCATAAAGCTAAATTTATTTCATAAACATTTTGCAACAAAATTTAGATAAATATTTGTATTTTTTTAGCATAAATAACATGGCATAGTATCATAATAGTAACATGAACATCAACATAATATCATTCTTGTACCATCCATGGCAACAAGCAATGCGTCATAATATCAACCCACACCAGGCAAAATCATCACTATAATCATCAGAACTCAACACATTTCACCATTCCCATAGCCCATTTTCATAAGCACATTTATAATCACAAGTCAATACCCATGACAATTCACTATGCCGTTCATGACCGTGAGCATAGCTAATCGATTAGTTTTAGACTCTGTAGAGTTTGTACAACTTTACCCACATGATGTGAATCACTCTAGTTTGTCCGATACCCGTCGGTATCACCACACTCTACAATTTGAGTGTAGTCTAGAGGTCACAACGTAGCCTTTACATTACTTAACGTCTAGCGTCACATCAGTGGCGGCAAGTGTGAATCCACTCTAGGAATGACCCAGAGCCGTTAGGCGGCGGGCCCACGCCTTAAACCTAATGCCGTGGTAGTGAACACATCCGTTCCCCCATGAGGCACTTAACCATTGAATTGGATAGAGTTAGACGCCTAAACTACCCCCAATAAAAGGCAGGTAAATAGGTAGTTCCTATGAATCATCGCTCAGATTAATTCATTCTACTCTGGCCTACCAATATGCAAGGCTAGACTTTAAGTAACTTAATTAGCTAAGGCCACCTCATAAATAGCACATGTGGATGTACAGTAAACAATAGTGAAAGGCACAAAGTTCAGTCCTTAATCGACTGAGGTGAACACTCCCCCTATCGGTGCACAACTAAGACCATATGTGCACCACTTGCCGCCCATGTCTGAAAACATGTTTAACTCCATTTTAGTTCACAAATAGTCATTATTTTCCATCTTTGTCCAGCAATAAAATAGCGCCCAAGGTTCCATTTATAAAGTAACCATAAAAATTGTTTACATAATTCTAAGCATGGCTAAGCATACACTAGCATATTAAGCAATTATATTCCCAAAGGAGCACCAGTGGAGTACTTTATTCATTCCTAAAGATTCATACAGAGGGGTGACAATATTTCAAGGTGGATCATGCAGCAAATAGGTTATAGCTACCATCTACCAAATTTGAATTACCAATAGTTATAAATAAGCATACAATTTTGCAAAAGAAATATTTTCATCTCCCAAATCATGAGTTTCAATGTGATCGAAGGAACGGGGAGGAACTTGCCTTAGTTAGAATTCCCACCACGGTGAGCAATAAAATTAAATTCCTCACCAATAATGAATTCGTCATCTAAAACAAATAATGGTATCCAAATAAATGCCAAAACATGTAGAAATTTAAATTGCTCTAAAATACATGAATTCACTAGTGTGATTACGTGCTGTGTGGACATGATTTGTGATGAAGGAATTTTCATTTTATCTATTTGTATTTGTGAGTTATTAATTTTCAAAGTTTAATATTAGCAATAGGCTAATTAAGCTCTATTAGTACTCAGGTGCATTTTAGATCCAAGATTTGTGAAGTGTTGGGCTGCTGCAGTGAAGGCTTGATCCCCAGGAGTTTAACAAAATTGGTTTCACAATTTTTAGAGTTAGCATGATTTTATTATGAATTTTACAAGCTAGGTGATATACTATAGTCTTTATTAGCTATACCGAATTTTAGAGATGATTCTAGTATTGTATGTGCTACATTTTAATTCATAGAAACTAAGTCCATGAGATTACCAACCTAACCCATCTGGAATTACATAATTTGGAGTTAGAATGAATTTTGTATGGATTTTATAGCTTGTAGTTTGCATTATAGTAATTATTTTACTATACAATTATTTAGTGATGATTTGTTACTAAAAATGTCAAGTTGTTTATGAATTTTAGGAGCATGATTCTGTGAGTACACTAAAATTAACTTCATCATAAAATGAGTTAATATGATTTTTTTATGGATTTTACAAGTTAGAGTATGTTTTATGTCCAATAGCCCATATTTAGAACTTTAGAGTTATCTCTTATACTGTAAGTGCTAAGTTTTATTTCACACAATTAAAGAGCATAACTTTGTGAATCTACAGAAATTTGATTCATCTAAATTGGAGTTAAAATGGATTTTATATGCATTTTACAAGTTCACTCATTTTTCTGTTGTATAATTATTGATTTGAGTATTTTCTTTAATATTTCCATATTTTAAAAGGATGGGGTCCACTGGCAGTGACCGGCTGTTTTGCAAGAAGGTCCTCGGATTTTCAATAAATCAACCCGTACTACCTCCACATGAGAGAAACGTACTTTGTAAAGAGTGCTGTTTTAAGTTATTGCATTTTGGTCCTGGGCCCATGTGTAAGTGAGTAGGACATTTACATATTAAACCCTATGGTTGTTTGAATTCTTAAAATCAAGTCCCTGCCTTCTACCTCTAACAGCTCGGTAGGTTGAGAGCTCGGCCGTGGGTTTGGTGAGCTCGCCGGCATCGAATGGCGGCTCGATTGAGGGCGAGGTCAAAAGACAAAATAAAGAGCATGTTATTGTGATTCCATTCTTCTACTTTACTCGGCCAATGGAGAATGAAGTAGTGCCAGCGGCGAATCCAAGTGGAAGGTGTCTACGGTCGATGGTGCAGGTGCGTCTACGACCAAATATTGGTTAAGTGAGTGCATGCATGCGGGTATACAGAGTACTAGGGATCTTACCGAGCTGTTAGCTGGGTTTGTTGAGGTCCGGGACGGTGGTGGTGGCTTACGGAACCTCTCGGCGATGGTGGACTGTACCCGGACGGTAATGCCGGCTTGATTTTCCTCGAAGAGCTGCGATGCATACATGTCCACGGTGTTGATAAGGTCTCAGGGAAACTATACGTGCGAGTAATTGAACCGTGGATCACTGGATCGGGTGGAATCAGAAAAGGAGTTCAGCGGCCGGAGTTAAAGAAGACGATGCCGATCTACGCGTTCCCTCTGTCTTCAGTCGTGGTTCTTGGGGTTTCTTGAAGAGGAGGCTGAGACGATGCTAATGGCACGGTGGCCCGGCCGGTCGTGCTCTGAGATGACCGGAATGGCGATTGCGATGCAGCGGCGACGCTCGGTGCGTGCTCCAGGACGCCGTGGGCGCGATGGTGTTCCCATTGCTGCAGTGGACAACACGAGACCGAGTCAAAAGGGAAAAGTTTCGGCATGGTGAGGAGATCTTGGAACACAGCTTTAAAGGAAGAGGAGCTCAGTGGAGAAGAAATGCGACAGCGAGGAAGCTTGTCGCCACTGATGAAGATGCCTCCATTCCCGACAAATCAAGAATAGGTTGTCTCGGTTCTTCCATAGAATGGGATGGAGGTGAGAAGAAGTAAGCGGCGATCGGCGGCACCGATTATATATAACGGCCGGCTATGGAACGAAGGAGAAGGACAGCTCGGTGTCGCCCGACACGTGGTGCGCGCGTGTCGCGTGCATGCTGCGTGTTGGAATGACGTGGGCGCTTGTGTGTGACTAACCAGTGGGTCCCACCATGCCCTAGCCCCGCTTGGCAGTGAGAGAGATGAGAGAGGTAGAGTGAAAAGCTGAAAAATGTCTAAGTCTGTGATTGTGGCGAAATTTCAACTTTGACCCCAAGTTTAATTATTTTCCTGAGTTATTTTAATTAAATAAAAATGTAGTATAAAACTTATTCTATGTTTTGGATCAAGTCCCACAGTCAAAACCATTTTGGTCGAAATTTGGGAGAGTGCCAAATAGGCTCCATAGAATCTGTAAATTTCCAATTTTGACTACATTAAGTGATTTATTTGAAGTAATTAAATATGTGATAAAATTAAACCAAATTTACAGTGGGTTTTACATATTAGATAATATTTGTGTGAATTTTTCCATGATTTAATGTTGCACCAATTATTTCTGAAAAATTCACCAAACCTATCTTTATAGATGTGTTCCTATTGTGTAAATGTAATTAGGTGATTGCAAAATTTTAATTAAGTTATGCTTGACCTGAAATGAGGTTAGTAGGCTTGATTCCCATTTCACCATCCATAATCTCACGAGATAAGGATTTATAAATGTATAAATTTTGGTTAGGTCAAATGCAACCTAAGATGATAATTAAGGCAAGTGATAATATGTGTAAGTTAATACGTTTATATTCTTTCTACGCTCAAGATATATCTTCAAATGAGTGGCCAAATTATTCTTATGTAGTTTCACATTGGTCGTGTCATAAACTTTAAGTTGCAAGGATTCTAGGAAATGATTTTTAATACTCGACGTTAGGTCCTTTTAATTAATTGCTTCAAATTTTAAGAAATGCTCACGTGACCTATTATGAAATGCAAGTAAGATCCAAAAACACACAAAAGGACACAAGTTACACCAATCAAATTATGCAAATGCATGCACACATTAAGTTTTAGTTTTATTTATAGATTGGTAAGGAAAAGTCTTAATTTGTTCTCAAATTTTCAAAATGACACTAGCTCGACTAGTCTTGTCTAGGTCTTTGGTTTGAAAATTTTGGGATTTCTAATTCACGAAAACCATTTTCAACATTTTAGATACAAATTTTGAAAGATTTTTGGTATGTTACACTAGGTGTTGCATGTTAGCTGTTGGGCCACAAATTGATCCACAAAATACAAATCTCTCTAACCAGAGATTCAGAAAAGCAATGTGTTCCTTATTTGAAATGGGGCGTGTGCCGATGTGTTTAGCTATGTATCCAGACCAGCCGTCCACATTCTTGGTTGTCAGTTTGTTGTCACACTTAATTTTCAGACTGAAAGGATTGGCCAATGAAGTTATATCCAAGCCAGTAAACATTTTAATTTCAAAAAGGGTGAGGGTCATTGACCCTTGGTTAAACATGAAGGCGTTGAGGGTGTCAGACCAGAATTAAGAAGCCGATGACAGCATAGGCTTGTCCTTCTTCATATCAGCTAAAGACAAGGCTAAGCATTGAGCTATTCCTGCTTCTTCCCAGAAAGATTGTTTGGTAGCCGATATTCTCTTATACCAATTCCTCCATCCATCTAAGTTTCAAGGCCAGGATCTAAAGATTGTTTGCCAATCGGCTAAATTAGGTTTTGTTTGCCTAAAGAGAATCCTATTGGTCTCAGCATTGATATAGTAAGTGGGGTTTGTATCTCCCATCGGCCCGAGGAAATAATAAGTGGGTTCCTTAAGAACAGGGATCACAATCTAGTTTTTTCGGGTGCTACATTTTTTAAGAATAAATGAGGAAGAATCAGAGATTCAGCAAAAGGGATCTGGAGCAAAATTCAATCTAGGACAGTACAGAGTAAAACTTGAACTGAGGTAATGAAGCATGGGTTAAAGGGAACTTGCCTCGGGGACGTCGATGACGGTTGCCATTGAGCTTGAAGCAGGGGAATCGCCAAGGAATCACCGAAGCTGCCGCTAGAAGGGCTTGCGTCGTCAATACAGTCGCCGGAGATGAAAGAGAAGCACTGCACAGCTTAAGCGGTGGGTTAAGTGGTGGTAAAAAGTTAACCGCGTAAAGTTTGATGCAAGGGTCATTTTTATTTATAGCTTGCGCTTTTAATGATCGAAATATGGTAACCCTAGATTTTTGTGGATCTGAGAGATAATTCCGCAGCACATTTATCTATACTACAGATTAACAGCAAAATTTGACAAAGATACGCAAGGATAAAGATAGATTCGAAGCGGATTCGGAGAAGATTAGGTTGTTTCCAACACAGAGTAGCGTATCAGCTGAAAGCTGTATCGGCCGATATAGAGTTGGACTCGGTTCACCGATACAGGCAGTGCGAGTTCGTACCAAACTCGGGAGAAGATCTGAAGATATTGCCAAACAAGGATTGAGTCCAGAAGAGGCAATTGTATCTACTAATTAGGGATAAAAGTTAGGTGTTTCCTTTAAGGAATTCGTGGTAAGAGTCCGCCTAAGGACTTGTTTGTTTATATTGTATTTAGGCAAGTTTGAGTCATGTCCGATATGGACAAGGTTTGTATGTTCGAGCATAAATATATGCTCATGGTCTTGTAAAACAGATAACAACAGTTCAATACACACTCTCGACGCATCGCCACCCTTTTACTTTTACTTTTCGACAAGTTCTTATTTCTTGTTGGGCTGCATCGGCTTCAATCTCCAATAGAAGGTATGGCTTATCACAACGGTTTGTATCGGCGGATTAGGGCATTGTTTTAGATGTTCTAATCTAATCTTATACTACTGTTGGCTATCATATATCTTAGTTAATCTAACTCGATGACTAAATTTACTCATATCGGCCAAGCCTTTTCTAGGGTTTTTCAGTATCGGCTAAATCGTTTCATTGGTTTGGATTAGCTAAGTTATCCACCAACCTGAAAATCAGTAAAAGGCTTGATTGTTTAGACTTTATGCTTCTTTTCATACTTAGTGCTACATTACTTGAGTTTGACTTACTAAGTCATGTTTAGAATCATAAAAACTAACATGCTTATTAACTGCAATAAGGGTAGAATCGGGGTTTCAGCCGATCTTACCTGGTATAATTATTTTGCATTTAAGTTTATTTGCTTGATGTGTTATATCTATCATCTTATACAATAATATCAATCCTTTAAATATATTAAGCCTATTTCAAACCTCACACTGCCATCGCTTATGTCTGATCCGTCGAGACTGAAACTTGTTTAGTGTATTTGATCAAGATTGATATTCTTCTGTAAGGTTGTATCGGAGTTCTAGCCGATACATTATCTGAAATACCCTAAAATATCTCATCGGCTATGAAATAAGTTCATATAATCATTGATTTATCTGATCTTGGTCATAAGCAATTAATACTGTCTCGGTTAGGTCCGATCTATCGTAATTGCTTGCATCTAAGAGAAAGATTAAATGAGTAATTACTTGTTATTTCTTTCTACAGTCGATGATGATTGTTTTGGGTCTAATCTTCAACATCTACTCATCGACTAGTCATTTAGGCCATATAATTATATGACAACTAACTTTAAAAGATATCAATCTCATGCTGCATCGATTGGGTTTGGCCTATCGGATTGGTTCTGTTAAGAGAAAGTTGTTTATGATTATATTTAACCTAGATCTAGTTTATGAGTGGAATCTTCTACCTTACAGCCGATTCGACTTGTTTGCATTGGCTAGGTCTCTACGATATGTTATCGGCCCACCAGCCGATCGGCTATCATTCACTAATATTGTTTCTTGTATATTTTGTTGGTTGCAGGATCAAACCAACTAGCATTCCCTATACCCGAAAGCAAGATTTGGACTTGCACTGGAGTTAAGCAGAATTTTCAGGCCGCCGTGTTTTCTCATCAACACATATAGATAAAAATCAAATTTTAGATTTAGCCATGGACTTAGGAATTAGTAACTGAACCCTGGCACAGATTTAATTTATCATGAAGCATAAGAACTATAGCAATTCTGTCAATTAGGTTAGTTCAATTGTAAATTAATTATTTATCAGTTAGTCAACAGTAGGAAATATTTTAGTTTATCTAGAATCAGCACATAAGTACATTTGGGTCAAAAGTTGCACATACATCTAGTATATATACATATATAGAAGATCATGTAGTAGCATGTTCCAGTACAAAGAATCAAATTGAGGTGTTAAGATTAATGAGTAGAAAACCATACTTCTACAGTAGATAGTCTAGAGCAACTGTTTAGATTTAGAGCATAGCTTCTGGATAAATTGTATGTATATAATTAGTTGATCAACAGTTCAATTATTGTCCTCATCAATCATTCTAATCAAGTATCACATAAATTGTGTTATTTGCTCTGTAAAGCATACATAGATTCCAGGACATGTAGGCAGTAGCAGTAAATCATCCAAAGAAATCTCACCATCTCTTTATTAAATATCAGGTTTCATAGATTATAATTTAATTATTTATAGTACAGATCTCTCCATGATTATCAAAATGTAGAATCGTGTAAATTGCTGCGTCATTCAATGACACTTATCATAGGACCTGATTCTGCTGATGTGCCACTAATTTTAGAAAGTCAGTTATTTCTACATGCAACATATGTAAGGACAAAATCATTCTAGTGTGTTTTCAATTTCAGTACTGCATTTCATAAGATTATTTATGTGAGCATTCATTCATTCATCCATAACATATAGCCATCATCCAACCATAGCAAGTCAATTGAACTAGAAACTTAGGACTAACAGATATAACCATTAGCAGAGTACATCAAGTTGAACAATAGGAGCAGTCTATAGTCATATACAGGGTACAGCATCACAGTTCACAGAAACATGACCACACAAAAGAACACAAATCGTAGCACATCAGAGGAAGGGGGAGAAGTTCACCTCTGGAGTACATTTCCACGGCAGCAGCGGCGGCAGCACCTTGTGCAGTTAGGGTTAGTGGGAACGGCTAGTGGGAGCCAGGGGAACCGATTCGCGGCGGATGCGGCTGCTGGAGGGTGACCGGAGTTGGAGTCCGGTAGCCGACGTGAGGAAGCGCAGCGGCGTTGCCGCCGTGGCCTGGGAATGCGGAGGCGCTGGTAGAGCGTGAGGGTGAGGAGGAGAACGAGAAAAGGAGAGAAGAGAAAGAAGGTGCTAGGTGGGTTGTGTTTTGTTGGGCTTTTGTACATGGGCTCCAGAGAGTGGTAATTAAGGTTTTTTTGGGCATAGCTTCAGATCTCATCGACAGTAGAATTAAAATTTGTATGTTGAATTATATTGGTTCAAAATTTTAAATTTCATCTAAAATAGAAACAACATGATTTATCCAAATGTTATCAACGAAATCGTGGGTCTAGATCCATGGATTTGTGAAGCTAGGAATACCCAGCTTAAAGAAATCTTGGATGAGATGCTGTCCCAAAAGGACCTAAAGAAATTGAGAAGTAGAGCTAGAATACAAGAAAATCAGGATAGAATATTTAAATTAGTTTAAACTCTTCAAAATGAATTCATGAAAATCTTAATATATTATTACAGTCACTGTTTTTATTCAATTTATCTGATTCGTAACTTAATTTATAGAGATCTTCTAAGTACATACAAATACAACTTAACTTTGTACATCATAATTCAAATAAAAGTATTTCTTCAAAATATACATTATCATAATCCAAATAAACTAAAGATGTATACTTCTATCTAAAACAATATATCTTGTGTTTATTAAATAAATTTCTCTCTAGTGAATCAAATTTTCTACTAAGTAAAATAATTACTCTTTCCTAAAAATAAAAGTGTAATGCTTGTTTCAAAACTATATCTTTTTAGTTCACAATTAAAGCCTGTTATACAGATCAAAAATCATTACAAAATCAAACCAATATTCAACTTAAAAATACATACAAGCCATCTAGTTGGGCATGGAGTAAGAGTCGATACCTGTACTATCATAGACCAAGCATCTCTGGATTAGACATCTCATATGCATCACATTAGCAGCGACGTTCTGGTATTTAGTTTTGTTTAGTTGTACTATTTGTCGAAACTTGGTTTCGGCAATATCAATATAGGGGTAGCAGTCAAGTGCCAAACACAATAGGTTAGTCGGGACAAAGGTTTAGACAGGTTCAGGCCCTCTTTAATGAGAGGTAATACCCTACTCCTGTTTCGGGGATTCGATCCGCCGAGTGTTTATTGATCTCTTGATCTCTTTCAATAGGGGCTCTCGTGAGTTTTCTGTCTGTTGTCTCGTGTATTTTCTGTGTGTCCTTCAAGGGACGCCCTACCCTCCTTATATAGTCTCAAAGGGTAGGTTTACAAGTCGGAGACCTATCCTATTCTAAGTTAGACTCCTCAATCTTACCAACTATAGACTATGAGCCGTTACCTTATCTTAATGGTAACGTAATACCCAAGTCATAGCCGGTTTACATAATCATGAAGCACAACCTATCCCCTATGGTAAGTCGGATAAACTAGCTATGAGGGTATCCAGTACCCATAATCTCCACACTATTTCAGTTGGGCGTTCATCTTGGATTTCTTGGAATTCTTCATTGATTTATTTGTTCTTCAATTTCTTCCCGTATCTCAGGCAAGTCCAACACCTTTGATCAATTCTTGCTATATTTTCGTAATTGCAATTGCAATCTATATGTATCACCTTGCATTAAATTATACTTTCTGTAACTAAAATAAATATTTTGATTGATTTGCTTTGACTGGTGGAGCAGTCGGTCATATTATGAGTGCATTATGAATTTGCCATTGTGGTGAGAGTTTAGTTGTGTTGACGGAGTAGATTGTGACTATTCTATTTGTAGAGTATGGGGACCATTAGAAGTAAGGTATACGCGAGATTGAGGTAAAAGAGACGGGAGACAGGGATATTTATACAGGTTCGGGCACCTTATCTAACAGGTAATAGTCTTACTCCTGTTAGCCGACGCCAGCGTTGCTCTTATATATCAGAATCACACGAGTACAATATTTGGGAGAACCTAATCTAGTCGCCGTCGACTTGGCGTCATGGATCTCCACACGTAGTCGATGACAAGGTAGTCTTCTTGAATATGATCTCGGTGAGATTGGAGGTAGCGCTAGATCCCTCATGTCGGCCTCCGTGGCTCCATATGGGTCTGTCTAGGCTTCTATTGGTCCGTCATGGTGGTCTTTTTTCTCTGCTCCTAGGGGGTCTTGTATTTATACCCACAGATGTCCCCTTGTTCAAGTAAAACTATGGTGATAAATATGAATACGATCTGAGTAGTCTTTGTAGTTTCCAACTTGAACTCTGATTCTCCCTCCTTATCCGGAATACCATCCGTATATGAGGCATGATTCCATATAAGACTTGACATTTGGTGGGTCCCGTCGAGCCCAACCCAAGATCATTGAGTATGCCTTATCCATCACACTGACAATAGCCCCCGACTTCAATGCAAATGAATGAGTTGACGTTCTCGACCGAAGACCTTGAAACAACAGTTATCGAACTCACCTAACCGTTCTTGGACGACCGAGAAGGTGTGGAGTATGCGACTAAGTTCTCTGTCCAGCCTTGATCGAGAATTTGGATTGAAATCAAAAAAGCTTCCATCTCAGCGGGTACACCATTGCTTTATCCAGTAACCCTTGTCGAACTCAACGAACCTTTCTCGGACAACCGAGTAGGTGCAGAGTGTGATAAAGTCCTCATGTCTGACTTAAATGCTCTGATATCTAACTCTCCTGAAATCAATTACTCAGGCAAATTGTTAGATAGAAAAGGCCCCAAGCGAACGCTTGGGGTAAAATGTGAATCGAAAAATCAAAAATAAACTGAATCTATTTATGACAATAAAAGAGTACTCTCGCCGAAGCAGCCCTCAGCAATTGGAGTATGGTACCCTTCCTAGCTCCTAGTTGTTTTTGTGGAAAAGTTGTTTTCCACAAAGGCAGTTTAAATCTTATAACAAACAATACTGAAGCAACGAATTCCTAACTCCTAGCCGTGAAGTTGGGAAAACCAATTCTTGGTTACATGGCTTGGTTAATACGCTCAAGTGGGTACTCTAACATGACCAGATCTAACATGGTTGTTTGACCCTGCAAGGCCTGACAAAATTTCATAGTGTTAGGCGTCCCTAGCCGAGATCCATGGGACCCCAAAGCTTGCCAGACTAGCGTAATAAGATAGTAAGATCGACTTTGAGACATAGCGATATAAGAAAAGGGGATCAATGGACAAACACTTAAGAGATTGATGCATGGGGTGTGATAAGATCACTACCATTCTGGTCAAGAACTAGTTGGGTAGTCGTAGTGAACAAATCGTGGAGGTAGTACGAGAATCATTATAACCGCTAGTCGATAACCCGATATGTAGTTTTTCTCAACCACTCGTAGGGGTGGTGGGAGAATCGCTACAACCACTGGTCAGGGACCAAGTATGTAGGCGTACTCAACCACCCATAGAGGTGGTGAGAAAATTGCTACAACCGCTGGTCAGGGACTAGGTATGTAGATGTACTCAACCACCCGTAGAGGTGGTGGAAGAATCGCTACAACCGCTGGTCAAGGACCAGGTATGTAGACGTACTGAACCACCGAAAGCCAACTCAGAGAGATGGTGAGAGGATGAATACCGCCCCCAGTCGAGGACCAGGCGTGGTCAACTCTCGACCACCCGAAGACAACTAATAGGTGGTGAGAGATCGCTACAATGCTGATCGAGGACCAGGTGTAGTCAACTCTCAATCACCCGAAGGCAACTGATAGGTGATGAGAGATCGCTAGCACGCTGGTCGAGGACTAGGCGTGGTCAACGCTAGACCACCCGAAGGCAACTATAGGTGGCGAGAGATCACTACAACACTAATCGAGAAACAGGCGTAGTCAACTCTCGATCACTCGAAGGCAACAGCTAGGTGGTAAGAGATCACTAAAATGCTAGTTGAGGACCAGGCGTAGTCAACTCTTGACCACCCGAAGGGAACTTGTAGGTGCTTAAAAATCGCTACAATGCTGGTCGAGGACCAGGCGTAGTCAACTCTCAATCACCCAAAACCAACTGGTAGATAGTGAGATTGCTACAACGTTGGTCGAGAACCAAGCATAGTCAACTCTCGACCACTCGAAGGCAACTGCTGGGTGGTGAGAGATCGCTGCAACGCTGGTCGAGGACCAAGTGTAGTCAACTCTGGACCACTCGAAGACAACTGGTAGGTGGTGATAGATTGCTACAACGCTGGCCGACGACCAGGCGTAGTCAAATCTCGACCACTCGATGGCAATTGGTAGGTGGTGAAAGATCGCTACAACGCTAGTCGAGGACTAGGCGTAGTCAAATCTCGACCACACGAAGGCAAATTGTAGGTGGTCAAAGATCGCTACAATGCTGGTCGAGGACCAGGCGTAGTGAACTCTCGATCACCCAAAACCAACTGGTAGACAGTGAGAGATCGCTACAACGTTGGTCGAGAACCAGGCGTAGTCAACTCTCGACCTTCCGAAGACAACTGGTAGATCGTGAAAGATTGCTACAACGAGGGTCGAGGACTAGGCGTAGTTAACTCTCGATCACTCGAAGGCAACTGGTAGGTGGTGAGAGATCGCTACAACGCTGGCCGAGGACCAGGCGTAGTCAACTCTCGACCATCCGAAGACAACTGGTAGGCGGTGAGAGATCACTACAACGCAGGTCGAGGACTAGGCGTAGTCAACTCTCGAGTACCGAAAGGCAACATGTAGGTGGTTAGAGATCGCTACAAATGCTGGTCAAGGACCAAGCGCAGTCAACTCTCGATCACCCAAAACCAACTGGTAGATAGTGAGAGATTACTACAACATTGGTCGAGAACCAGACGTAGTCAACTCCCGACCATCCGAAGACAACTGGTAGATCGTGAGAGATCGCTATGACGATGGTCGAGGACCAAGCGTAGTCAACTCACGACCACCTGAAGGCTACTGTAGGTGGTCAGAGATCGCTACAACGCTGGTCAAGAACCAAGCGTAGTAAACTCTCGAACACCCGAAGACAACTAGTAGGTGGTGAGAGATCGCTACAACACTGGTCAAGGACTAGGCGTAGTCAACTCTCGATCACCCGAAGACAACTGGTAGGTTATGAGAGATCGCTACAATGTTGATCGAGGAACAGACGTAGTCAACTCTCGACCACCCGAAGACAACTTTTAGATGGTGAGAGATCGCTACAAGGTTGGTCGAGGACCAGGCGTAGTCAACTCTAGACCACCCGAAATCAACTGTTAGTTGATGAGAGATCGCTACAATGCTGGTCGAGGACTAGGCATAGTCAAATCTTGACCACCCAAAGGCTACTGTAGATGGTGAGAGATCGCTACAACGCTGGTCAAGGACCAGGCGTAGTCTACTCTCGACCACACAAAGGCAACTGGTAGGTGGTGATAGATCGCTACAATGCTAGTCGAGATCCAAGGATAGTCAACTCTCGACCACCCGAAGACAACTGGTAGGTGGTGAGAGATCGCTACAACACTGGTCGAGGACTAGATCCAATCAACTCTTGACCACCCGAAGGCAACTGGCAGGTGGAGAGAGATCACTACAACGCTGGTCGAGGACCAGGCGCAGTCAACTCTCGACCACCCGAAGACAAGTGGCAGGTGGTGAGAGATCGCTACAACGCTGGTCGAGGACCAGACGTGGTCAACTCTCGACCACTCGAAGGCAACTGGTAGGTGGTGAGAGATCGCTACAACACTGATCGGGGAATAGGTGTAGTCAACTCTCGACCACTCGAAGACAACTGGTAGGTGGTGAGAGTTCTCTACAACACTTGTCGAGGACCAGGCGTAGTCATCCCTCGACCATCCTTAGGGGTGCTAGAGTTGGTTATTACATGTGCATCTCATGTGGCCATCATGACTCACACACCCAACTTGTAGCATATTGGACGCCCGTTCATAATCATGTCGGGTGATCAAGCCAAAAATGTTCGCGCAGGGATTATCCATAACAACCTTTTCACAAATACTTCAGATGTGACCGACGTTAAATGTGATATAGCATTTGTTGAAGAATGTTCTTGATAATGGGGTGTACTCCACCGCTGCCTAGTCGAGCGCTCAATTGTTCTTGAAAAATATTTTCTATAAGGCAAGATACATAGCGGAGAATACCGAGCGTGTATTCAAAAAACTATATAAATCTTCTAGTATTATCAGAATATAATGAGCAGATTCAGATTAAATATCAGGTAATATGTAAACCATAAATAAGCATGATTTATACAGAAGAAATAAAGCAAGCCCCAATACTATATTGTTGTCGGCCTAACATAAGAGGCGCTCACATAACAAACAATGTATAAAAAACATGCTCTAGGTAAACATAATAAATCTTGGATCTGAAAACAAGTACGGTAAATTATACGAAATATTGCGTACCTTTGCAGATACATGCCAGATGTATCTACGAAATCAGTAGATTGATTTAAAAAATCAATATACTAATTACCTTGTTTAGCGATGTTAAGGAACTCCGAAGAACTCGACTTGGATTGAAGCCTCATGATCGATGGTATTGAACTGTTGTTTTCTGTGGTGACGACGTCTTTGAAGCTTGGTTGACTTTGATAGATCGAATTGTTAGCGGCGTTGAATCCAATCTGGTCTGGGAGCGTACTTTGGTCGGGTTAGATATCCCTCGGCTAAAGTCGTTGAAGTATCCTTCGTCGAAAAATCCACAGTGGATGAAGCTTGAGATGACGAGGGTCCCGATTCATCGGAGAACACACTTCGGTCGGGTCGTATCTCCCTAAAGTGAAAGTCATTGAGTAGTTTGTCGTTGAAGAATCCATCTCTTGAAACCCATCTCGTCGAAACCATTAGCACCAAAATCCCCCTACTTGGCGCACCAATGTCGATGGAGTAGTTCGCGACTATGATATTTGTAGAGTATGGGCATCGTTGGAATCAAGGTATACGAGAGATTGAGGTAAAAAAGATGGGAGACAGGGATATTTATATAGGTTCGGGCCCCTTAGCTAACAGGTAATAGCCCTACTCCTATTGGCCGAAGCCGACGTTACTCTTATATATCACAATCACACGAGTACAATATTTGGAAGAACCTAATCTAGTTGTCGTCGACTTGGCGGCATAGATCTCCACACGTAGTCAACGACAAAGTAGTCTTCTTCTTCGAATACGATTTCGGCGATATTGGGGGTAGCGCTAGATCCCTCATGTCGGCCTCCGTGGCTCCATATTGGGTCTATCTAGGCTTCTATTGGTACGTCATATTGGTCTTTTTTCTCTGCTCCTAGGGAGTCTTGTATTTATACCCACAGATGTCCCTTGTCCAAGTAGAACTAGGGAGACAAATATGGATACGATCCGAGTAGTCCTTGTAGTTTTCGACTTGAACTCTGCTTCTCCCTTATCCGGAACACCTTCCGTATATGAGGCATGATTCCGTATAAGACTTGGTATATGGTGGGCCCCGCCGAGCCCAACCCAAGATCATTGGGTATGCCTTATTCGTAATATTGACAAGTTGCATATATTTATCATCATAAGGTTAAACAACAACTGTTATATGACATGCAATCACCGTAGCGATTGTGTCGACCATATGACCTGGAATGGGACATTGATGAGGATTGTTGTTGTTGCGGGATCCGATTAGATGATGTGGGTCGTTGTTGTTTCGGGATCCGATGATTTGCCATTGTTGCGGGAATCACCCGCAGAGATAATTGACACATAGGATTGATGAAAAGCTTATGACCTTAGCCTTGACAACATACACCACGAAGTGTGCTTAGGCACTGGCATGATGGCGGTGTAGCGTGGGCATTAAAAATCATAAGGCGTCTGAGAGTACTGCGACATACCTCTGCAAAGTATGAATTGTGATATGTTGTTAGTGATATACCCTAGAGGCAATCATAGAGATGATCGTATCACGTACTATGTTTATATCTTTGTTATACGTTGTTCCTTGAAATAGATAACTTATTATTGATCAATGAATATGTGATTCATTCATGAGACTATTTATGTTGTATGTTACTATTTCTAAAGGGTCCCTGATCAAATATCATATATGTAACAAATATGGTTCAATGAACAGTGCATTTATTAATTGATGATCATGTCTCATGGATCACGGTATGGAGATACCAAATTAATAATGTGGACACATGTTGGAGAACATGTTATTGGATAGACCCAACATGAGACACTGCAAGAACTATATGTGATGTGCCATCAGTGGTCTCATATTAATGTTGGTGTAGAATCCTTAGACCTGAGATTATCATGGTTCCCAACATGTGTAGTAGCTTGCTTAGGTGCTGCTAAACACTACTCCGTAACTGGGTAGTTATAAAAGTAGTCTTCGGGCATGCTATGAAACATGTAGTGGGATATGAATAATCAAGATGGGATTTGCCCCTTCCTTGGAGAGATATCTCTGGGTCGCTCGATGTTATAGATTATGGAAGTGCATGGCCATGCCAAAACTGATTGAGGAGTCAATCACAGGTTAAATAATCTATTACAGGATCGAGTGAATGATTGAACTATTAAAGGATGACACATATCTAGTCTTGAGCTTAATCGATATCGTGAGACAAAGGGGTTCATACAAGTATACACTAGAGGTTCAGCAATATGGTAGGATAGATTCCCTCAGAAAAATAAAGTGTAATTAATGTCCTTCCAATAATTGCACCTATCATGGTTGTGATCATCATTGATGGGTCTGCCATAGCAGAGTGTCACTGGTTATCACGATGAGATAGTATGGATGTCAGACATCTATATGAAGAAATTGTTGGTTTACTTGACAAGGTTATCAAAACGGTTTTGGACCTTGGGGCATAGGTTGGGTTGGTACATGGAGATGTCACCCAACAGCACGAGAGTCACATAGGATGTGATTAGCAAGGCATTGCTTACCTGTTTTGCAAGTTGTCTAGCTGTGATGCCAAATCTCACTAGATACTAATAAAATGAGGATCTTGATTCATTATGTTGCTAGAGGAAACTTTGTTGCAAACTATATAGTGGGAGTATATTTTGTTAAATTGTTTGATGAAAGATTAAATGTAAACATGGTGCTGATTTTGCATATATATATATTTCCTATTGTAGATCATGGCAGCTCCTGCATCATCCAGTTTTAACTTGCGATCTATTCTTGAGAAAGAAAAGTTGAATGGAACAAACTTTATGGACTGATATCGCAACCTGAGAATTGTTCTCAGGCAGGAGCGCAAAGAGTTTGTGCTTGAAGAGCCTTTTCCAGAGGACTTGCCCAACACTGCTACTGCTGCTCAGCATAGGGAGCATGAAAAGCGACAGAATGACTATCTGGATGTGAGTTGTCTCATGCTTGATACTATGTCCCCTGAGCTTCAAAGGCAATATGAGACATTGGATGCTCATAGTATAATCACAGGACTACGTAGCATGTTTGAGAACCAAGGAAGAGCTAAGAGGTTCAATACCTTAAAGTCCTTGTTTGCGTGCAGGCTTGCAGAGGGTAATCTGGAAAAGCTTGGTTTTCCCCTTAGCCAAGAGTTAGCTACTGATCTGATTCTCCAGTCGCTCGCTCCCAATTTTGAACCATTCATATTAAACTTCAATATGAACAACATGAGTAAGACCTTGGCCGAATTGCATGGGATGCTAAAGGGCGCCGAAGAGAGCATCAAGAAAAACTCTAACCATGTGATGGTCATGCATAAGCGCAAGCCCAACAACAAGAAGGTTGGTCAAAAGAGAAAGCTGAACTTCGATGAGATCGCGAGTACTAGCAACTCTAAGACCAAGGCTCAAAAGACCGGGCCCGCTAAGGATGAAGAGTGTTTCTTTTGCAAGGAGATAGGTCATTGGAAAAGAAACTGTAAGAAATACCTAGAGCAGCTCAAGTAGAAACAGCAGGATGGAAAGAGTTCCACCTCAGGTATTAATGTTATAGAAATTAATCTTGCTACTTCCTCTACTGATTCTTGGGTATTTGATACCGGTTCAGTTGCTCACATATGCAAGTCATTGCAAGGGCTGAAAATAAGTAGGAACTTGGCAAGAAGTGAAGTGGACATTCGCGTGGGCAATGGAGCAATAGGTGCTGCTGTTGCGGTTGGCATTATGCCGTTATTTTTACCATCAGGATTAGTTTTGGAATGAAATAATTGCTATTGTGTTCCAGCTTTGTGTAAAAATGTTATCTCTACTTCCTATTTACAAGCAGAGGGTTATGGTTTTAGATCAGTGGACAATGGTTGTTCAGTCTGTTATAATGACATTTTCTATTTCTATGCACCCATGACGAATGGTTTGTACACTGTGAATCTTGATGAATGTTCAGTCTATAACATTAATGCAAAAAGGCAATGTTCTAATGATTTGAATCCCACCTTTATTTGGCATTGTCGCTTGGGCCATATAAATGTGAGACGCATGGAGAAGCTCCATAGAGATGAACTTCTATAATGTTTTGATTTTGAATCATTTGAGACATGTGAATCTTGTTTACTTGGCAAAATGACAAAGGCCCCTTTCACGGGTCAAAATTTAAGGGCAAGTGAGCTATTGGCACTAGTACATACTGATGTATGTGGACCAATGTGCTCAAAGGCCAAAGGTGGTTTTGGGTACTTCATTACATTCACCGATGACTTTAGTAGATATGGATATAGTTTGAATCCGTTGAAAAGTTCAAGGAATTTGAGAATGAGGTACAAAATCATTTAGGCAAGACAATCAAGTTTCTACGATCTGATCGCCGAGGAGAATACTTGAGCCTTGAATTTGGCAATCATCTAAAAGAGTGTGGAATTGTTCCACAACTCACTCCATCAGGAACACCTCAATGGAATGGGTGTCTGAACGGAGGAATCGTACATTGTTGGACATGGTGCGATCAATGATGAGCCAAACTGATCTCCTGTTAAGCTTTTGGGGTTACGCTCTAGAGACAACAGCGTTCACACTAAACAGGGTTCCATCAAAATCTGTGGATAAGACACCATATGAGATATGGACAGGGAAGCGTCCCAGTTTGTCTTTCCTAAATATTTGGGGATGTGAGGCTTTTGTAAAACATTTACTATCAGACAAACTCACACCTAAATCAAATAAATGCTTCTTTGTGAGGTATCCTAAGGAAACGAAAGGATATTATTTCTATAATCGGGAAGAAGGCAAAGTGTTTGTTGCCCGACACGGTGTTTTCTTGGAGAAAGAGTTTCTTTCAAGAAAAGATAGCGGGAACATGGTGCGACTCGAAGAAATTCAGGAATCACCAGAAAATATTTCAACTTTCATGCAACCACAACAGATTGAGCACGATGTTGTTCAACAGGTTGAACAAGTTGTTGTTGAACCAATTGTGCAAGCACCGGCTTCACGAAGGTCTGAAGGATACGGCGTACACCTGCAAGGTACGCATTGATAACCATAGGACAACGTGATATATTGTTGTTAGACAACGATGAACCTACAACTTATGAGGAAGTGATGGTGGGACCAGACTCTAAGAAATGGCTTAGAGCTATGAGATCCAAAATAGAGTCCATGCATGAAAACCAAGTTTGGAACTTGGTTGATCCACCTGATGGTGTAAAAGCCATCGAGTGCATATGGGTCTTTAAGAAAAAGACAGATGTAGATGTAAATGTTCACATCTACGAGGCACGGATTGGTGGCGAAAGGTTTCAGACAAATTCAAGGTGTTGACTATGATGAGACTTTCTCACCTGTCGCCATGCTAAAGTCTATTCAGATTATTTTAGCGATTGCTGCCTTTCGATTATGAGATATGGCAAATAGATGTCAAAACAGCTTTCCTCAATGGAAATCTGGATGAGGATATGTAAATGACACAACCCAAGGGATTTGTCGATCCACAATCAGCTAAAAAGATATGCAAGTTGCTTAAATCCATTTATGGGTTGAAGCAAGCATCTCGGAGTTAGAATTTTCGTTTTGATAAAGTAGTCAAGGCATTGGGATTTGTCAAAAACGAAGAAGAGTCTTGTGTATACAAGAAGAATAGTGGGAGCGCACTGGTGTTTCTAATCCTATATGTAGATGACATATTGTTGATTGGGAATGACATTCCTATGGTTGAATCCGTTAAGACATAATTGAAGAAAAGTTTTTCAATGAAGTGTAGGATCGAAAAGTAAGAACTAAGCTAACCAGAGAGGGGGTGAATGGTTGTAGTACTCAAAAACCAAAACTTTTAGCGGAATTAGAAGTTACCCTCAAATCGATGTAGATCGGTCTACCTCTTGTCACAGTCACCGGTCTGACCGCCGTGTCCCCACCGTTCCGACCGCTGTGATGCCGTCGGTCTGACCGCCGCGAAGCCGTCGATCTAACCGCCGATGTCTCGTTGGTTAGACCGCAGAACCCGGGCAAACACAAATTGAAGATCTATTAAAATAGATGACTACTTTATTACTTCTCTCTGTGTTTACAAAGTGCAACAACATCACTCCTCATGAAAATCTTGACTAAACTCGAAACCCAAACCAAACTCACAACTCAATGCTCTCAAAAGCAATACCGGGACACCACACCCTCCTTCTCTATTTATACATTAGGTAGGCAGCCTAAAGCCACGAACCAAACTCATACAAGAAGTCCTAATCCACATAGGAAACCTTCCCGTACAAGAAACCAACTTTACATATTCCAATTGTACCAAATTTGGACTCCTTCCAAATTCGACTCCGCATCCCATACGCACACAATATCTCCATCGTATGCCATATGAAATCTTCACCAACCACGTGTATTGATCTTTAGCCTAAGTATCCCGCATGATATCTAACCGTCTGGACATCACCTTATCTCCAAGTTGACTCTTGATCCATCATCGGCAAAACTCTCCCGAGACGTAAAGATTACCGACACATGTATCAAACAAAGAAACCATATCCGAGCACAAGCTATCCCCAACTTGACTCATGGTTAGCACACAACAGTATTACATACGCATAGTATCCATTTAGAAGCCATAAACACGAATTAACCACGGATATCCAATGAAACAACCCGAAACCGAAACCAACACAGAGTCGGCCGGTTAGACCGCGAGCTGACCGGTCTGACCGCACACATACCGCCGGTCTGACCGGCCTTACCTGCCCGGTCTGACCGCACACATACCGCCGGTCTGACCGGCGTTACCTGCCCGGTCTGATCGCACACATACTGCCAGTCTCACCGGCCTTGCTTGCCCGGTCAAACCGGACCCAACAAAACAACAGTCCCGGTTCACCGTCTGAATATTTAATTATCTCATAAACCACTTTGCCAATAATCTCCAAATATCAAAACCAATAACCTCATATGCCAATTGTTCATCACAACAAAAGAATCAAACACACTTTGTTCTTACATGAAGGACTTGGGGGATGCAGCATATATTCTGGGCATAAGGATCTGTAGAGATTGATCAAAGAGGCTAATTGAATTAAGCCAGAGTATATATATTGACAAGGTGTTGAAAAGTTTCAACGTGCAAGACTCCAAGAAAGGTTTCTTGCTGATGTCACATGGCATTAATCTTGGCAAGAATCAGTGTTCTCAAACAACTGATCAGCGAAACAAGATGAATGTGATTCCATATTCTTCAGCTATTGGGTCTGTAATGTATGCCATGCTGTGTACATGTCCAGATGTTTCATATGCACTTAGTGCAACAAGTCGATACCAATCAGATCCAGGTGAGAGTCACTAGATAGCTGTAAAAAATATCCTAAAGTACTTGAGAAGAACTAAGGATATGTTCTTAGTCTATGGAGGAGAGGAAGAGCTCGTTGTAAATGGTTACACCGATGGAAGCTTCCAAACCGACAAAGACGACTTTAGTCGCAGTCTGGATTTGTGTTCTGCCTAAATGGCGGTGCTATGAGCTGGAAGAGTTCCAAACAAGATACAGTCGCCGACTCTACAACAGAAGCTGATTACATTGCTGCTTCTGAAGTGGGAAAGGAGGCTGTTTGGATAAAGAAATTTATTTCTCAACTGGGTGTGATGACTAGTGCCCTCAGTCCTGTGGACCTCTATTGCGATAATAGTGGGGCCATTGCGCAAGCCAAGGAGCCTAGATCGCATCAAAAGTCCAAACACATTTTACGGCGGTATCATCTCATTCGCGAGATAGTGGGTAGAGAAGATGTGAATATATGCAAAATACATACGGATTTGAACATTGCATATCCGTTGACAAAGCCACTCCCTCAGCCTAAGCATGAGGCACACACTAGGGCAATGGGTATTAGATACGTGCATGATTGACTCTAGTGCAAGTGAGAGACTATTGGTGATATGCCATAGAGGCAATCATAGAGATGATCGTATCACGTACTATGTTCATATCTTTGTTATACGTTGTTTCTTCAAATAGATAACTTATTATTGATCAATGAATATGTGATTCGTTCATGAGACTATTTATGTTGTATGTTACTATTTCTAAAGGGTCCCTAATCAAATATCATATATGGAACAAATATGGTTCAATGATTATTAATTGATGATCATGTCTCATGGATCATGGTATTGAGATACCAAATTAATAATGTCGACACATGTTGGAGAACATGTTGTTGGATAGACCCAACATGAGATACTGCAAGAACTATATGTGATGTGCTATCAGTGGTGTCATATTAATGTTGCTGTAGAATCCTTAAACCTGAGATTATCATGGTTCCCAACATGTGTAGTAGCTTTCTTAGGGGCTGCTAAATACTACTCCGTAACTGGTGTCGAAACATGGTTTCGGCAATATCAACATGGGGGTAGCAGTCAAGTGCCAAACACAATGGGTTAATTGGGACAAAGTTTTAGACAGGTTCAGGCCCTCTCTAACGAGAGGTAATACCCTACTCCTGTTTCGGGGATTTGATCCGCCGAGTGTCTATTGATCTCTTGATCTCTTTCAATAGGGGCTCTCGTGAGTTTTCTGTCTGTTGTCTCGTGTATTTTTGCTATGTCCTTCAGGGGACGTCCTACCCTCCTTATATAGTCTCGGAGGGCGGGTTTACAAGTCAGAGACCTATCCTACTCTAAGTCGGACTCCTCAATCTTACCAACTATAGACTATGAGTTGTTACCTTATCTCAATGGTAGCGTAATACCCAAGTCATAGCCGGTTTACATAATCATTGTAACACCCTGAAGTTCTCCCAAATCGTAAAAATTGAATTTAATAATTTATCTGAGAAATTGTTTAATTAAATCTGGAGAAAAATCCAATTAAATAATGCATTAAAGAAGTGAAAATGGCAAGGTGGAATTTTTCGTGAGTTCCCCATGTCAAAATACATTAACAGGATTTTTAGTGGAATTTTCAGAGCCCTAAAAATAATTTTAACCAATTAAAAACCCTCAAGCGCAATAAATTAAACCCTGGAATCCTTTTTCTTTTTCTTTTTCCTTTTTCTTTTCCTTCTTGGGCCGTCGGCCCATTTTTCCCTCCTTCCCGGGCCGCCGTCGCGCGCGCCTCCTTCTCCTTCCTCCCGGTCGGCCCAAGCCGCCCGCTCGGCCGCCGCTCTCCCTCCCCTCTCCTTCGGCCCAGCCGGCCCAAGCCGCCGCGCGCCCCGCTGCTTCCCTTCCCAGGCCGGCCCAAGGCCGCCCGAAAGTCCGCGCCACCTCCCCGCGCCGCTCGCCCGCTGACGGGTGGGCCCGCCTGCGGCCGAGTCCGCCTCCGACACGGCCAGCCGCCGCGCCTGCGCCGCCGCGAATCCCGGCGGGATTCCCGCCGCGCCGCCCCTATTTATTCCCCCCCGAGGGCTCCCCTCCTTGTTTTCCCCGTGCCGCCGCCGCCGCCCTAACCCTAACCCTAGCCCGTGAGCGCCGCCGTCACCGAAGCCGCCCGCCGCCGTTTTCCGCCGCCGGTAAGCACCGCCACCGCCGCCCCTTTTCCCCTCTCCGCCGCTGCCGTGCGCGCGCGCCCGCTCCGCCGCTCGGCTGCCGCCCCGCGTGGCCATCGCGCCGCTCGCGCCGCCGCCGCTCCGTCGCCTCCCGTGCGCCGCCACCCGCGAGCCGCCGCTCCGCCGCCGCCCGCGCACGCCGCTCGGCTCCAAACCCTAACCCTAGCCGCCACCGCGCGCGTAGCCGTCGGATCGGCCACTCGGGCCGATCCCGGCCGCCCGTTCCCGTCCCGCGTGACCGCCATGTGGCCACCGCGTGGCTGCCGCGTCGGCGCCACGTGTGCGCCACGTGGTGCGCAGCCGCCGCCGCCGCGGCTGCCGTCAGCCTCAGCAGTGACGTCAGCCCTAAGGGTTTATTGCGCAATAAAAAATTAAGGATTTTTCTGTTTATAGTAAAAACACAGATAACTTCAAAAATTCATAACTAATTCATCTGGACTCCGTTTTAGTCCGTTCAAGTCTCAGAAAATTCATAAAAATGTCTAGAATCCATTAAAAATAGTTTTGTTCTTTGTTTCAGTAGACTTATAGCATGTATTGTTGTTTGCTTTGTTTGTCGTATAGATTCCGGTAATTCCGACTCTCCGGTTTATTTCGAGGTCGTCGCCGAAGTCGACCCAGCGCAAGAGCAAGGCAAGCCATACTTATTCATTTGATCATATTGTACCTAAATTGCGAAACAGTCTTATTTTTCTCTAAATATTGCATTGTTTTATAATGTCACTTATGGGATAGTTTACCTATTGTACTCAGCCTTATATTGCATTTACCTTATTCCTTTGATAGCTTGGGAATTAATTTGAGTAGTTGCTACAATAGAACTTGCTTAGCCATGCTTAGAAACATTAGTTCACTAATGGGATAATTGAAGCTTCATTAATATTTAGTGATGGTTTTCTCATAATGGCTCACGATGGTTAATCATGGGCGATTTAATAAATGTTTCAACTAAAATCTTGATTAATGGTGGGTTGTGGATGCATGGTTTTGCTGGTCGCACCCATGGCAATTAAGGACCGGTTCATGGGAAACCCTGGAAGACTAACAGTGCTTACCACAAGCAAGAATGGGCAACTGCTGGACTCGTAGTATAGCTCTTTCCTAACCGACGCTCCCTGGAAAGGGTGGGCGTGATGGAGTCGGTTCGGCCGGGGATATACCGGTTGACCGGCTGCCGGATTCACCAAGGCACGAGGGGGGGCTGCCCACTGCCTTTTGAGGGGTGGGGGCGAAACCTGCGGTGTGGTGCGCTTGGTTAGGAGGAGTTATGCGAAAGGTCTTGTCACGATTTCCCCCTTTGCAGTATCGTGGTGATACTTCGGGGCATGGTAACATGTGTGGAATCGTGTCTTGAGGGTACAGTTGCGCACCTCTGATCAGAGTAAAACTATTCGAATAGCCGTGCCTGCGGTTATGGGCGATCGACCAGATTCACCGTGATTAGTTGAACTTTTTAATAATTTGACTTAATAGAGCTGGTGTAGTACAGATGGTGGTTTGGGCCTATCGCAACGTGGTGTAGCGTTGGACAGTGATGGTTTAATTATGACTAATTAATTCAACTGTTTTACTGTTTTCAACTATTGTTTTTAAATGCGTATTTTATGCAAAATAGCTTTTGCAGCTCTCCTTTGTTATTACTTGCATCATTATTTTCCTTTCCGGTATGACTTGTTGAGTACAGTGGGTAGTACTCAGTCTTGCTTTATTTTTTCCCCACACCAGAGTTGGAGTATGTTTCAGAGGAAGACTTTTCAGAAGAGTAGGCTTGTTGCTACCGTCGAGGAATGCCTGTGGATTGGAGTCGCTACGTTGCGTGTGTTTAGTTTATTAGAATAGAGTGTTTTTTTTTCCGCTGCAGTTTTGTAAGAGTTTTTTTATTGTTTTGTAAGACGTGGATCTGTGTGGCAACTTTGTCATTTGTGTACCCTGGCTGGTCCTGGACAGGGATTTTAATACACAATTTGCTTTGGAAATTCTGGTAGTGAATTTCTGGGTGTGACAAGTTGGTATCAGAGCCGACCTGGACCGTAGGACAAGCCAACTGGAAACCCTCAGAGCCCTCTAAAACTTTTCATGTGCATTTTCCCTTAATTTTAAATTGTTTTGGGAAAAATTCGGGAACTGTGGTCTTTGGGATTTTGAAAAAAAAATGTTTCTTGCATCAAAAATTTTCTTTTGTAACCTTTGTTCTTTAAAAAAATTGTTTTTAAAATTGGATTTGAGCATATGTGAGTCCCGTTCCTTTGCCCTCTGTAGATGGCAGGTCATCCCCCGACGCACCGTGGTCAGAATATGGAAGGCTTCGTGGCAGAGCTTGCCCGTATGACTTTGGTCGTAGGTTACCTTGAAGCGCCGGAGTACACCACGATCGAGCCTCTCACTGGCGAGTTCCCGTTCCGAGTCCGTTTGGAAGTACATGGCTTGGTGGGCACCAGTCTTCCCAATATGGTGGTCACCGCTTCAGGAGGATCTGACGAGCACGCCTGTCAGGAGGCGGCTTACTTGATGATGGCCAGGATGCGAGAACTACACGACTACGCTCTCCACAACTCGGCGTACCGCTATCATCCTCGTCGCGGTAACTCTTCCACCAGCAGCACCTACCGATCTGCAGCGGAGGAGAACGACACTACCTTCGGACGGATGGTCACAGTGATGAAGGGTCTGGACAGGATGCACGCCGCTCTCCACAAGGCATCCAAGGCTCTTAATGACCAAAAGTTGATCAAGATTGCCCGCTTGGAGGATGAAGTCACGCGACTCAAGGCCGATAATGCTAGGTTGCGAGGACACCCAGCGTCAGGAGGACTCAGGATTCGCACCATGCCAAGGAAGAGGACCACCGCTCCTGTACGTATCCAGCTTGCGCCAAGGAATTCACCACCCGCTCCAACGCCAGTTCCGCCGCCGCCACCAGGGTTCGCCATCACCTTCGCCTCAACGTCTGCGTACCAGGGTCCAGCCGGTGGTAGCGGAGGTTGGTTGCACGCCACACCCAGTGGTAGCAACGGCAGTGGTTCAAGTTCAGAGCCAACAAGTGGAGACACTGCCATGGCGGATTCCGGAAATCGTTCCGAGCATTAGGCTTGTTACCCTTAGTTTTCTGTTTTCTTAGTTTGATTTCTTGTTAGATGCTGTGTGTTAGGTTTGTTGCTCTGGGGTTTAGCCGATGGTCGATACCATGTGCCTATGGTATGGCTATCTTATTAAGGATTTTTGCCTGCTGTTTTGGAGTGTTTTAAGTTAGATCAGAACAATTACAGTTAAATTAATAATATATTAAAGCTTAGTTCTGAGCAATCTGTTTTCTTTCTTGTCCATTTCTTTCTGCTGGTTCTTCTCCTTCAGATGGTCAACACAAGGACAAGTGGTAACAACAACGGACAGGAGGGATCCCAGGCTAATAGAACAAACACCAATGCTCCTCCTCCACCACTGGATAACCCCACTCTTGCTCAAGTGCTAGCTAGCCAGAGTCAGATGATGGTGGCTCTGATGCAGCAAATGCAGCAGCAGCATCAACAAATGCAACAGCAGATGTTGCAACAGATGCAACAACAAGCTCAACAGCAGCAGCAGCAGGCCCAACAGAATCAACCACCACCCCAATCCAAGTTGCCAGAGTTTCTTCGTGTCAGACCGCCAGTTTTCTCGAGTACTACCAATCCCATGGAAGCGAGTGATTGGCTTCATGTTATTGAGAAGAAGCTTAATCTACTCCAGTGCAATGATCAAGAGAAGGTCGCTTTCGCTACCCACCAATTGCAGGGTCCCGCTTCGGCTTGGTGGGATAACTATTTGGTTACCTGTCCACCCGGAACGGAGGTCACTTGGACGGAGTTCTGCCGCAGTTTCAGGAAAGCCCAAATTCCTGACGGCATAGTAGCCCAGAAGAAGAGGGAGTTTAGGGCGCTCCACCAAGGTAATAGGACGGTGACGGAATACCTCCATGAGTTCAACCGTCTCGCACGTTACGCTCCGGAGGATGTGCGCACTGATACGGAAAGGCAGGAAAAGTTTCTTTCCGGCCTGGATGATGAATTGACCAACTAGTTAATCTCAGGGGATTATGCTGATTTCGAGAAGTTAGTTGATAAGGCGATCCGTCAAGAGGATCAACGCAACAGGATGGATCGAAAGAGGAAGGCAGTCCAATTCAGGGCGCAGCAGGGAAGTCAACAGAAGCCCCGGTTCACCGCCGGACAGCAGGGTGGACCTTCTACAATGATTGTTCGTCAACATCGACCTTACCAGCCTGGTAATTTCAACAACAACAATTCCGGCAACCACAACAACAACAGGGGACAGCCCAACCGCAACCCGGTTCCGCGTCCGCCAACGGCCGCAGCTCAGCCAGCTCCATCGACTCAACCCAGGAAGGAGTCCGGCGGAAAATCATTTGTCTGCTTCAACTGCAACGAGCCCGGACACTTCGCCGACAAGTGCCCGAAGCCAAGGCGTGCAGGACCCAAGTTTGTTCATGCCCGTGTCAAGCATGTGTCAGCAGAGGAGGCACAGGCTGCACCAGAAGAGGTACTGGGTACGTTGCCTGTCAATTCAATTCCAGCTATCACTCTTTTTGATTCTGGTGCTACACATTCCTTTTTATCAAAGCGTTTTGCTGGGACATATGGGTTGTCAGTAGTGAAACTTAGAACGCCTATGTGGGTTCACACTCCTGGGAATGAGATGACCACTGCCCACTATTGCCCCTATGTGGAAATAGAAATCCAGGGTTCTAAAGTTCTAGCCAATCTTATCCTTCTTAAATCCAAGGACCTAGATGTCATTCTTGGGATGGATTGGTTAACAAGGCACAAGGGAGTTATCGATTGCGCTAGTCGCACTATCACTCTGGTTAATGAGAAAGGAGAAGTCGTGAAATTCCAGTCGTCGACACCCCAGAAGCAGAGAGTGTGCTTGAACCAAGTAGATGGGACGAAACAGGTCGCAGAAGAAGGGAAAGATATTAAGAAGTTGGAGGATATTCCTATTGTTAGAGAATACCCTGAAGTCTTTCTGGATGACATAACCACAATGCCACCTAAAAGAGAAATTGAGTTCCAAATCGACCTAGTACCGGGAACCGCCCCGATACACAAGAGACCCTATAGGATGGGAGCCAACGAGTTGGCAGAAGTCAAGAAGCAAGTTGATGAGCAGTTGCAAAAAGGATATATTCGCCCGAGTACGTCACCTTGGAGTGCTCCGGTGATCTTTGTGGAGAAGAAAGATAAGACCAAGAGGATGTGCGTCGACTATCGCGCCCTCAATGAGATGACCGTCAAGAACAAATACCCGTTACCTCGGATTGATGATTTGTTTGATCAGTTAAAGAGAGCAACATGGTTCTCCAAGATAGACCTGCGATCAGGCTACCACCAATTGAGGATTAGAGAGGAGGACATTCCGAAGACGGCATTCACTACTCGGTATGGGTTGTTTGAGTGCACAGTCATGTCTTTTGGACTTACCAATGCACCGGCCTTTTTCATGAACTTGATGAACAAGGTGTTCATGGAATTTCTGGATAAGTTTGTTGTGGTTTTTATCGATGATATACTCGTTTACTCTAAGTCCAAGGAGGAGCATGAACAACATCTCCGTCTGGTACTTGAGAAATTAAAGGAACACCAATTGTATGCCAAGTTTAGCAAGTGTGACTTTTGGCTCAAGGAAGTACAGTTCCTAGGCCACATCATCACCGCTCAAGGAGTGGCAGTAGACCCGTCGAATGTGGAGTCAGTTATGAAGTGGACCCCACCGGAGACAGTCATGCAAATCCGAAGTTTTCTTGGACTTGCGGGTTACTACCGTCGGTTCATAGAGAGTTTCTCCAAGATTGCCAAGCCAATGACACAGTTGCTGAAAAAGGATGAGAAGTTCAAGTGGTCAGCAGAATGCGACAGAAGTTTTGAGGAACTTAAGAAGAAGTTGGTAACGGCACCAGTCTTAATTCTGCCAGACCAGACTAAAGACTTTCAGGTTTATTGCGATGCGTCTCGCCAAGGGCTAGGACGTGTATTGATGCAAGAAGGCAGAGTGGTTGCATACGCCTCGCGGCAACTGCGCTCACATGAGAATAATTACCCCACTCATGATCTGGAATTAGCAACAATGGTACATGCCCTAAAGATTTGGAGGCATTATCTTATTGGAAACCGTTGTGAGGTGTATACGGATCACAAGAGTTTGAAGTATATCTTCACCCAACCGGACTTAAATCTCCGCTAGCGAAGATGGTTGGAATTGATTAAAGACTATGATCTGGGAATCCACTACCATCCCGGTAAAGCTAATGTAGTGGCAGATGCTTTAAGCCGGAAGAGCTACTGCAGTTCCACCTGTATGGAAGAGATGAGCAGCCAGTTGCAACAAGACTTCGAACGGCTGAACCTCGGTATTGTTGAACATGGGCTCGCATCCGCTCTAGAAGCACGACCAACGCTCGTGGAGCAGGTCCGAGCAGCTCAAGCTAAAGATCCGGAGATAGCAGAGCTCAAGAAAAACATGAGGGTTGGAAAGGCCTGAGATTTTTCCGAAGACGAGCATGGCATGATATGGATGGGAGAAAGACTGTGCATCCCAGAAGACAAAGAGTTAAAGGAGTTAATACTCACAGAAGCCCATCAAACTCAGTATTCAATTCATCATGGCAGTACCAAGATGTACCAAGACCTCAAAGAGAAGTTTTGGTGGGTTAGTATGAGAAGAGAAATAGCTGAATTCGTCGCACTCTGTGACGTGTGCCAGCGAGTCAAGGCAGAGCATCAAAGGCCTGCAGGACTGTTACAGCCTCTCCAAATTCCGGAATGGAAATGGGAAGAAATTGGAATGGATTTTATCACAGGTTTGCCAAGAACGTCGTCCGGACATGATTCTATCTGGGTCATCGTGGATCGACTCACGAAGGTGGCTCATTTCATTCCTGTACATACTACCTACTCTGGAAAGAAGTTAGCAGAACTCTACCTCGCAAGAATCATGTGTTTACATGGAGTGCCTAAGAAGATCGTATCGGATCGAGGAAGCCAGTTCACCTCAAAGTTCTGGCAGAAAGTACAAGAAGAATTGGGAACCCGTTTGAACTTTAGCACGGCTTACCATCCGCAAATTGATGGCCAGTCTGAGCGAGTGAACCAGATACTTGAGGGTATGCTCAGAGCTTGTGCGCTTGATTTTGGAGGAGCATGGGACAAGAGTTTGCCTTATGCCGAGTTCTCCTACAACAACAGTTATCAAGCCAGCTTGCAGATGGCACCATTTGAGGCGTTGTATGGCAGAAAGTGCCGTACCCCGCTCTTTTGGGATCAGATCGGAGAACGACAACTATTTGGGACTGAAGTCTTGAGCGATGCGGAGGAAAAGGTCAGAACTGTCAGAGAAAGGTTGAGAATTGCGCAGTCTCGGCAGAAAAGCTATGCCGACAATCGTCGAAGGGAGTTAGTTTTCGAAGCAGGGGACTACGTGTACCTTCGTGTCACACCGCTTCGAGGAGTACACCGTTTTCAAACTAAAGGAAAATTGGCACCACGCTTTGTGGGACCATACAAGATCCGCAAGCGTCAAGGAGAAGTTGCTTACCAGCTTGAGCTTCCACCCAACATGGCTGGTATCCACGATGTGTTTCACGTCTCGCAATTGAAGAAATGCTTGAGAGTACCGGAAGAACAGGCCAGTCCCGATCAAATTGAGATTCAAGAGGACTTGACTTATGTGGAGAAGCCGATTCGTATTCTCGAAACCAGCGAGAGGAGGACCAGAAACAAGGTTACCAGGTTCTGCAGAGTTCAGTGGAGCCATCATTCCAAGGAAGAAGCTACATGGGAAAGAGAGGATGAATTGAAGGCGGCCCATCCGCACCTCTTCGCCAGCACCTCCGAATCTCGGGGTCGAGATTCCGTTTAAGGGGGGTAGGTTTGTCACACCCTGAAGTTCTCCCAAATCGTAAAAATTGAATTTAATAATTTATCTGAGAAATTGATTAATTAAATCTGGAATATCTTTGTTATATCTTTGTTATACGTTGTTTCTTCAAATAGATAACTTATTATTGATCAATGAATATGTGATTCGTTCATGAGACTATTTATGTTGTATGTTACTATTTCTAAAGGGTCCCTAATCAAATATCATATATGGAACAAATATGGTTCAATGATTATTAATTGATGATCATGTCTCATGGATCATGGTATTGAGATACCAAATTAATAATGTCGACACATGTTGGAGAACATGTTGTTGGATAGACCCAACATGAGATACTGCAAGAACTATATGTGATGTACTATCAGTGGTCTCATATTAATGTTACTGTAGAATCCTTAAACCTGAGATTATCATGGTTCCCAACATGTGTAGTAGCTTTCTTAGGGGCTGCTAAATACTACTCCGTAACTAGTGTCGAAACTTGGTTTCGGCAATATCAATATGGGGGTAGCAGTCAAGTGCCAAACACAATGGGTTACTTGGGACAAAGGTTTAGACAGGTTCAGGCCCTCTCTAACGAGAGGTAATACCCTACTCCTATTTCGGCGATTTGATCCGCTGAGTGTCTATTGATCTCTTGATCTCTTTCAATAGGGGCTCTCGTGAGTTTTCTGTCTGTTGTCTCGTGTATTTTCGCTATGTCCTTCAGGGGACGTCCTACCCTCCTTATATAGTCTCGGAGGGCGGGTTTACAAGTCAGAGACCTATCCTACTCTAAGTCGGACTCCTCAATCTTACCAACTATAGACTATGGGTTGTTACCTTATCTCAATGGTAGCGTAATACCCAAGTCATAGCCGATTTACATAATCATTGTCACACCCTGAAGTTCTCCCAAATCGTAAAAATTGAATTTAATAATTTATCTGAGAAATTGTTTAATTAAATCTGGAGAAAAATCCAATTAAATAATGCATTAAAGAAGTGAAAATGGCAAGGTGGAATTTTTCATGAGTTCCCCATGTCAAAATACATTAACAGGATTTTTGGTGGAATTTTCAGAGCCCTAAAAATAATTTTAACCAATTAAAAACCCTCAAGCGCAATAAATTAAACCTTGGAATCCTTTTTCTTTTTCTTTTTCCTTTTTCTTTTCCTTCTTGGGCCGTCGGCCCATTTTTCCCTCCTTCCCGGGCCGCCGTCGCGCGCGCCTCCTTCTCCTTCCTCCCGGCCGGCCCAAGCCGCCCGCTCGGCCGCGCTCTCCCTCCCCCTCCTCCGCCGCCGCGCGCCCGCGCTGCTTCCCCTCCCAGGCCGGCCCAAGGCCGCCCGGAAGTCCGCGCCGCCTCCCCGCGCCGCTCGCCCGCTGACGGGTGGGCCCGCCCGCGGCCGAGTCCGCCTCCGACACGGCCGGCCGCCGCGCCCGCGCCGCCGCGAATCCCGGCGGGATTCCCGCCGCGCCGCCCCTATTTATTCCCCCCCCGAGGCGCTCCCCTCCTCGTTTTCCCCGTGCCGCCGCCGCCGCCCTAACCCTAACCCTAGCCCGTGAGCGCCGCCGTCGCCGAAGCCGCGCCGCCGCCGTTTTTCGCCGCCGGTAAGCACCGCCGCCGCCGCCCCTTTAACCCTCTCCGCCGCTGCCGTGCGCGCGGCCCGCTCCGCTGCTCGGCTGCCGCCCCGCGTGGCCGTCGCGCCGCTCCGCCGCCGCCGCGAGCCGCCGCTCCGCCGCCTCCCGTGCGCCGCCACCCGTGAGCCGCCGCTCCGCCGCCGCCCGCGCACGCCGCTCGGCTCCAAACCCTAACCCTAGCCGCCGCCGCGCGCGCGTAGCCGTCGGATCGGCCACTCGGGCCGATCCCGGCCGCCCGTTCCCGTCCCGTGTGGCCGCCACGTGGCCACCGCGGGGCCGCCGCGTCGGCGCCACGTGCGCGCCACGTGGTGCGCAGCCGCCGCCGCCGCGGCTGACGTCAGCCCTAGCCATTGACGTCAGCAGTGACGTCAGCCCTAAGGGTTTATTGCGCAATAAATAATTAAGGATTTTTCTGTTTATAGTAAAAACAAGATAACTTCAAAAATTCATAACTAATTCATCCGGACTCCGTTTTAGTCCGTTCAAGTTCAGAAAATTCATAAAAATGTCTAGAATCCATTAAAAATAGTTTTGTTCTTTGTTTCAGTAGACTTATAGCATGTATTGTTGTTTGCTTTGTTTGTCGTATAGTTCCGGTAATTCCGACTCTCCGGTTTATTTCGAGGTCGTCGCCGAAGTCGACCCAGCGCAAGAGCAAGCAAGCCATACTTATTCATTTGATCATATTGTACCTAAATTGCGAAATAGTCTTATTTTTCTCTAAATATTGCATTGTTTTATAATGTCACTTATGGGATAGTTTACCTATTGTACTCAGCCTTATATTGCATTTACCTTATTCCTTTGATAGCTTGGGAATTAATTTGAGTAGTTGCTACAATAGAACTTGCTTAGCCATGCTTAGAAACATTAGTTCACTAATGGGATAATTGAAGCTTCATTAATATTAGTGATGGTTATCTCATAATGGCTCACGATGGTTAATCATGGGCGATTTAATAAATGTTTCAACTAAAATCTTGATTAATGGTGGGTTGTGGGTGCATGGTTTTGCTGGTCGCAGCCATGGCAATTAAGGACCGGTTCATGGGAAACCCTGGAAGACTAACAGTGCTTACCACAAGCAAGAATGGGCAACTGCTGGACTCGTAGTATAGCTCTTTCCTAGCCGACGCTCCCCGGAAAGGGTGGGCGTGATGGAGTCGGTTCGGCCGGGATATACCGGTTGACCGGCTGCCGGATTCACCAAGGCACGAGGGGGGGCTGCCCACTGCCTTTTGAGGGGTGGGGGCGAAACCTGCGGTGTGGTGCGCTTGGTTAGGAGGAGTTATGCAAAGGTCTTGTCACGATTTCCCCCTTTGCAGTATCGTGGTGATACTTCGGGGCATGGTAACATGTGTGGAATCGTGTCTTGTGGGTACAGTTGCGCACCTCTGATCAGAGTAAAACTATTCGAATAGCCGTGCCCGCGGTTATGGGCGATCGACCAGATTCACCGTGATTAGTTGAACTTTTTAATAATTTGACTTAATAGAGCTGGTGTAGTACAGATGGTGGTTTGGGCCTATCGCAACGTGGTGTAGCGTTGGACAGTGATGGTTTAATTATGACTAATTAATTCAACTGTTTTACTGTTTTCAACTATTGTTTTTAAATGCGTATTTTATGCAAAATAGCTTTTGCAGCTCTCCTTTGTTATTACTTGCATCATTATTTTTCTTTCTGGTATGACTTGTTGAGTACAGTGGGTAGTACTCAGTCTTGCTTTATTTTTTCCCCGCACCAGAGTTGGAGTATGTTTCAGAGGAAGACTTTTCAGAAGAGTAGGCTTGTTGCTACCGTCGAGGAATGCCTGTGGATTGGAGTCGCTACGTTGCGAGTGTTTAGTTTATTAGAACAGAGTGTTTTTTTTTCCGCTGCAGTTTTGTAAGAGTTTTTTTTATTGTTTTGTAAGACGTGGATCTGTATGGCAACTTTGTCATTTGTGTACCCTGGCTAGTCCTGGACAGGGATTTTAATACACAATTTGCTTTGGAAATTCTGGTAGTGAATTTCTGGGCGTGACAATCATGGAGCATAACCTATCCCCTATAGTAAGTCGGATAAGCTAGCTGTGAGGGTATCCGAGACCTTCACAGTCGATGAGATAACTTTGCCTCGAACTTGAATAACACACAGCCGAGTGACTCCTTAGCCGAGTGCCTCCATTATCTCTGCCTAAGGCTCCCGAGTACTTCATCATCCAAAAAAGGCTGTGAAGGGCTGAAAAACAGTTCAAAAAATTTCAAACATAAAAATTTAGGTGCATCGACTGATGCACCTAATTAGGTGTAGCCCCCGACTATGTGTTTAGTTAAACAAACTAAGCATATAGTCAAGAACTATAATAATCATACTCTCTTGAGTTAAATAAATGCCTAGCCTAAGCCAAAAGCAATCATAAAAAATCATATAACACATAACCTCATAATCAAGGCATAGTGTATAATGAATTCCTAGTACTCGGCAAGCTCATGCTTATCCGAGTCATTTTGCCCAAGTCATCTCAGAACAAACAACTCAGCCAACCCTCATGGGTGGAAAACCTGAGTTAATAATTCATCAGTCATCTGAAAAATACGACCAAAATATTAAATAGCTCCAGCCATAATATCGGTCTTAATCAAAAAGAGCACACCAAGGTGGCAAAGAAAACATTGACATAATCATAAAATCAAATGCTTTGCAAAAAACAAACAGCTCCTGCAACCTTCAACAAGTTGTGTAACTGCTGTTATAAAAGAATTTTGAAGTCATCGGGCAACGAGACATATGCATATTGCCAGAGCAAATTTGCTTAAGTTCTCATGGACATATGTCAAGCCGTACTCACAAGATGGGCCACAAGTTTCTCATGGGCTCGGCCCAAATACGAGAAAACCCAGCAAAAAACCCTAAATCCTTCTTAAAGTGCCAGCGTCGTCCCTGCCGCTTCATCTTCCCGAAATTTTTCCCCTTTTTGCGCTCCTGTTCATCAACCGCTCCGAGGAATCCGGGAACTCGTGCTCACGCTAAATCATCTATCGAAAAAACTCAAATTCCACCACAATCCATCATCCGCATCCAGTTGCTAGCATCCCCTCAAAAAATCCCCTTCTCCTACGCTAGATCCACCTCCACCCAACTCGCATCCATGGCGGAAGAGAGAGAAATCCCTTTCGACCAATGGGTGACCTTGGACGTGAAGGAGTCGACCTTGCGGGAAATGGTGAAGAACGGAGTTCTCCCGCCCAAGGAAATCATCGGCTGGCGTCCGGCGGCCGGCGAAGAGTTCCCCACTCCAAACACCGGTGAGATTGTGGTCTTCACCTCTTTTTTCTATTGCGGATTTGGTCTTCCCACTTCCGATTTCTTCCGTGGTATCCTCGAATACTACAGCCTTCAAATCTATCATCTGAACCCCAATTCTATCCTCCACATTGCAATTTTCATCCATGTGTGCGAAGCATTTTTAGGCATTCTTCCCCATTTCAATCTATTTCGCCGCATGTTCTATGTCAAGCCACACCCGACCAAGGATGACCCCTGTGTCGTCAGTGGGGCTAGTTTTCAACTCCGCGGGACTCTCCGCAGAGATTATTTTTCTCTCCCCTCGAAATCCTCCAACAAGGGCTGGCATGCAAACTAGTTCTACATCTCGAACCCTCATCCCAGTTTGCCCGACTTCGTCGGCCTTCCACCGATCCAAGACTAGGTAGAAGCTAATAACCTCCTGGCTAGCATTCTTGAAATGAAGAAGAAAGGCCTCCAGGGAGAAGAAATTACCCAGCACTTTATCAAGAACCGACTGGCGCCCATCAAGGAGAGATCCAAGCCAGCGTTCGAGTACGAGGGTGAAAGCGACCCCAATCGAGAGGACCGCGATGCTCTGAGTTACCAAGCCTTGTGCACTCGCATGTACAAGATTTTCTCCTCTGGAATCACAGTAGATCGCAGCCACAAGATGCCGGTTCCTCCCTTCAACTTGTTCTGACCTCCTCCTCCAGTAAGCCGACTTGGCTCTTTGAAACTCTTTCAATCTTGTACTCGTCTTACGATGTATCTCAAAATATTCCACTTACAGGCAAATGCTCTCATTATCTCTAAGCCATACAAGGTGTATCATGATGATATGCCAACTCGGCCTGCTGCCAAAAAACCGACTGGCGGCCCCAAGATCAAGGTCGAACCTCAAGAGAAGAGGGCCGCCGCCAACGAGGACATCAGCAAGCGGGCGAGTAAAAGGAGACTGGTCGTTGACGATTTGGATAACGAAGAAATCCAGATTCCTCAAGCTGATACAAGTCCTCCAAAGCCATCGGCCAGATCCATACCCAAGATCAGGAGGTCTAACAGGTATTTCACATAACCTAAACCAACTTCTTGTTAAAAATGCTCTTTCTTCTGTCTCAACCAAATTCGTCTTCTTCTTTGCAGAAAACCTCAGAACATTGATCCTACCGGGCGGGCTGAAACCATCAATCCATCTGTAGCGTCAGAAAAACCAAGGCCTGCAGAACCAAAAATTCAAGACCCTATCCCGAGTGAGGATGCTCCTGGGGCGAAATCCTCAAGCAAAGATGCTCCTGAAACAGAGCCCCCGACTGCCAGCCAGGACATCCCAGCTGGAAACCAGTCGGCTGAAGAAGAACAGCCCCCGACTGCCAATCAGGATGCCCCGACTGGAAACCAGCCGCAGACAGATCCACAGGGCTCGCGTGGTCAAGAAGCGCCAACCGAGGATCCGGCTCCTAAAACAGGTAAACCTCACAATAATCGCCAGACTCTTGTCTTCATCATGCTCTTTGCTCTTATCTTCATTTAGTTCCTTTAAATTAATCAGCTGAAGAGGAGGAAATCTCCCGACTGAAGTCTGCAACTGACTCGGTCCCCCCTATCAAAATCGAGTGGCGCGATGCCCAAGGAATAAAGCAAGGCATCGTGGTAAATAAACAAAAAGAAAATGAGGAACGCGACATGCTCGTGGCCAGCCTTAATGAAGCGACCGGGCTGATGAATGTAAGTATATCTTCTCTATATCTTATCATCGTCGTCCGATGTGGTTGACTATCTTCATTCCCTTATGCAGAGAATATATTGCCACTCAATGGCCAAATCAGACACCCTTGAGAAACTGGTCCCTCATGTAAACTCTCTGGAAAATGCCCGCCAAGATCTTAAGGCCGCCAGAGAAGAAGTCGCAGCTTGAGAGGTCGTCTTGCGAGCAGAAATCGCGAAGCTCCGAGATGAAAACTTGGAACTCCGTGGCTCAATCGGAGGTAAGCCAAACCACCTTGTCTTTGCTCTGTCTCTGTATATTCTTCTGATCCTGACATTCACAAGCCTTCGCATTATAGCCAACCTCTCCAAGATTAATACCCTCAAGACCCAGCTAGAAGAAGCGGAAACGGATAAGGCCAAGCTAGAGTCTGACAAGGAGAAAGCCTTGGAGGAAATCGAAGGTAGCTTGTGAGGCTCATGCTTCTTAAATATACTCAATCTTGACTGCTGACACAATCTTCATCATATTAATCTTGTAGCCAATAAGGTGAAATCCCGGGCGCAATTCAATGTCTTCGCCGAAAGGGTCCGAAGGGCTGAAAGTGTACGGGATGACATCGCAAATGCCGCTGCACCGATCCTGTCAGCACTGTACAAACAAGGACTCAGGACAAGCTCGTTGGACGCCGTAGAAGTCTTCGACAAGCTCAGGACGGCGCCGGCAAAATATATGGAGAATATCTTTGATGCGGCTGTCATGGGTGCAAGCTTTGCTCTTGCGCAGACGAAATCACTCTATCCTCGGATAGAGGTGGACTCTATCGGAGATGGCTTTGCTGCCAGCACCTCAGACGAGCGAGCCTTAGAGCTCATAAGTGAAGCGCAGGAGTCGGCAAAAAAGGTAGCCGGTGATGTAGCTTCACACTTCCAAGAATAACTGAACTGTCTTGATGTATATAACTTGCTGTATGTATAACTTGTAAATATTTGGCTTATTTATGTTAATGCCTTGATCCAAGTCTTCATATATAATTTCTTAAGAGTTTTCGTCTGACTAGAACCAAGCCTAGGCTTGACCAAGTCATCAAAAAATCTCAGTCCTTATCTATTGAACTCGAACTAAAACACCAAGCAATGATAAGCGAAATAAGAACAAATTCTTGATCATGAAAGAAAAATTGTGCTTTATTGATATATTTATAGCCCCCGACTGTCAACTCAAGAAGTCATCTTGCTTGAGATTGGCAGTCGAGAAAGACATAAGGCTGGAAAAATTTAAGCATAATATCGTCAAAGTTGCTCGATATTCCAGGAGTTCTCCACCATGGTCCCATCTTCACGCTTCAAGCGATATGCCTCAGGCCGAGTCACCTCAGCGATTATATAGGGTCCTTCCCATAGCGGAGATAGGTTGTGGCGATCTTTTGTAGTTTGAATCTTGCGTAGAACCATAGCTCGTGATCGAACATTGCAGTTGTGGTAGTGGCGAAGTCCTTGAAGATATCGCGCCGACTGAACCAATGCGGCTTCGCGGGCTTCCTCCAGTCAGGTGAGGTCATCAACTCTGTCTTGGTCGTAACGCTCGTCGTTGAAGCTACGAACACGAAGAGACTCGTACTCCATCTCACTCGGCAATATTGCTTCTGCTCCATAAACCAAGAAGAAAGGAGATTGGCCGGTAGCCCGACTGGGTGTGGTCCGCAATGACCATAACACTGAAGGCAGCTCTTGAACCCATCTTCCGGCATACGGTCGTAGTCTATCAAACACTCGGGCCTTGATACCTTGAAGAACCATGCCATTGGCACATTCAACTTGTCCATTACTCTTGGGGTGTGCCACCGATGCGTAGCAAATCTTAATACCGAAGTCTTCGCAGAACTCCTTAAAAACGCCTCCAGTGAATTGAGTCCCATTGTCGGTTATGATCCTATTCGGGACACCAAACCGATGCACGATGTTTAGAATGAAATCTCGCGCCTTATCCGCAGTTATCGTAGCAACTGGCTTAGCCTTGATCTACTTGGAAAACTTATCAATAGCAACGAACAGATGCGTGAATCCTCCTGGCGCTTTCTTGAAAGGACCGACCATGTCCAAGCCCCATACGGCGAAAGGCCATGATAAAGCAATTGTTTGAAGGTCTTGTGCTGGAACGTGGCTTTGCCGAGCAAAGAATTGACAACCTTCACACGTGCGAACCACCTTGTCTGCATTGGAGACCGCCGTGAGCCAGAAGAATCCTTGTCTGTAAGCCTTGCCTACCAGGGTGCGCGCCGCGGCGTGACTGCCGCAGATGCCTGAGTGAATATCTTGCAACAGTTGTCGTCCTTCCTCCAGCGTGACGCATCTCATCAAAACTCCAGAGGGGCTTCTCTTGTATAGCTCTGAATCAACCATGACATAGCCTTGACTCCGACGTCGGACTCGTTCCGCATCCTCCCGGTCACCCGGCAGCTCCTGCTGAGTTAAAAACTTGATGAACGGTGTCCATCAGTCGGCGTCGAGCATGGCAACCTGGTTTGTGTCTTCCTCATCGGGGGTTAATTTTTTGGCAATAGTCGGCTTGTAGAGGTGTTCCACGAAAACGTCAGTCGGGGCTGCTTCGCGCTTGGACCCAAACTACGCCAACTGATCTGCCGCTTCATTATTATGTCTCAAGATGTGGGATAACTCCAGTCCATCAAACTTGTCTTCAAGCTTGCGAACTTCCTGTCGGTAGGCCTCCATGGTCTCGTTTAGACAGGACCAATCCTTCATTACCTGGTTAACCACCAACTGGGAATCTCCTCGCACAATCATCCGTCGTATTCCGAGTGAAACAGCAAGTCGTAGGCCGTGAAGGAGGGCTTCGTACTCAGCAACGTTGTGTGAGGCGGGAAAGTGGATATGAAGGACATACTGTAGTCTCTCCCCAGTCGAGGAAATCAGCACGACTCCCGCTCCCAAGCCGGTGACTCTTTTGGATCCGTCGAAGTGCATGGTCCAATACTGCAAATCTTCTCTAGGTATATCTTCTTGTTGTTCGGTCTACTCGGCAACGAAATCCGCCAGGACTTGAGACTTTATAGACGTCCTCGCCTTGAAAGCTATATCCAGCGGCATCAACTCCAGAGCTCACTTCGCGATGCGCCCAGTAACCTCCCGGTTCTGGATGACATCGCCGAGTGGAAAGGACGTGATGACGGTGACCGAGTGACCCTGAAAATAATGGTCTAGCTTCCTAGCGGTGATTAGAACTCCATATAATAGTTTTTGTACTTGAGGATAGCGGGTTTTGGCTCCTGCCAGCACTCGCTGACAAAGTAGATTGGCCGTTGAACCTTTTGAGCTCGGCCTTCTTCCTCGCGCTCGACGACCAAGACCGTGCTGACCACCTGATGAGTTGCGGAGACGTAGAGCAACAAGGGTTCTTGAGGATGCGGTGATGCCAACACGGGTGGTGTCGTGAGGAACTCCTTGAAGTCTTCGAAAGCTTTCTGGGCCTCTGTGGTCCATTGGAAATAATCGGTCTTCTTCAGTAACCTGAAAAAAGGCATACCTCGTTCGCCGAGTCTGGAGACGAAACGGCTTAACGCCGCCATGCAGCCGGTGAGCTTCTGGACGTCTTTCTGGGTACTCGGGGGCTTCATGCTCCGGATAGCATTGATCTTCTCTGGGTTTGCCTCAATGCCGCGATGTGACACCATGAAACTGAGCAGCTTACCTGACGGTACACCGAAGGTACACTTCTCCGGGTTCAACTTCATTCTGAAGGCCCGAATGTTCGCGAAGGTCTCTTCTAAGTCGGCGATCAGGTCTTCCTTCTGCTTGGTCTTGATGACGACGTCGTCGACGTAGGCTTCCACATTTCTCCCGATCTAATTCTGAAGGCATCTTTGGATCATGCACTGATAGGTGGCTCCGATGTTCTTCAGGCTGAAGGGCATCGTGATGTAGCAATAAGCTCCAAATGGGGTGATGAATGATGTCTTCAGGCAGTCGGATTCCTTCAAGCTGATCTGGTGGTAACCCGAGTAACAATCCAAAAAGCTCAGAAGCTCACAGCCGGCTGTTGAATCGATGACTTGGTCTATTCGAGGTAGTCCGAAAGGGTCTTTAGGGCAAGCTTTGTTGAGATCGGTGTAGTCCACTCACATGCGCCATTGCCCTGTTTTCTTCCGAACAAGGACTGGGTTGGCTAGCTAGTCGGGATGGTAAACCGCTTTGATGAACCCGGCGGCCAAGAGCTTGGCGAGTTCCTCCTTGATGGCATCTTTTTGGTCTTGAGCGAAACGGCGTAATCGTTGTTTTATAGGTTTAGCGTCATCCTTGATGTTTAAAGAGTGCTCGATCACCTCCCTAGGAATACCCGGCATGTCAGACGGTTTCCAAGCAAAAATATCTTTATTATTTTGGAGGAAGGTGACGAGCGCGCTTTCCTATTTAGGATCTAGCTCTGCGCCTATTACAGCAGTTTTAGAGGGATCAGATGGGTCAAGGGGGATTTTCTTTGTCTTGGCATCACCTTCTCCCGACTTGGCTATCTTCTTCGCAGGGGCTTTTCCTTCTCCGGATGTTGATGCAGCCAGTCGGACCTCTTGCTGGCCGCGTAATCTCTCGCGAGTTTGGGCCATATCGCAGCTTTCTTTGTCGCAGGTGCAGGCTTGCTTGAAATCGCTGCGTAAGGTGATAACTCCATGGGGCCCGGGCATCTTCATGATGAGGTAGGTGTAATGTGGTACCACCATGAACATAGCGAGCACAGGTCTTCCTATGATCGCGTGGTAGGCCGCTTCGAAGTCGGCAACCTCAAAGGTTATGTTCTCCGTCCGGAAGTTCTCCCGAACTCCGAAAGTGACTAGAAGGGTTATGTGCCTGAGTGGCGTAGACGACAGCCCCGAGATGACTCCATGAAAGGGGGCTGAGCTCAGCTTCAACTCGGATCTTGGAATCTGCATCTCGTCCAGCGTCTTGGCGAATAGGATGTTGAGAGCGCTGCCGCCATCGATGAGGACGCGCTTGAGTTTGATATTATGAACCACCGGGTCTAGTACCAGGGGATGCCGCCCCGGGTGAACCACTCGGTTAGGGTGATCCGAACGGTTAAAAGTAATGGCCACCTCCGACCATCGTAGATAATGTAGGACTTCGGGTTGTGCGGCGTTGACTTCTCTATCAGTCAGCTTTTGTTTCCTCTTGGACTCGTACGCTTATGGTCCCCCGAAGATGTGATTCTGCTCGCCCATGGGGTCTTGGAAAGGTTTTGTGCTGCTAGCCGGGTCGCTCCTCTTGGTTCCTGATGGACCAACCTCATTAGCTGGCTTTTGTCGTAGCTATGCTGCGTATTGCTCGGCGAACTGTTTATAGATGAAGCAATCCTTGGCCGCGTGCTTGTGGTTAGGATGATGCGTGCACTGAGCGTTCATGATTTTGTCGTAGGCGGTGACTCGGGGACGCTGTTGCTGGTAGTTTGATGTCGTGGCGACCAGATCCTCGGGCTTACGCTTGCGATCCTTTTGGCCATTGTTGTTGTTGCCGTTATCCTTCTTAGGGCGCCAGCTGCTTCCGGATGGTTTGTAGTCCCTCTTGTCGTGCCGGTCTTGTCGCGAGGCCTTGATTGCGTCATCAGACTTTGCGGAGGAGTTTGCCGTCTCGAACATTTGCTTGACCGTCTTCGGTGGCTTGCGCCCAAATTTGCCGATAAGCAACTCGTCGCGGACGCCTTTCTGGAATGCAGCAATGATGACGTCATCGGTGATGTTGGGGATCTTGTTCCATTTCTTTGAAAAGCGTCGAATGTAGTCCTTTAGCAACTCGTTCTTCTTCTGGATGACGTTGTAAAGGTCAAAGTGGGTCCCAGGTCTTTCGAAAGTGCCCTGGAAGTTGGCGATGAAGTGGTCCTGAAGCTCGCTCCACGAGTCGATCGAGCCTCTTGGCAAACTTGTGAGCCAGTTCCTGGCTGAGTCGGCGAGAGCGACGGGCAGGTAGTTGGCCATAGCCTTACTGCCTCCTCCTACTACGCGGATGGCGAGGGTGTACACAGTTAGCCATGACTCGGGGTTGGTCTTACCGTCGTATTTGTCAATCCCGGTGGGCTTAAAACCGCTCGGCCAATCCACTCGACGCAGGTCCCGAGTGAATGCGGGCACTCCATCGTCATGGTCTTCAGGTGATTTCCTTCTGTCTTCAGAAGAGCGCCGCTCACGTTCCCGGTAGCGCCGGTCGAGAACCTCCCATAGATCACTCGGCGGGGGTATTCGCGGGCTGCTTTGGTAGTTGGAATTGTTGCTGTGACGGTTCCGGTCGTGAACGGGTGGTCAGCTGTGTTCTCTCTCGTGAGAGTCGGCCGTCTGACCTCGTGGCCTCCATACTGCCTCGTGGCGAGGGTCTTTAGATCTGGCTGGTGTCTTGCTTTGTTCGGGTCTCTTGTAGTCCTTGGATCGTAGCGGCAGCAATTGGCTTCTATCAGGTGTTTCAGCAATGGACTCGGTCGGCCTTCGTGCGGAGCTGGAGGGGTGGCCGTTGGCCGTAGCCGCGACGATGGTCTTGATCTTGTCCAGGAGTGGTGTTACCGCAGCTGGCGCCGCCTCGATGACGGTGTCGATGAGGGTAAGGGCTGCGACGGCATTTTGCTGAGGCGCTTGGAAGATGTTGGCGTTGTCGACTCGTGTCTGCATTATGGCCTCGCGGGCCGAGCGCCCAATAGCCCTTAGGTCTCGTTTCTTCTTGTCGGCTTCTTGCTTTTTCCTGAGCTCCTCCTCCTCCTTGCGCTTATTCTCCTCCTCTATACGCTTGCGCTCTTGCTCAAGCTTAGCTCGTTCCTCCTCCACGCGCTTGCGCTCTTGCTCAAGATTAGCCCGTTCCTCCTCCGCGATCCTCCGGGCCACGGCCGAGTCGGTCTCAGCTACTTCGGCCATGAGAACGTCGAGAAGGTCCAGATCGTAGTAATCCTTGTCTGCGTCATAGCTGTTGATTTCGTCCGTGGAGATGTCGTAGAGGTTGTTGAAGTCGATGGAGCTCAGATGTTCGTCGATGTCCGTGGATGAGTAAGACCCGAGTCGTTCGAGTATGACCACGACCTCCCGCGAGGCCGGGGGACAGCATGAAGGCGATGAAGCAGATTCTTCCGAGTGGATTGAGTCCAGCTCAGAAGGCAGGAGATTATGGTAGATTTTAGCGTCATCCGGTAACCCGAGCGGCGCTAATGGGTTTTCCCTTCCCGACTGGTTTGAATCCGAGTCGAGAAGAGAGAGCTTACCGAATTTGCCAGTGATGAAGTCGAGCCCGCCGAAGCGAAGCATCTGCCCAGGGGCGAGGACAAAGTCGGCGAAGCTTGATGGAGATCCCATTACGCTCGTCGGCGAGACGTAGAAGAAAACTTGACGCAGAGCCCCAACCTGGCGCGCCAACCGTCGAAACTTGGTTTCGGCAATATCAATATGGGGGTAGCAGTCAAGTGCCAAACACAATGGGTTAATCGGGACAAAGGTTTAGACAGGTTCAGGCCCTCTCTAACGAGAGGTAATACCCTACTCCTGTTTCGGGGATTCGATCCGCCGAGTGTCTATTGATCTCTTGATCTCTTTCAATAGGGGCTCTCGTGAGTTTTCTGTCTGTTGTCTCGTGTATTTTCGCTATGTCCTTCAGGGGACGTCCTACCCTCCTTATATAGTCTCGGAGGGTGGGTTTACAAGTCGGAGACCTATCCTACTCTAAGTCAGACTCCTCAATCTTACCAACTATAGACTATGGGCCATTACCTTATCTCAATGGTAACTTAATACCCAAGTCATAGCTGGTTTACATAATCATGGAGCATAACCTATCTCCTATGGTAAGTTGGATAAGCTAGCTATGAGGGTATCTCGTACCCATAATCTCCACAACTGGGTAGTTATAAAAGTAGTCTTCGGGCATGCTATAAAACATGTAGTGGGATATGAATAATCAAGATGGGATTTGCCCCTCCTTTGGAGAGATATCTGTGGGCCCCTCGATGTTATAGATTATGCAAGTGCATGGCCATGCCAAAAGTGATTGAAGAGTCAATCACAGGTTAAATAATCTATTGCAGGATCGAGTGAATGATTGAGCTATTAAAGGATGGCACATATCTAGTCTTGAGCTTAATCGATATCGTGAGGCAAAGGGGTTCATACAAGTATACACCAGAGGTTTAGCCGATATGATCTTTATGTATGCCCGGTGGGTCAATATGTTTTGCTAGGGGCCGCTGTTGACACGTGGACCGAAAAGGTGTTTTCAGGTTGCAGCCGAGTGTACATGAACCTACAGTGTCGCACACTTAACCGGCCGGAATAATGGGATTGGATGGAGATCCAATATTTGCTCAATTCGGATAGGAATCTGAGTAGGACTCCTATGGGCCTAGGAGGCCTAGTTGTGGATCCTATATATATCCTTCAGGTCATGAGGCTGGTCGACATCGAGAAACCCTAGCCGTCACTTCCCTCCCGAGCAAAAACCTAAACGCACACGGGCGCTAGCATGACCGTGCGACGTGTTCCTTCCTTGGACGTGTGGATACCGGTAGAGGCGCCACTGGTCTGTGGTGCTACTCGGCATGAGAGCACGGCAGGGCGCACGCACAAGGAGGAGAAGATCAGGTTGCTGCGAACTACTACTTCCTCTACATCGACGCGCGCTACGTCGCCAACGTTTCTTCGGTTTCTTAGCACCTACTTCCGCTGCACAGCACGTCGAGTGGTAACGATCTATGATCTCATACTTACATGGTTCCTGGTTTACGCAACAGAAAAATTTTGATTTATGCTATCGTAGCCTATGCGTATCCCAACATATGCCACTCCCTGTTTTGGGTAGAAACTGCAAACGCGGTAGGAAAGGATCCTACCGGAGGTTCTAATACCTGTCGTGCCTTATATGCTGTAGATTTCATAATTATTTAATCTGATCTTTTGTAACAAATTTTATAAACATGCATGATATCTTTGTGAACCATGGGTCTTTGGTGGTATAGTTTTATGTAGGTGGATTATGGGCATATATTTGTTAGATTGCTATAGTTTGATGGGCACATATACCATTCGTATTCATCCCCTGTATATATTATTCCTTACTAGATGTTTGAGCTAACTCTTTAGGCGCCAAATCGTTCCATATCTCTACATCAACTAGAAGATGAAGGTGACAAAGAATTAGAAGAACGTATACAAAGTACTGTTAGTGTTATTATCTTGAAAGAAAAATCTAGTTTCTAATAGTTTTATTTGATGGGTTTCGGTACAATTGTTTCTGCTATCCTACTCTGATGTGCCCATTTCTCAGTAAGTTTTCCTTATTGAGAATGAGCCATAGACTGGTATTTTATCTTGGAAGTGGAATATGAGAGTCGCTACAAAATATCTTTAGATTTGAAAATATATCATGTTTGAATTGAAATGAACCGCACAGGATATCTTGCCTATGTATATAATTTTTGATTTTAAGTTGTAATCAAACAGACCAGATTTGCTCCTTTTTTTATGAATCTAAATGATTTCAAATTTGAAAACTGCATAGTATTAGTGCAAGAATCAAAAATATTATTCCAACATTGACCATGTAGTTTATTTCTGTTCACACAAATCATCTACTTTATTTTTTAGATAAGTTAGAGTACATTTATACTATTAATCACACACGGCAAATTTGCAAATTTGCTCCAACAAACTCACAAGGCAAAAACTTTGAATTGAAGTTTTTTTTTCATGTTGACATAACTGTTCCATAGGATTACTTTCAGATCATCATCTACTTGCATTATTCTACTTGTTGGGAAGATTCCTGATTATGAAATGGATTGTCTAGGTATATAATTGCATATCTTTTTCAGTTTTATACATTTGTTTCAAAATTGAATTGTACTGCATTTGTGCCAAATTTGAAGAATAATCTTCCAGATAGCTGAGAACACATTTTATATTAGGAATCATCATCTAAAATAAAGATATGGCATCAGTTACATGAATTTTATATTGAAATTAAAGTGTTTTTTTACATGTATTTCCTATACAATTTCACTGTAATTTGATTCAAAAGTTATAAAATAGATCCCACTGATAGATTTATCTGAATATTTGTTCCAAATAGCTGAGGTGCATATAGTTTTGAATTCAAGTGAATTGCTCATCTACATGCACAAATCTAAATAGATAAAATTTGTAAATATATTTGAAACAGAAGGGTAGAGTTATTAAATACCTTTGGATTTTTTTTCCAGAATGGAATTGCTTTCCTTCCACCATCCTTAGAATATTTGACGTTCCTGAATCTAAATGCATTTACAAATTGAAAATACAAGCATGGAAAGCATGCATATCATCCATGTCATATTCAGAGTTAACATTGTATAATTCTTAAATGAACGGAGCACACTCTTATGATATTATATATACTTGCAGAAAAAGAAGTCCAAATGAAATTATACAAAATTTTATAATAGAGCAAACTTTTTACACTGAACAGATGGATTTTGAAAACAAAATTACAGCAATGAGATAAGGTATTACATACCTCTGGATTTGTTTGCAGTTTTTAATTGATTATGTATCACAATCTTTGATGTTTTGATATCCTGCTCCTTTCTCGCTGAATCTGAATGAATTCAATTTTAGAATTTGTACAATATTAGTACAAGAATCAAAGAATAATATTCCAACATTGAGGAATTTTTCTTTCTGTTAACTCAGATTATCTACTTTATTTTTGTACAGAAGTAATAGAACATGTTCAGACTAATGTTGTACAGACTTAATCTGACTTTACCAGACTTTTATGTTTGAGAATTTGTTGTTCTTCAACCAACAGGATCTGTGTCGCTTGTATGTGTCAGACTTAATCATTTATATTTGTTCATTTTGCAAAATTAAATTGTTCTTCAATCAAGTATGCTTATTTCTTGATTTTTATAGATTTGGTTCAAAATTAAATTGTATTGCATTGCACTCATATTTGAATAATATTCTCACGGATTACTGGTAAGACATTTTGTACTAGTAATCATGATCTAAATTAAGATTTGGCATTAGTAACATGAATTTAATGCTGAAATTACAAAGTTTTTATTATGTAAATCTTTAACAATTTCATTGTAATTTTATTCAACACATGTATATATCCATGTGTGTTGTTTGTACTGTACTAGGAAGTGCGGCCAACTATGTGGATAATGAGGTCTAGATTCAGACTCTTATTGGATGAACAATAGTATAAGCTAGCTGCAACATTGGAAATGTATATGTGAATGTGATGCATGGATGAATAAAGCATTTTGATTTCTAAAATTTTATAATATGGGCTAAGATTCAAAGTCCCATAACTTTTTTCAATTTCATTTATTTGTGTGTGTACTAGCATGGGATTATGAAGTAATTGTGTCAACTTTGTGTTTGGTCAGATCTGGGCATAAGTTTAGACTCTTATTGGGACTTGGAAGCAGACGCCTGACTTTGGCAACGACGTCTCGGGCACTTGTCTCCAGCAACCAACAAGTCTGCAATAACATGTCGGTGGCTGAGGACGGCCCCGAGATGACAACGGGGCCCGACGACGGAGGGAGAGAGGGAGCGATGGCGGTAGTCGTCACGGGGGATTTGGAGCTCACTTCGTCATGGCCGCCTGTGCTTTGTCCTAAGACTGTGGGGGAGGGGCTGCGAACAGGAGATCTTATGAGTACAAGAGTGTGCAATAACAAGCAAAACACCAGCAAGCCAAGGTCACACTTACCCAACTTTCTGCTTCTTTAGTAACAACACCTTCATGGAGGCGGGCTTCGCGCTAGACGTTGTTTGCAGAAGAGAAAGGGTGAGATCGAAAAGGCTACCACGGTTGTCAGATAAACCTTAGGTCGAAGCCTCACCTTGGAGCCACTTGTCTGGACTAGTTTTCCAGCTCCGGTGGACTTGGTCAGTGAAGGCCAATGCCGCTTCTTGGTTCCGTTGCTGCCGGGTACGAGGGCCGCGGCCACTTGTTCAGATACCACGTGCTCTTTCAGAGAAGCAGATGTTTGGTGGTCGACGAGCGGGCCGATCTTGTCCGTCAAAGGCAATGCCTATAAGAATCTAGATTGCTACTCCTACGGGCATAGAAACGAATGACAAGGAGTAGTGATTGATGATGCTTACGTTTGCAATGGTGTCATGCTCTGTCAGCGGGAGATCGCATATTAGTGTTGGGATGTCGGTGGCAGATGACGGTGGATCGACAACCACTTGTCTGACACGCTCCACCATGGTGTCTTCGGAGAGAACAATGGTGGAAACAAGATCACAAGGTTATTGATCGGGGACAATTTTAGTTTTAAGAGCTTTATCTCAAGAAAGAAACTATAAATTCTATACCATGGTGCAATACCCACGTCACGTGTTGTTCCTTTGAGTACTCGTATACGTGGTGAGAACGGGCCTGGAGAGGCTGAATCCGATGGCAGACAAAATCTTAAACGACTTCGTATCCGGTCAGACTATGTTCTCAAAGATCATGGATTTTCTCTACAAAGCATGCTAAGGCGGGAGTCATAGAAGGTTTGGAGGTCCACGACTCCAGGCGTGTTGATTTCTCATTGGGAGTAGCAAGGTTGGGAATATTATCATCAACGTGGAGATAAAACCAACTTTTTCTCCAGTCTCTCCTCGAGGATGGGCAATTGAAAGGAGTGTATTCATCTCTCATCCCATCCCAAAGATGGAGGCCACAACACTCTGAGATTCTAGAGGCCTCCATCCATCTAACCTCATAGAAGTATCTAAACAAATCTAGAAAAAGACTATACCCCGAGGTACGCCTCGCATAGATGAGTAATATACTCAAGAAGGCAATGGAATTAGGGTTGAGTTGGAGAAGATAGATCCCATAGAAATCAAGAAGCAATAACATGAACTCGGAAGGAAGAACCAAGAAACACATTGAACAAATGCTGAAAGAGTGATTATTTGTCCAAGATTGGTCAGGCGATCAGTACCTCCCTCCGAACGAGCCACCACCTTTGCATTCGGTAGGATGCCGTCCTGTTGCAACTCCCTCATCTTGCTTTGGATGATGATGGACTCCAGCAAATCCATGCAGGCTGAAAAAAAGGATTGATGGAGGTTACGATTTAGCGTTTCGTGAGAGCTGAGGCGAAGGGCATTGAGGGCGCAAGAGAGAGAGAGTTAGGGCTTTGTTTGGGCGAACAGAATCCAAATGGATCTCGAAAATGGAATTTATAGGTCACGTCCGGCGTTTTGAAGTTTGAGGAAGACGGAGAGATCATCGCCGGGATTTTGTCAGATTCTTTATAACCGTTAATGTTTTTGACTTCAATCCAAATTAAAACCTATGTCGAATTCTCAGAGCTAGAGATTGGGAGAACCTTGTCACCTGCTCTATACCTTCTTGGATATCCGAGAATGGTTTGATGAGTTCGACAACGGTTGTTGTCAGAATTTCTACTCGGTAACATTGGTTAATTATTTGCATTGAAGTTGAGGGCTACTGTCAGTGTCGAGGATAAGGCATACCTCCTATACACAGGTTCGTGGAATATGACAATACCATATACCCGATAGTATACGAGAAGATATCCTTTAATTAAGAAAATATTGCAGATAAAGAAGGAAATTATCTTCCCAGGATAGAAGGTGTCAGAGTCCTAGTCTGGGAAGATAAGTCTTACTTAGGCCTGTATCCTGATTTATCTCTTCGAGTTTTACTTGCAGGATAAGATAATCTATGCTATATATACAAGGCCCCCACGTTCATGGAGGGACATCAGTTTACAAGCCAAAGCCAAAGTTATGCCCATAAGCAATCCGAAGAAAGCCAGTGTCATATTCGCCAAATAGATCTCGTCGGGCCATTCTCGACAACTTCTAGTCGGCGGATTAACCTAGTTGTTCCATTCCCAATTGTAATCTGAGTGGTATTCCCATTCATAATATATATAAACTGGAGTAGGATTGTTACTCATCTTGAGGGCCCGAACTAGTATAAATTTTTTTTCCTTGTCTACTTGATCCAATCTCATGTATACCATGGTTCCAATGATCCCCATACTCCACAAATGCCGTCTACGAGTATAGCCCATTGACAACTATATCTTAGGGCCTATTTGGCACGACTCCAGTTCCAGCTTCACCACTCATGGAGTTGGAGCCTAGCTAAACAGTTTTAGCTCTACGTAAAATGGGATTGAAGTTGAGTGGAACGCTCTCAAGAAATGAACTGAAGAGGTGGAGCTGGGTTTTGGCTGCTCCACAACTACACTCTAGACCCAACTCCTAGAGTTAAATTTGAGAGATGGAGCTGTAAACACCTCAGGTAACCACGTACCTGGATTGCCACACCAAATACACTCAAGACCACTAGCTCCCAAAATTATTAGAAATTTTGACAGAGTCTACCCTATAAATACGGACATCCACGACCGGCAGTTATCAGATAAATCAATAATGATATATTCCGCACATTCCAGATCATCCTAGCTCCACAAAAATCTACATGAAAATAATAACCAAAACATTAAATGACCTTTACACGTTCTAAACAAAACTCATGCAAAACAGAATTGTAAACTAAAACTAAATTTCAATAGTGCGCAATAAAGTGTGTAGTCCCAGGATGCTACTCCCGTCCCATGTAGACACATATCATTAGGTACCTAAAAATCAAATTAAACACAAGAGCGAGTAACAATACTCAACAAATACAGTATGGAACTAGTAAAAGATACGCAAGTTTAGTTGCAATAAGAAACTAATATGAAACAATTGATTTTTTATTTTAAAACGGAAAGGTCAAAAAGTAGTAGTTCCCTCCCAGGTAGGTGTGAATATCCTCGTAGCATTACTGGCAAGCCGAGCAAGCATGATAAACGTTTCTCAATGATCATGAATGAATATGTAAACTGCACTCCTGTGACTATGCATGGTACTTGAATAATTTAAATAGAACATCCGAAATAATGAAATAGGAATAATGTCGTGAACTTGAATATGAAGCGAAACATGAATATGTAACATAACATCAGAACCACACAATCGATAATAACAAGCATTCAAATAATAACAAGCATTATGTAAGTGAAACTAAACAAGCAACCCAGTTTATCCATCACACAAGTCCGTCATGTACTTGTCTTAACTCCTTCGATAAGCCGGCACAACTCCTCCAATGTCGGAACCCTTCATACCTGTGGAGCAAAGCTACAAACAAACCTCTATATTCAACTAATGATAGTTATAAGGGATATTTACTAAAATTGAAACCTAGAGTGTATAAATTTTTATCGATTCATATTAAACAACCCATAGCAGTTCCATTACTCGCATAACAGGCAAACCACCTAACAGAATCTGGCAAATAGTACAACTTCGGTCATATAGACAAAATTGTCTACAATGTTCATGTTGGGTGAAAAAATCAGATTAAGCCTCTGTAAGTCCCAGATTAAGAAAAACGAATTGCTGTCCCAGTTTTCGGACCCGGTCAGCAGTACTGTTTCTGTTGTTTCTCCTAAACCGTTCATCGGAATCTAGTGAAACCAGCACGGATAGAAATATATCGATGATGACTACAAACTTTGTTTAGGACGCCTAACCTGAATCCCGATGGTTTCTTACCAGATTTGAAAATACGGTTTCCAGCCCATAACTGACACTACTACAGAAAGACACATTGGTGCCGGTTTGGAACGCCTCATGGGTGCCGGTTTTGGAGCCGACACCAATTGGTCTGCACCAATGATCAAAGTTATTGGTTCCGGTTTCTCAACCGGCACCTATAATATTATAGGTGCTAGTTATAAACTTCGAACCGGTATCTATGTGGTATTATAGATGTCGGTTCCAATAAATAACCGGCACCTATAACGTATAGGACCCGACACCTGCGATGCCACGTAGGTGTCGGTTCTTTACAAGAACCGGCACCTATAGTCCTGAAGCACAAAAAAATAATTTTAGGGACACATAATATTTCCTGAAACACAGAAATCACTTTTAGTCCCCTCCACAAAGCTTGATAATGAATGCAGCCAAATTAGTGAAGTGGAAATAACTTTTTTTCTTTGATGTTTTTACATGAGTAAGGTAACTTATTTTTAAGATAGACTAAGGTACTTTACTGAGTTACTCTAAAGACATGGATCTAATTTTTGCAGCTATGTAGAAACTCCATAAACGAGGGTCTGATCAGTTCCCTTCTAGAACAGCTTGCAAGAAGTCCTATTTAAAATTTGATACATCTTTTCCGGCTTTGGAGAAACTGAACTGAAATGAGGTGACCTCACTTGAGTCAAAGATCTGAACAGTTATTCCAAGTTGCTGTGTGGGGGACTTAGCACGAGTTTGCTGTATCACACTTTTTACTATCACTACTGGAGAACTGATCTTTGCTTGGGTTCACAAAAACCAGAATAGTCCCGCTTCGAATAGGAACCGGGACTAAAGATCATAGATCATCTTTATTCCTGGTTAAAAAGTGTAATGGGTCGCGATAATCTTTAATCCCGGTTGGTATTACCAACCAGGAATAAAGATCATCTTTAGTCTCGGTTCACATCTTCACCAACCGTGTCAGACGCATGTCAGGAGGCCTGGGATCTTTAGTCCCGGTTGGTGTCACCAACCGGGACTATAAATCCTCACTTTAGTCCCAGTTAATAACACCAACCAGGACTAAAGATCTAGTCCTGGTTGGTGTTATTAACTGGGACTAAAGTGATCTACCTTTTTATACATCTTCCTCCTCCTCCAGCCTGAGCCATTGCTGCCAAGACGAGGAGGAAGGGAGGTGCTGCCGAAATTTTTGATAAAATTGTTTTGGTGATAATATACAAATCGAAGAGATCGAAAAGGTTAGCAAATCCATTCTCTAATAATGTATGCTTAGCATATTACATTTATAGCTTTGTTTCTATAAAATATTGTCTCCAACAAAGTTTATGCAAAATGAGGAGAGAGAAAATATGTGCAGGCAAAATTAGGTTGATTTTGAAATTAGAAAATTTGGATACATATGTTATAAAAGAGATGACCGAGGTAAAATATAGAAAACTAAGATAAACGAATAGAAAACTAAGTTAGTTTAATAAAATAGTTAGAAAAAAGTATAATTCGTTAAAGATACGTTTTAACTTTACAAACAATAAAAAAGAATAATATGTGGGACTATTGTAAAATTATTGTATGATTATTTGTAAAAAAGAGTAGAAAACTGTAAAAAAGAGTAGAAAACTAAGGTAATTGAAAATTATGTAATATAGCTAGAAATACTGTTCGTACAATAAAAAATATGTTTAGTACTTTAATAAAAATTTAAAAATAATTGTAAACTTCTCTTCCTTCTCGTCGTCATCTTTGTAGTTCTTTTCTAGAAATTAGTTTCACTTTGAATCATGATGTTTTAAATTATTATATGATTATTTAATTAGTTTTAATTGTGTGGATTTCGTTAGTAACATTGGACTATTTGATGTATAGATGGATCGGCAATGGATGTACACCGGGGACCGACGGTCGAAAGAGTTTATTGAAGGTATGTATTATTTTTTGAATGTGGCCAATGCTAATAAGTACAAGGGTTTCATGTGTTATCCATGCAAAAAGTGCAGTAACCAGAAGGATTATTCTACATCAAGAACTATTCATGCGCACTTGGTTGAGTCTGGATTCATGCCTGGATATAATTGTTGGACCTCGCACGGAGAGCTAGGGGTTACAATGAAAGAAGATGAAGTAGAAGACCAGAATATTCTGGACTAGGCTCATCAATACGGTGGATCTGAAGAAAATCCAGGAGGCCAGGCGGACGGAGTTGTTGAAGATAACGACGCTGTAGATGATCTTGGTCAGATGTTGCAGGACGTAAAGGACGGCTGCGAAAGTGAGAAGGAGGTCCAGAAATTGGACCGTATGTTAGCAGACCACAAAACTTCGTTGCACCCAGGTTGCGAACAGGGGCACAAAAAGTTGGGTACGACGCTAGAATTCTTGCAATGGAAGACCAAAAATGGTGTGAGTGACAAGGCATTTGGCAAGTTATTGAAACTCATCAAGAACATTCTTCCGGAAGGAAACGAATTGCCCGAAACAACGTACGAAGCTAAGAAGGTGGTATGCCCTCTAGGACTACACAATGGTTAGGCTCACTGGTGGAGGCGTAACAATTGATGACAGTGGGATGACAACGATTGACCTAACCAAGATTGGATACTCAGACGAACCATTCGAACTAGCCAATGATGTAACACAAGTTTTCTGCATGAAGGACATGTCTAGCAAACCAAAGAAGGGTAAAGGACTCGACGAGCCAAAGCGCCACGTGGTTCTCCCAGGCAAAAGGAAAATCGTCGGAGTCGAGGATAAGACTGACGAAGATTACGATCAATTTGACGGGCAACCTCCGTTCGCAGTGACGGTTCACCCGAGCATCCTCCTATCAAAGGAGGACACCCCTTACTCACGCAACGATCATAGCAAAGGAACATTAGTGAGGAGAAAGTACATGAGGAAAACAGTGACATAGGTTGTTGTATGAACGATGCAAATTATTTATAATGTATTGAAGGCCATGCAATGTTTGTGTTTTTTTACTAATACAATTATATATGATTATTCATATATACTAGCAATTTTAAACTATTTAATTAGGTCATATGTTATGTACATATGATTATTACTATTTAAATAGTATTTAAATTGGTCATATTTTAATTATATATCATTATTGAAATGTAATATCAGATTTAAACTATCTAAATTGTTCACATGTTAATTATATATATTTTTTAAATGTAATTGCAATTTTAAACTATTTAAATAGGTCATATGTTAATTATATGTGATTATTTATATTTAATAATAATTTTAAACTATTAAATGTTTTAATCTGTAGTCTCGGTTGTTAACCATAGCCGGGATAAAAAGAAATTTTGAAAACAGCGGGAAATTACCTTTAGTCCCGATTGGTTCTATCAACTGAGACAAAAGATATCTTTAATCCCGGTTGTAGCTACAAATCGGGACTAAAGATAAGATCATTAGTCTCGGTTGATTCCACGAACCGGACTAAAGATATCTTTAGTCCTGGTTGGTTCAGGACTAAAGATCCCGATTATAAATAGGTGTGCGCATCGTCTTCTCCCCCGATCGTCCGCCTCTACCGCCGCCGTCGTCTTCGTCGTCTCCGTCACTGTACGTCGTCTCTGACCTAACCGCTGCGCTGTAGCCGAGGTTTGGCACTCGTCCTCTCTCCTCTCTTTCTATCTCTCCCTCGATCTCTCTCGCATCCGTGGCCGCCGCCGCCATGCCGCTGCAACCCCGCGCCACAGCTGGCACGCCGCGGCGCCGCCATCACGCCCTGGGCCACCCCGCGGTGCCGCTCACACCCCGTGGCGCCGCTGCCACCCCGCGCCTGCCTGCGGCGTCGCACGCACCCTGCGGCGCAACCGCCACCCCACGCTACGTGAACGAACGATAGAACGTGAATGAACGAACATGAACGATAGAACGAACGTGACCACGAACGATAGAACATGATCGAACGATAGAACGAACGAATGAACGAACGATAGAACAAACATGACCATGAACGATAGAACGATAAAACATGAACGATAGAACGAACGTGACCACGAATGATAGAACGTGACCGAACGATAGAACGAATGGACGAACGATGGAACGAACGTGACCATGAACGATGGAATGATAGAACGTGAACGATAGAACGAACGTGACCACGAACAATAGAACGTGACCGAACGATAGAACGAACGAACGAACGAACGATAGAACAAACGTGACCATGAACGATAGAACGTGACCGAATGATAGAACGAGCGAACGAACGATAGAACGATAGAACGAATGTGACCACGCAATGATAGAACGTGACCGAACGATAGAACGAATGACCGAACGAACAATAGAATAAACGTGCCTGAACGAATGATAGAACGATAGAACGTGAACGATAGAATGAACATGACCACGAATGATAGAATATGACCAAACGATAGAACGATAGAACGATAGAACAAACGTGACCGAACGAACGAGAACGTGGTATATATATGTATATGTTTTCAATGTAGATATGCAAGTATGATGTGTTGATTAATCATAGATATACCAAATTAAATCCAGTCGCACATTGTTAATGATATAATTTATCGTCAGTTTTGTTTGCAATAGTTTTCATGTTTTCACGTGGATACACTGAATATAATATTGCACATCTTTTTTTGTTTTTCCAATAGTGATTCAATTTTTTTTCTAAGTTCCATCTGAAAGAAAGGGCTGAATTATACTAATTCCATCATCTCCAAGCAAATGTTTTCACTTACGACTATTGTTCATCTTTAGACTAAATTTTTATTTCTTTGTCATATGTGGTGCAGCTGCTGACCGCCGTCGTCGCTCAAGCTTAAGTGGCCACAATAACTCCAAGCAAAACTAAGACAAGTTACATTAATTCCCTGGTGTGTATATATATATAGACATAGTATACCACGCACTGGGCTTGTTTTAGCGCATCCGTGTCTATATATGTGTATGTGTATATATATATTTGTATGTATGTATGTATGTATGTATATATATATATGTGTGTGTGTGTGTGTGTATATATATATGATATATGCACGTAGGTTGCATGTATAACAATTAATTAACTGGTCATCGTATGTATTTCTCAACAATGTCAATATATGTATAACAATATACTCTTAGTTGATGTGTACTAGTTAATGTTACGAACAGATGGTAGATCGCGATAATGAACAGATCCTCATGGACGAGATCGCAGAGGGCAGCAACCAATATTGGGCGGATGAAGAGCAAGAGGACCCCAACCAATACCTAAATGAAGAGGGAAATGAGTGCACAAACCAAGAGGAAAGTGAAAGGCAACCGACCGTTGGAGAGAAGAGGACACACGGACATCAAGGTGCCGTGAGGAAGCTAGAGGGCAGGCACATTATTAGTGAAGTGGCCCCAGACGGCGAACCAGTAGCCCCAGCCAGTATGCTATGAAAGTTTGTGGGACACAGTGGTTGGGTCGTGAGGGATCACGTGCCCATTAGCACAGTGCACTGGCGCCAATCAAGGTCAGCCGAGGATGACCAAAGTTATCTTCCAGATACGGAGAAAGATATGCTGTGGACCACCATGCTTGAGACCTTCACGGTCCATGAGGCAGATCAGCTAAGATTGAAAGTATGGACTATGAAGAAAATGACTGAACAGTTCCAGAAGTACAAGTCAGCTCTGTACAAGAAATACGTCCTGAAGCGTCTGACACCTGATTTCTACAAATTAACCAAGCTGAGGGATCATTGGGATGCGTTTGTCGCATACAAGACCTCCCAGCACGGGCAAGCGCAAATAGAAAAGAATAAAGCCAATGCCGCTAAGAAGCAATACCATCACCGGCTAGGGTCAGGTGGCTATAAGAAGGCAATCCCCAACTGGGATAAACTGGAAGCCGGTTTGATAGAAAAGGGTATTGAGCTGGCCACAACGAACTGGCTTGAACGTTCTAGAAATTGGTACTATGCTCATGGTGGAACGCTCGATCCCATTGATGGCTCCCTTGTATTCGGCGATGCGATCTGCAAAGCAGCTAGTCGACTTACGGAAGCAGTGGAGGCATTTGCTCAGGGAACATTTGCGCCTGACAGAGAGAAGGATGAGTTTACGCTCGCACTACAGAATCCCGAGCATCCAGGACGAACACGAGGAAAAGGCGTGGTTGCTTGGAAATATGGATTTCAAGAGGACAGCCACACTTACAAGAGTCGGACGAGGAGCAAGAGGGATACCGAGGCGAAATTAAGATATCTCGAGGAGAGGGTCGCCCTGCAGGACATAAGGATGCAAGAGGAGCTGGAACGACGGGTGGACCAATGCTTGGCGAAATGACAGAGCCAGCAGATGGTGCAGCCGTATGTCCCTCCAGTCATGGAGAGCTCCTCAGGCAATCGTAGCAGCTGTGGTCTACAGGGCAAGTAGGAGAACAGGGCATAGAAGGTGTAGCAGGGCCAGCTCACGACGACCCATCATACCCCGTAGATGAAATCACGCGGCGGACACCTTGTGAGCTACACAGTCCCTTCAAGAACATATCACTTAAGGTATGCCGTAGTTTTATGATATATGTCTTGTAAATTGTAAATGGTGGTGCATGCATCTGTTAATTACTAAGTAACCTTGATTTTCGTGAAGGTGGCATCGGGCATGGCCATACCAGTTGACCCTTCAGGGACATACCATTGCAGACCGATTTCACTTATGTACTCAAGGGTCGAAGTTGAATTGGTGGAACAAGGGTTCGAGGATCTCGAACTGGACCTTCCCGGAGAAGACGGGGAGATGAAACTAGGAGACATAGCCCACGCCATTATACTATGGCGCAAGTGGTACATCGTGTTTCCCAGGCAAGCAGCGGCGTCTTCTCCTCCGGCTCCTCCACCTGCACCCTCTCCTTCGCCCGCATCGGCTCCTCCACCTCCGTCTCCTCCGCCTGCACCCTCTCCTTCGCCTGCATTGGCTCCTCCACCTTCGCCTCCTACACCTGCACTGTCATCGTCTGCTCTGCCTTCATGAGCTAAAATGTCATGCCCATTTCGTCCCGTGCCATCAAAGTCCACAGAACAAACAAAGAAGCCAAGACTTGACGAGCCAAAACTCCCCGCTCTCAAGAAAAGGGCATACGACCGCAGTCCTAAGGAGATTGACGAGGTCGTACGAGAGGAAGTGAAGGCGTTCTTCAAGCCACGGAGCCCACAAAAGTAGATTCCTATAGATCCGGCTGCTAAGAAGTTCTTTCAAAAGATGAGCGAACCAGTCAAGAGGGCTTTACTTTCGGATTATGACCGGTCGATGATGAAGTCGTTTAAGAAACAAAGAGTAAAGACCAAAGAAGTGCATCAGGTTGGAAAGCAACCAAAACAATCGGTTAAGCCGTTGCTACCACCCAGTGAAGAGGAACTAAGGCAATGGATGAAAGAGACGGGTCTGAGCAGGGCGCAACTGGTGGCAAACGCACCAATAACCATAGCGACAGAAGTCGATTTAAAATACAAATTTAAACTCGGTGAACCGCTTATCAAGCTTGTTCAGGTGAACACCCTCTCTACACAAATGTACCGATTCCATCAATGGTACATGAAACATTCATCCAAAGGTAGAACGATAGTTGGAGCGAGGATAAGAAACACATATTACTATCAAGGAGATGATGTTCTGTGGATCAACTTCGAGAATGTATTCGATGTATACCAACTAGACACTCTCGACGTCTCCATTCTCAGCTGCTGGGTTTTTTAAGTATCGTTTTAGCAAAATTTATTTTGTTTCTTAGCTTCTTCTATGTACCATTGAATGGTTACACTATGCCGATAAGACTGATGTAAATTTCTTTATCCTTTGTAGAATGGAGATTCAATCGTGCCGTAGGCAGGGGATTTACAATATTGGATTCATGGACCCTGCAAAGTCAATATCGAAATGATACGGGATTTACAATATTAGAGAGGACAATATTGTTCATTTCCTGGTGCATCAGCATTATAAAACCTACATACTATTGCCCTACAACATAGAGTGAGTTTTAACTGTCTGTCGAATTTGTATCAACTTCCTCCTCGTACTCATACGGTGACATATATATCATCTGATGTAATTTGTAGATTTCACTGGGTCCTTTTCCTCTTCGACCTTGAGCTATGCAAAGTCCATGTCTATGACTCAATGGATAAACCAGAGTCTACTTTCGCCAAGATTTTTGAAGTGATAGACAGGTATGCCATCTATTCAACTATCATTAATTATGAACACTGCTATTGCTACTATGCAGATCTTCGATATTTCATCATAGCTTCCAACTGTACATAGGCAAAGTTCCGTACATTGGTCCGTAGGGTTTGGAAAGAAAAACTTGGTAGGAGGTTTAATTTTCTGGTGAGTACATGCTCCAAAACATATTGAATCATTTATTTGTTCTAGAAAAAATTAGTACATTAAATCTCTCGTCGTTTCTCCTTAAGTGTGCAAAACAGGAGCAGGGGAATAACTTGTGCGGCTACTACATCTGCGAATATACTCACTGCATTGTACACCAAATTAACAGTGACAAGGATCTGGAAGTACGTAAAAATCATTCATACATTATGTCCAGATTTCTTATTGACTTCATATACTATATCTCATTTTTTTTCAAATGATAGATTATTTACATGAGGGAAAAACTATCCAACAAAGAATTTATAAAGGCTGTTCAAGAAAAATTGATGGGATTTATCAATGAACAAATAATTGATCCCACGGGAGAATTCCACTACGATGGAAGACCTATTGATCATCATCCCCATATATAACATGTCTTAGGTTTCTTCATAATATACAATAGAACATTAAAATTAACGAAGTATTGTAGTATATGTATGTGTTAACAGTGAAATTTGGTAATCGACTTGGAAAGGAAAGAGGAAACTGAAGCAGAGAGGAAAGATTGAGTTGGAGATAGACCAAGTTTCGTATCGGACCCGGTAGTCGTATCGGACTGGGAAAAGCGTTGCCATAAAGAGCGTATCGGCCGATACGGATTCGGTTTGGTCGTGGGCCGATACGGGTTGTGAGTTGACGGCGTCAACGTGGGCTTAGTCTGGGCTCAAGATAAGCTTTAAGGAAGTTGCCAAATAGAGATAAAGCTCGGTTTTAGGCAATTGTATCTTGTAAATTAAGCTGTTTAGATCTAATATGTGGCTAAAGTCTGCCGCAAAGACTTGTTTGTTAGTTGTAGATAAGATCGTGCCCTACAAGGGTTCTGTTGTAACCTTGGGTATAAATATCCCGATAGTTTGTACATAGAAACTCTCTCAACTCTCAATACAACAAACCTGTTCAATCTACTTCGGCGCATCGCCAACCCTCGCAAGAGGTTGATTTCGACGAGTTCTTGCTTCCTGGAGCAGAGGTAAGAACTCGTTCCCGACGATCTGCATCGTCGGGGCTAGCGTGTTGCTTTAGACACGTTAAGCCTCGATGATGTGATCGTCGTCTATCATGTCTTGGTTAATCTTGACAGGCGTCTTAAGTAAGCTTCGCTAGCGATCTACTCGTTTTAGGGTTCATTGCCGACAATGATTTAATTACTATGCTTGGCTAGATTGTTCAATGCATCTACCATCCCCAAAAGCAATCGGCGACTTGATTTTCTTTGTGTTAAGTCTCAATTCACACTTTGAGTTGCTATCGACCTTAGTCCTGTTTTGAGATCTAACACAAAGCTTGTTTCCGGTTGTAATTAAGGATAGTACCGGGGTTTCAGCCGGTCTTACCTGATATGCATGATTATTTTAGGGTTTTTATGTGTATCTGCCAACTACACGAATAGATTGATAAATACAGATGTATTTGTCACGGATTACTCCTTAGGGTTTATTTGGGATTGATATATTTATATTGATTGGTTGGTTCATGTAGATTTGCACTAGAGTATTAGCTAGTGTAGTCATTTTTGCTATCCTTATCGGCCGATGCTGTTAATTGACATCCACATGTCGATGAAGGCCGATAAGATCGGATTCATGCTTTAACCTTGTTTTATCACGAGTGAGCCGATATAGCTTTGCCCTATCGGCTGGGCTATGACAATGCGTCATCGGTCTATCGGCCGATCGGCCATTGTTTTCTGACATGGTTTACTTGTTTCTTGTTGATTGCAGATCAAATCAACTGGCACGCTCTGCACACGACTAGGCAAGCCATTTGGACCTACACTGGAGCTAAGCAGATCTCCCAGGCCGCCGTGATAACGCGGAACCTGTTTGGTTGCTGGACGGGTCGAAATTCTGCGCCAACACACTTTTGGCACGCCTGGTGGGACAAAAGAACGCAAACTCTGCAACAGCAACAAAATCTCCTCAAGATGTCGAAGCAGGCCGAGATCTCCGAGGAGAACGTCGTCCTTGTAACCGCTGACTAACTCAACGCAGAGCAAAAGGCTGAGATGGAGAAGCTGGTCGAGCAGTTCCAGAATATGTACCTGCAAACATATTCTAGGACTCGGCAAGACACCTTAATCCAAAAATCCAAAGTAGTTATGCCGAGTCCTGGAGATGGAGCTGGCATGTCGGCGACAGCGCACGACCACACCGTCAAGACCGAAGATACTGCAGCGCCGACGTTGCAAGACAGGATTGACTCCGCAGTTCATTCCGCGCTAGTCAACCAGTCGGGGATTCTGGTGAACACATTGACCAATACGGTCAAATCGATCCTAGATGGGTCAATTCACCAGTACAAGCCTCAGGGACCAATTTTCTTTCCAGAAAATAAGTTTCCTGCCTATCGGACCCTGAGGAACGACCTGAGCACGGTTCAGCCGACAACGCCTATGCCACCCCCATCGGTGCAGCCAACAACAACACTGCCACTGGTCCTCACCAGGCAGACGGGGGGGAGCCCTCAGCATATCACGGAGGAGCAATATGCACAATGAACCAAGGGGAAGCAACCAGTGGTTGAGCCGATGCAGCAAATTCCTGTTCACCAGCCATCGGCCGGACAATCACAAGCCCCGGTGTTCAACAATCCTCCACCACAAGTTGCATACAACGCGCCACAAGGCTACCAGCAGTACACCGCAGGGCAGTATGGCGCGCAGAATCTTGATCACCACTACCAGCCGTACTCTCCCAGACAGTATCAGGTAGAGGGCTTGCAACAATCATATCAGCAAGACCTCCCACATCGGCCCGCAGGATACTGGGCCGATATGATAGCCGAAGTGATGCGAGATCAGTTCGGCTTGAAGCCCAAGGAGAACTCTACAGTGTATCGGCACCCGTACCCCGAGGAGTTTGACAGAGTGCCACTGCCATGTTTTCGGGACAGGACAACGTCTCGACATACGAGCACGTGAGCCGATTCCTAGTGCAATGCGGGGAGGCATCGGCCATAGAGGCGTTGAGGGTAAGGTTTTTCCCTCTGTCCTCGTCAGGGTCAGCATTTACATGGTTTTCCTCGCTACCCTGCAATTCCATCAGAGGATGGATAGATTTAAATAAGCAGTTTCACAGATACTTCTACAATGGTGTATAAGAAATGAAGCTGTCTGATCTTACTGCCATCAGGCAACGAGCGGATGAATCGGTCCCAGAGTATATTCAAAGATTTAGGGACATAAGAAACAGGTGTTATAGCCTTAGCCTGGCCGATTCACAGCTCGCCGATTTGGCATTCCAAGGATTACTAGGGCCGATACGAGAGAGGTTCTCTTCTCAGGAATTCGACAGCCTAGCTCAGCTAGCACAATGGGTATCGGCCCATGAGCAACGATTTCAGGAGGCGAAGAAATTTGCAAAGAAAATTAATATAATGTATCAGTACGCCTCCGACGATGATGATGAAGAAGATGCAGATGTCGACCTGGCTGAATGGGCCCGGATGAAGAAGCCGACAACATGCCAATGGGCCAAGAAGGGCGACAAAGAGGATAAATACGACTTCGACATCAACAAGGCCGACAAAATATTTGACTTACTTTTGCAGGAAAAGCAGATCCAGTTGCCGGTAGGTCATATACTGCCATCGGCCGAAGAAATCAAGAAGAGAAGATATTGCAAGTGGCATAACTCTTATTCACACCATACCAATAAATGCAAGATCTTCAGACAACAGATCCAATCGGCCATCAAAGATCGATGATGCCAAGCGGCCGATGAAGATCGAAGGACACCCGTTCCCAGTCAACATGGTGCGGGCAGACAGGGCCAACGGCGGTGGCCATCGAACCGGCAAGCGACCTCATCAGACCTCGGAGGGCCTGATTAGAAAATACCAGTGGCGGCAGGAAGAACAAGCTCAAGACTACGCCGATCAAGACAACTCCTACGACCCACATTGGGAGTGCAAGTTTTTCCAGTTCTGCTGGAATGAGGGAATGAGGTTGCCATCTATCCAGGAGTGCCCTGCATGCAATGGCGCAGAAGATTCTTATCAGGGCAGCTCAGGCAGGCAAGCGCATTGGCCGGCCAAGCAAAGAAAATTTGTTCATGAGAGGTTAGGGCCGATGCACCAAGATCAACGGACCGAAGCCGAAGAGCAGGTCCAAAATCCTCAGTGGTGCCCAAGCGACGTGTTTACTAAAACCCAAAAACGACGGGTACAAAGGCTGAGGAAAAAAGAGCAGGTCCAGGAGCAGGAAGCGACAATGGCCCATCGGCCCACCAGGACTAAAAAAGAGTGGAGGATAAAATCCACGGTGGTTAAGGCCGATGAAGGCACCTCAAATACAGCTCGAGCTTCTGCGGCCGCAAAAGGTAAAAGCATAGCATCGGCGCCTGTTAATATGGTTTTTATATTGACAGCAAAATACAGCGTGCAGGCGGCCGATGAAGCAGTAGCCGACGATGAGCAGTCCTCGGCTAGGCTACAGTTGTCACTTGATCAAGCCATATTCGACAAGCCGGTTGATAGTAGCCACAGGCATCTATGGCCGTTATACATCAAGGGATTCATCAACAGGCGGCCGATGACAAAGATGTTGGTCGATGGCGGTGTGGCAGTGAACTTAATGCCGTATACAACCTTCAGGAAGCTTGGAAAAGTGCCAGAGGACCTCATCAAGACCAACATGGTGCTCAAAGATTTCGGTGGCAACGCATCCGAGGCGAAGGGGGTGTTGAATGTGGAGCTCACCGTGGGAAATAAGACGATACCCACCACCTTCTTCGTTTTTGATGGAAAGGGTTCCTACAGCCTATTGTTGGGACGGGATTGGATCCACGCAAACTGTTGCGTCCCCTCAACAATGCACCAATGCCTTATACAATGGCAAGGGGACCAGGTCGAGATCGTGCAGGCCGATCGGTCAGTACACGTGGCCAATGCCGATCTCGCGGTTTGGGAGATGGAGGGAATTGACTGCTTATCCGGGTGAGTCTGGGACACCGATTTCCTCAAAGTAACTGATTGTGATATCGAGACGATTGAAGATCAAGACAAGCAGTTGCTTTAACAAAAGTGTGCCATCCATTGCCCAAGATGAACAAGCTAGTCCCTACACAGATGATGCAGTGGATGAGTTAGATGGCAAACTGGGGCAAGGCTTCACGTCGGCCGATGAACTTGAAGAGATCGATATAGGAATAGGTGATAGGCCTAGGCCGACGTATGTAAGTGCTAGCCTACCAAAGGAATATAAGAATAATTTGATAAATCTTCTGAAAGAGTTCATAGATTGTTTTGCATGGGAATACCATGAGATGCCAGGATTAAGCCCATCGATCGTAGAACATCGGTGTTAACGACCAAATTTGGTAAATCAAGTATTGGATTTGAAGATAGAATCGAAGCGGATTTGGAGGAAGCTGGCGGTTACCAAAACAAAGCAAGAATCGGTTGGTGACCGAATCGGCTACGGTGTGTATCGGCTGGTGACCGAGTCGGCTATCGTGACCATCGGCTGAGACAGAGTCGGACAAGGACAGCCGATGTAGCCGATTCCGACGAGAGGATAATAGAGTCTTTGTCGGGTTCGATTGGTGAGCTTCATAAGGATTCCCACATACGGATTGGGTCCGAAGAAGGGAATTGTATCTATTACTTAGGATATAATGTTAGTTTCCTAATAGATACTGTCGGTTAGAGTTTGTATTAGGGAATTGTCTTTAATATGAGTTGTAATAGAGATAAGAGTCGTGTCCGATAAGGACGTATTGTGTAATTCTGGGTATAAATTAAACCCAGGTTCGTGTAAAGAAAAGAACAAATCAATACAACTACTTCGGCGCATCGCCACCTTTACTCTTTTATTACTTTCGACGAGTTTTTGCTTTCGAGTTGGGCTGCATCGGCTTCGATCTCCGATAAGAGGTAAAACTTGTTATGGCGGTTTGCGCTCTCGGGATTAGTGCTTCCATCTTTATGATACTCTGATCCTGTTTGTGTGAATCGTCGAGTTATCATATATATTGTATAATCTGAATTGATATCAATATATAACTTAGATCGGCTGATGTCTGTTTCATAGAAAAGCAACCGATAGGGTTATATATCGTTGTTGATCTAGATTATATAATATATTTACCATCTCGAAAAGGTTTTCATCGACTTGATCATCTAGACGTTGTGTTTCTTTACATGTTTGGTGCTGCATCAGTTAGGTTTGACCTACTAAATCATGTTTAGAACCATAGTTTCTAGCCTGTTTATGACTGCTAATAGAGATAGCGTCGGGGTTTCAGCCGATCTTACCTGGTTTAATTATCTTGTTATCTTGATATATTAAATCTGCCCTTTATATCGAGATATTAACTTAGTAAAATATATTGAGCTTGTTGTCAAATCTGGTTAGGATCATCTTAACATTAGTTTGACAGGTTGTTTAATATGTTTTGTTCATGATAACATCTCTGTATAAAGTAGTATCGGAGTACTAGCCGATACATGTTAGATTTACCTAATCGGCTATGCTATGAATATGTATAATCCATGCTTTATAAGATATTTAGACATAAGTGATTTATACTGTCTCGGTGCCTTATCCGATCTATCCCAATCACTTGGTTTAAATATATTCTAAGATTTAGATTATATTTTGTTGATATCTACAGCCGATTGAGTAGATTTAGCTTTATTTTGCTTTATCTGTTATAGCCGATTTAATGCATCTTGCATCGGCTCAGTGCTCAATGATATGTCATTGGCAGTCCAGCCGATCGGCTATCATTGGTGGATTTAACTGCGTTTTCTTTATTTCTTATTGGTTGCAGGATCAAACCAATTGGCACGCCTAGAACCCGAAAGAAATATTTGGACCTGCACTGGAGTTAAGCAGATCTCCCAGGCCAGTGTGTGTTTTTTACATCAACATGCTTTTGGCACGCCCAGTGGGACCCGAAGAATTTTCATCATGGTAGACTTCAAGACAACTGACGTTGACGCAGAGAATATTATTCCAATGACAGTGGACAGGTTGACGTCGGAACAAAAGGCAGAGCTGGAGGATATAATGAACAAGCTTCAAAACCAGTACTTGCATTCTTTTGTTCAGACTAGATCGGGAACGGTGGTTCAGAGGTACAAAGTAACTTTGCCCAACAATGAAGAGCCAGAATCAAGTTCTGGAAAGGAAAAAGGGGTTAAGCAAGAAGAGTCTCCTGAAGAACCCAGGAGTTTGCAAGACCGAATTGACTATGCTGTGCATCATGCTTTGATCAACCAGTCAGGAGTGCTTGTCAATACTTTAACAAATATGATCAAGTCTGTGGTTGATGGTACTATTGCTGAACATCAAGCCAAAGGACCAATATTCTTACCAGATGGGGTCTTCTCGCAATACAGGCCGCTTATGACCAGCCAGCCAAAACCTGCCAATATAGCCCCAGGACAGCCGATGGCGTCAACATCGGCTACAGGTCAACAAGAGATACCAGCATCGGTACAGAAGCAAGTAGAGTTTAATCCTCATGTACTGGTCCGACAACAACCTCAGCATGTAGGGCAAAACATACCTCAAATATCAGCTGAGCAAGTTGCAACTATGTTCAATCCCAATCAGCCAGTTGCTCAGCCGATCCTGCATACACCAGCAAGACAGCAAGTGCCAACCTTCCAACAACAAGCTGCCACTACTCAATTTGTTCCTAATCAACAAGATTTTAGTGCTCCACGGATCTCTCAGACCCACACAAGTAGCAATCTTAATTATCAATATCAATCTCATTCACCACAGGTGCAATATCGGCAGAGAACATCTCCTCAATCATATCATCAGCCGCAGTTTTATCAAGATGAGCCGATACAACCACAGCATCAAGATGGAGCTCGGCAGAAACCTTGGGCCGATATGATAGCCGATGTGATGAGAGAACAGTTTGGATTAAAACCAAGGGATGGTGACAATCTGTATCGGCATCCATATCCAGAGTATTTTGAAAGAGTGTCATTACCAAGCCGATACAAGGTCCCAGATTTTTCAAAGTTCTCAGGACAAGATAATGTATCAACTTATGAGCATGTTAGCCGATTTTTGGCTCAATGTGGTGAAGCATCGGCTACTGACGCTTTAAGAGTCAGGCTATTCCCTTTGTCTCTGTCTGGATCAGCTTTCACATGGTTTTCATCTTTACCTTATAATTCTGTTCACAGTTGGGCCGATCTGGAAAAACAGTTTCACAAATATTTCTACAGTGGAGTTCATGAGATGAAACTATCTGATTTGACAAACATTAGGCAAAAACGAGAAGAGTCTGTCCAAGATTATATTCAGAGGTTTAGGGAAATCAGTAATAGATGTTACAGCTTGGCGTTGACAGATTCTCAGTTAGCCGATTTAGCCTTCCAAGGTTTGTTAACACCAATCAAAGAGAGGTTTTCGGCTCAAGACTTTGATAGTTTAGCTCATTTGGCCCAGAAGATAACAGCACATGAACAAAGATTTCAAGAGGCCAATAGAGCATTCAAAAAGGTGAACTTCATTAGTTCTTATGTTTCTGATTCTGAGGAAGAGGATATTCCCGAAGTAGCAGCAGCTGAATGGGCAAGGAACAAGAAGGTGATTCCATGCCAATGGGTTAAGAGCTCTGGAAAAGAGGAGAAGTATGATTTTGATGTCAATAAGGCTGATAAAATTTTTGATCTTTTACTTCGGGAGAGACAAATTCAGTTGCCTGCTGGTCATGTGATTCCATCGGCTGAGGAATTAGGGAGGAGGAAATACTGCAAGTGGCACAATACAGGTGGCACAATACAGGGTCTCATAGTACTAATGAATGTAAAGTATTTCGGCAACAGATCCAGGTGGCCATTGAGCAAGGCAGGATAAAATTTGATGACTCCAAGAAGCCGATGAAGATTGATGGTAATCCTTTTCCTATCAACGTGGTCCATGCAAGTGGGAGGACAGCCGACAGAAAGGACAATCGGCTCAATAAGTTTGACTCTACGAGTATGATCAATAAATATCAAAAGAGATATGATCGGCAAGAAAGGCAATATTATGAGGATGATGATAGCTTTGATCTACATTGGAACTGCGAATTTTTCATTTTTTGTTGGAATAAAGGCATGAGATTACCATCGATAGAAGACTGCCCAAGTTGTGCTAATGCCGAAGGAAACTATAATGGGAGTTTTAGCCGATTTTGTTCTAAAGAGGATCGGCTGATGCAAAGGAAGTTGCCTGTTCATCAGAGGTTGGGCCCAATTCATCAAGATTATTTCTAGGAGGAGGATGCTGAAGATACTTCAAGAGATCAATGGTGTCCTTCTGGGATTTTTTCTAAAAGTCAGAAGAGAAAGGTTCAGAGGATGAGGAGCAGGGAACAATTTCATGAAGTTGAACAAGAAATCGATCATCGGCTGAAGAGAACAAAAACAAAACAGGAATGGCGTGTTAAGAGTAAAATAATACCAGCCGATGAGAGTGAAACCGATGAAGCGAGAAGGGTAGTTAAAGGAAAAGCCATTGCTTCTTCATCGGTCAACATGGTATTTGTGCTACCCGTAGAATTTGGGGCTAATCAAGACAATGTGGATATCATGGAAGAATCTTGTGCCAGATTGACATTGTCACCAGAACAGGCTGTTTTTGAGAAACCCGAGGGAACAGAGTATCGGCACCTTAAGCCATTGTATGTCAAAGGATTTGTTAATGGTAAGCCGATATCCAAAATGTTAGTTGATGGTGGGGCTGCAGTGAATCTAATGCCATATGCGACATTTAAGAAATTGGGAAGGAGTTCAGAGGACCTCATCAAGACTAATATGGTTCTTAAAGATTTTGGTGGCAATCCTTCGGAGCCCAAGGGAGTTCTTAATGTAGAATTGACAATCGGCAGCAAGACGGTTCCTACTACATTTTTTGTCATTGATGGGAAAGGTTCATATAGCTTACTGCTTGGAAGGGATTGGATTCATGCTAATTGTTGTATTCCTTCAACCATGCATCAGAGCTTAATCCAATGGCAAGGTGACAAAATAGAGGTTGTTCCAGCCGACAGGTCAGTACATGTTGCTAATGCCGATTTATCTGTTTGGGAGATGGATGGAATTGATTGTTTATCAGGAAAAATCTGGCAAGGAGATTATCTAAAAGTGTCTGATTGTGGTATACAGCCAATTGGAGATGGAGAACCCCAGTTGTTACTTTGAGGGTGTTGTGGAGGGTTCCGATTTCTATACTAAAGATGCTGTAGATGATCTTGATGGTAAGCTTGGTCAGGGTTTCATGTCGGCCGATGATTTAGAAGAAGTTGACATTGGGTCAGGAGATAAGCTTAGGCCGACATTCATCAGTAAGAATCTATCATCTGAATTCAAACTTACATTATTAAAGCTTTTGAAAGAATACAGCGATTGCTTTGCTTGGGAGTATTCTGAGATGCCAGGACTTAGCCGATCGATTGTTGAACATCGGCTTCCTATCAAGCCGGGATATTGGCCATATAAACAACCACCTAGACGATGTAAAGCCGATATGTATGATGCAATCAAAGCTGAAATTACTCATTTATATGATGCTGGTTTTATTTGTCCATGCCGATATGCTGAGTGGGTTTCTAATATAGTTCCAGTAATTAAGAAAAATGGCAAGCTTAGGGTTTGCATCGACTTCAGGGATTTAAATAAGGCTACTCCTAAGGATGAATACCCAATGCCGATTGCCGATCAATTGGTAGATGCTGCTTCAGGACATAAAATTATAAGTTTTATGGATGGCAATGCTGGATATAATCAGATTTTGATGGCAGAAGAAGACATTCACAAGACTGCTTTTAGGTGTCCTGGTGCAATCGGTTTGTATGAGTGGGTTGTCATGACTTTTGGATTGAAAAGTGCTGGAGCTACATATCAAAGAGCCATGAATTATATCTTTCATGATCTGATCGGTTTATTGGTTGAGATTTATATTGATGATGTGGTAGTGAAATCCAAGGAGATTATTGATCATATAGCCAATCTAAGAAAAGTATTTGAGAGAACAAGGAAATATGGCTTAAAGATGAATCCTACTAAGTGTGCTTTTGGTGTATCGGCTGGACAATTTTTGGGTTTTCTTGTACATGAGAGGGGTATTGAAGTGCCACAAAGGAGTATTAGTGCAATACAGAGGATTCAACCTCCAGAAGACAAGATACAGTTGCAGTCTTTGATCGGCAAGATAAATTTTATCAGAAGATTTATTTCTAATTTGTCTGGGAGATTAGAGCCTTTCACACCTTTACTCAGACTTAAAGCCGATCAGGAATTTACATGGGGGGCAGAGCAACAGAAGGCTTTGGATAATATTAAGAAATATTTAAGTTCTCCTCCAGTTTTGGTTTCTCCACAGAAAGGGGTGCCTTTCAAATTATACTTGTCAGCCGATGAGAGGTCAATCGGCTCGATCTTAATCCAGGAGTTCGAAGGTAAAGAGAGGGTAATCTTTTATTTAAGCAGAAGACTTTTGGATGCAGAGACCAGGTATTCTTCAGTGGAGAAGTTGTGCTTATGCTTGTATTTTTCATGTACAAAGTTGAGGCATTATTTGTTATCCAATGAATGTACTGTAATTTGTAAGGCCGATGTGGTTAAATATATGCTATCGGCTCCAGTATTGAAAGGAAGGGTTGGAAAGTGGATTTATGCCTTAACAGAATTCGATCTCAAGTATGAGTCACCTAAAGCTGTTAAGGGGCAAGCTATAGCCGATTTTATCGTAGAACATCGTGATGATTCGATCGGCTCAGTGGATATTGCACCTTGGACGTTATTTTTTGATGGATCAGTTTGTACTCATGGTTGTGGCATCGGTTTGGTTATTATATCACCAAGAGGGGCAAGTTTTGAATTTGCTTTTACCATCAAGCCATATGCTACAAATAATCAAGCTGAGTATGAGGCAATTCTCAAAGGTTTGCAACTTTTGAAGGAGTTTGAAGCCGATGCTATTGAAGTCATGGGTGATTCATTGTTGATAATTAGTCAACTAGCCGGAGAATATGAATGCAAGAGTGATGTATTGGTGGCTTATTATGAAAAGTGTCGGGCATTAATAGATGAGTTTCGGCTGGTGACGTTGAGATATGTTCCTCGGGAGCAGAATTTAGAGGCTAATGCTTTGGCTCAGGGGGCATCGGGATACAAGCCGATGGTGATAGATGTTGAGATGGGGATTGTTACAATTGCAGCCGATGATTGGAGATATGATGTGTTTCATTATTTGAAGAATCCTTCTCAATCGGTTTCAAGGAAATTGAGGTATAAGGCTTTGAGATATGTCTTGTTAGATGATGAATTGTATTATCGGACGATTGATGGGGTGTTGCTGAAATGTCTAAGTGCTGATCAAGCCAAAGTTGTGATGGGAGAAGTTCATGAAGGTATTTGTGGTACTCATCAATCGGCTCATAAAATGAAGTGGTTACTTCGAAGAGTTGGGTATTTTTGGCCGACAATGTTGGAGGATTGCTTTAGATATTATAAGGGATGTCGAGATTACCAGCAATTTGGATCAATTCAGAGAGCACCAGCATCGGTTATGAATCCAATAATCAAGCCATCGCCGTTCCGAGGTTGGGGAATTGATATGATCGGCCAGATCAATCCACCATCGAGTAAAGGACATAAGTATATATTGGTGGCAACCGATTATTTTACAAAGTGGGTGGAAGCAGTTCCATTGAAAAAAGTTGATTCTGGAGATGCAATTCAGTTCGTTAAAGAGCATATTATATACCGATTTGGTCTTCCACAGACAATTACAACTGATCAAGGATCTATTTTTGTGTCAGATGAATTTGTTCAATCTATGGAGAGTATGAGAATCAGATTGTTGAATTCTTCACCATATTATGCGCAAGCTAATGGGCAGGCAGAAGCATCTAATAAAAGCTTAATTAAGTTGATTAAGAGAAAGATTGCCGATTTTCCAAAGCAGTGGCATAGCCGATTGGCTGAGGCGTTATGGTCTTATCGGATGGCTTGTCATGGGTCAATTCAAGTTCCTCCATATAAGTTGGTCTATGGGCATGAAGCAGTTTTGCCATGGGAGCATGTCATCGGCTCAAGAAGGATTGATTTACAAGATGCATTGACAGCCGATGACTATCATAATCTTATGGTAGATGAGTCAGAAGACTTGGTTCAATCCAGAATGTATGCTTTACAAAAGATCACAAAAGATAAGGAGCGTGTTGCGCGGCATTATAATAAGAAGGTGGTACCGAAATCTTTTGAGGAGGGAGAATTGGTTTGGAAATTGATTCTGCCGATTGGAACTCGTGATAATAAGTTCGGCAAGTGGTCACCAAATTGGGAAGGACCTTTTCGGATTTACAAATCTGTTTCTAAAGGAGCCTACATGTTACAAGGACTTGATGGAGAAATATTTGGAAGAGCTCTTAATGGAAAATATTTGAAAAAGTATTACCCAAGTGTTTGGATCAATTCATGATTCGGCTGTGTCTTGCCAATACATGGTAGCCGATGTATTGACATCGCCTTTAGATGGCCGATATAAGTTATATCGCCCTTGGCACAATTCTTTTTAGTGTAATCGGTTGTTTCATGGTTATTTTTTCTTAGCCGATTGTAATTTTGTGATGTTGCGTTCTCCATGACAAAATTAGGGGGCATATACATACAAAAATTTCAAAATTTCAAAATTTCAAAGCAAAAATACAAGTATGGAGTTTATATTATCATCGGCGGATTCATGTTACAAGTTTTCGGATAGCCGATATGGCCCTTTGCCTAATTTGTTCTACTTCTTCTATGGCTTGGGCATCGGCTGCATCACTTCCTGGGATGACTTTCATGGATTTGTTTAGATCGGCTAAGTGTCTGATCGAGGACTTCAGCTTGGAGTTTTGTTCTTCAATGGCTCTTGGTAAATCGGCAAGCTTCTGTTCCTCCAGTGATAACTCAGCATTGCAGGCTTCTAATTCAGCCAATAGTTCAATCTTCTTATTCTTTAGTCGATCTATATTGCTTTGGATAGAACTTGGCCCAGATATCATCTGATCAAGCTTGGCTTTTTCCTCGTTTATGGATTGCCGATTAGCATGGATGGTTGTCTCAAGATCTTTTCGCTCTCGCCTATCGGCTATCCTCTGTCTTGCTTTTTCCAGCTTGTGACGATATTGTTCAAGGAAAACCGCTGGAGAGATGATTTCGGCTGCATCGTCTGGGATCTGATCTTGAATGTCTTCAAATCTTGCTCTAATTGATCCACAGTTGACAACCAAAGCATCAAGGGAACCTTCAAGCCGATGAGCAATATCCTTGAGCGTAGCCTTTAAGTCATCGGCTATAGGAGCAATAGCCTTGTTAGATGTTTCTTCCTCTTCATCCATGAATTGCCTAATGTCAAAAGAGAACATGTCGGCTAAGGCCTGAAAGAGACAAGATTGTTAGTCAATAGAATATTAATGGCCGATTTATATTTTTAATACAAATACTTACAGGAATAGGAGGAATCGGCTGGTCTTCAATATGGTGACTGTCTCTAGCCGATGGGGTATGTTCACTTGAATCATGATGAATAGGAGTTGGAGAGCGGATCGGCTGAAATATAAAATGAGTTAATACTTGATGAAATAAGGTTTAAACAAATTTTGAAGGAAGTGTTACCGATGGAGGCGGTGCAGGTTTCTTTTTGGCAGCCGATTTTTTTTCTACAAAAGAAGGGTTAACGCTGAGATCGGTAAAGAAAATTATGAAAGGACCGAAGAATACAAAGTGCATACCCGAGGTTGATATGTCTTGTGGATCGGCGTTGGTGAAGTTTGCTGAGGAATAGGGATATTGATTGTTGGAGTTTCTTCTACTGTTTCACTCAGCTCGGCAGCTGCTTCATCGATAGCTTTTTCTATATCTTCTTCATCTGGATCATTGGCTGTTATGTTTCTCTGCTTTTTGGTGGCTTTCTTCTTTATAGCCGGTGGATCAATAGCCGATGACCTGGTCCTTTTCTTCTTACCAGCTTCAGAGGGAATCGGCTCACGTGTTTGTCCATGGAGCAGGGAAGATGTCTTGGGGGCATTATAGCCGATGGTTGAAGGAGCCAATCCACCACCGTTGGGGAGAATTCCAGCAGCATAGTTGATATTGACTCCGCTTCTGCTGACATGAGGAGGAGAAGACTCTGTGGTCTGCAAACAAAAGAAGAAAAGGGGTTAAGTTATTTTCTAAAGACAATCGGCTATCGATAAGGGTATTGAAAAAGAAGTGTGTTTACCTGTGGAATCATGTCTGGAATGATGTCAGTCAGATACATGGAAGCCGATTGGTGAAAAAGATGTTTTTTCCATTCAACCCACCATTGATCAAAAGTGGAACTCCTTAGCATAGCCAATTCAATGTTTTCCAAACTTCCAAGGGGAGGTCCTTCTATGCTTAATAATCTGTCCATCATCAGAGCTGATGAGATTTCTCCTTTGGCTTGGATTTTTTCTGAAAAGAACAAGCCGATTGGCAACTGCCCCATTCCCATTTGTCTGGCAGCGCTCATAGGGTGATAGAATTCATAAGATATCTGGATGTTCCTGCCTTGATGAATGCCAACAGGAAGGATACAGGGGGTGATAGCTGTTGTAAAAACTTCTCTGGATTTCTCAAATTTTTCAGAGTTTATTTCATCAAATCTGAAATCAGCTGGCAATTCAAAATCTGCAGAGAATTCATATGCAAACCAATTTCTAGAATCTTTTGGAAATCCATCATAAAAGTTGCCGAACCAGTCGACGAAGAGTTCAGCTGATAATTCTGATCCGGAATATGAAGATGCTGCCTCCCCAAACGACATACATCTTCTGGTTGTGACTTCATCTCCGTCGTCATCTTTGGTCGGCTCAACCAAGGGAAAATCAGCTTCGGGCAAGGCTGGTCTCTTGGCAATTTTGATTGTATGCAGATTAAGCCATAACTGCAATAGCCACCAAGGTCCACCTATGCCGATTACTGAGTTGGTAGCAAGATTAGCCGATGCATTGCTCAAAATCTGATATAAATAACCCAGGAGGTATTTGCCTAGTGGGAATTGCTTTTTGTTGACTAGAGCTTCGGCTATATGTTGCCAGTTGGTGGTTGGACCGCAGCTTGAACCACAAAACAGAAACTTTTCCAGCCACATCAAGAGGAAGGCTGTGTGTTCTTTAGGAGTGATGGGGCCAGATCCCATATTCAGAGAGATGAATCCACTCTAACCTCCAATGCTTCTGGTTTTCAAAATATATTGGTTTTTGCTGTTCAAGCTGATAGGGTTAGCCGATGACGTGATGTCTAGCCCAGTTATCATGGTGATGTCCAGAAGAGTTGGGGTCATTGGTCCTTGGTTGAAGAGGAAGGCATTCAAGGTGTTGGACCAAAAATAGATGGCAGCCGATAGCATGGGTTCATCTTTGGCTAAATCGGCTATGGTTAGGGCTAAGCACTGAGCGATGCCGATTTCTTCCCAGTGAGTTTGTTTGCTAGCCGACATCCTCTTATACCATTCAGACCAAGTCTTGACAGCCGATGGCCAGGATTTAAAAGTGTTGCTCCAATGGTTCAAACTAGGGTTGGTTAACTTAAAGGGGATCCTGTTTGTCTCGGCATTGATGATTTCTATGGGGTCTTTGTTGCCGATTGGGCCCAAGAAGTACCGATTGGGATGAACCAGGCTTGGGATTGCAACTTGGTGGGAGAGATGCTACAGAAAAGAAAGGGGAGAAGAAATAAATTGCGAAGAAAAACTAATCTATGAGTAGAAATGGGATTCGGCTGATGGGGTTTCCTCAGGGAACTCGACGACCAGAGTGCTTGAAGGAGCTGCGGAAGATGACATCGTCGGAGATGGAGTTGTTGCTGACGAGAGAATCGCCTATGTGGTCGCCGGAGAATCCGATGAGGCTATTGCAAGAGTTGGAGGCGATTACGGTTGAGGCGGTGAAAACGGGAGTAACGGCGTGAAAACCTCCAAGCGGTGGTTGCTATTTAAAGAAGGTGTGTGAAAACGGTTGAAATGGAAATAGAACCCTAGATCGATTCGGAGAGGATTCGAGCAAATCCGCAACATTCCAAATATCGCGGACTTGGGGGGCATGTGTTAACGACCAAATTTGGTAAATCAAGTATTGGATTTGAAGATAGAATCGAAGCGGATTTGGAGGAAGCTGGCGGTTACCAAAACAGAGCAAGAATCGGTTGGTGACCGAATCGGCTACGGTGTGTATCGGCTGGTGACCGAGTCGGCTATCGTGACCATCGGCTGAGACAGAGTCGGACAAGGATAGCCGATGTAGCCGATTCCGACGAGAGGATAACAGAGTCTTTGTCGGGTTCGGTTGGTGAGCTTCATAAGGATTCCCACATACGGATTGGGTCCGAAGAAGGGAATTGTATCTATTACTTAGGATATAATGTTAGTTTCCTAATAGATACTGTCGGTTAGAGTTTGTATTAGGGAAATGTCTTTAATATGAGTTGTAATAGAGATAAGAGTCGTGTCTGATAAGGACGTATTGTGTAATTCTGGGTATAAATTAAACCCAGGTTCGTGTAAAGAAAAGAACGAATCAATACAACTACTTCGGCGCATCGCCACCTTTACTCTTTTATTACTTTCGACGAGTTTTTGCTTTCGAGTTGGGCTGCATCAGCTTCGATATCCGATAAGAGGTAAAACTTGTTATGGCGGTTTGCGCTCTCGGGATTAGTGCTTCCATCTTTATGATACTCTGATCCTGTTTGTGTGAATCGTCGAGTTATCATATATATTGTATAATTTGAATTGATATCAATATATAACTTAGATCGGCTGATGTCTGTTTCATAGAAAAGCAACCGATAGGGTTATATATCGTTGTTGATCTAGATTATATAATATATCTACCATCTCGAAAAGGTTTTCATCGACTTGATCATCTAGACGTTGTGTTTCTTTACATGTTTGGTGCTGCATCAGTTAGGTTTGACATACTAAATCATGTTTAGAACCATAGTTTCTAGCCTGTTTATGACTGCTTAATGAGATAGCGTCGAGGTTTCAGCCGATCTTACCTGGTTTAATTATCTTGTTATCTTGATATATTAAATCTGCCCTTTATATCGAGATATTAACTTAGTAAAATTTATTGAGCTTGTTGTCAAATCTGGTTAGGATCATCTTAACATTAGTTTGACAAGTTGTTTAATATGTTTTGTTCATGATAACATCTCTGTATAAAGTAGTATCGGAGTACTAGCCGATACATGTTAGATTTACCTAATCGGCTATGCTATGAATATGTATAATCTATGCTTTATAATATATTTAGACATAAGTGATTTATACTGTCTCGGTGCCCTATCCGATCTATCCCAATCACTTGGTTTAAATATATTATGAGATTTAGATTATATTTTGTTGATATCTACAGCCGATTGAGTAGATTTAGCTTTATTTTGCTTTATGTGTTATAGCCGATTTAATGCACCTTGCATCGGCTCAGTGCTCAATGATATGTCATCGGCAATCCAGTCGATCGGCTATCATTGGTGGATTTAACTGCGTTTTCTTTATTTCTTATTGGTTGCAGGATCAAACCAATTGGCACGCCTAGAACCCGAAAGAAATATTTGGACCTGCACTGGAGTTAAGCAGATCTCCCAGGCCAGTGTGTGTTTTTTACATCAACAATCGGCTACCTATCAAACCAGGCTATCGGCCATTTAAACAATCTCCTAGGAGATTTAAGGCCGATATGTATGAAGCTATCAAAGCAGAGATCACAAGGCTTTACGACACCAACTTTATCAGACCCTGCCGATACGCGGAGTGGGTCTCCAACATAGTTCCAGTGTTGAAGAAGAGCGGCAATGTAAGGGTATGTATCGATTTCAGATATCTAAATAAGGCAACGCCAAAGGACGAGTACCTTATGCCATTGGCCGATTTGCTAGTCGACGCTGCATCTGGGCATAAGATTATCAGTTTTATGGATGGAAACACAGGCTACAATCAGATCTTTATGGCTAAGGAAGACATTCACAAGACAGCTTTCAGATGCCCAGGGGCAATCGGCCTGTATGAGTGGGTTGTCGTGACCTTTGGTTTGAAAAATGCTAGAGCTACTTATCAGAGGGCCATGAATTATATTTTTCATGATCTTATCGGTTCTTTGATTGAGGTTTATATAGATGATGTCGTCGTGAAGTCAAAAGAGTATGATATGCACTTGGCCGATTTACGCAAGGTACTAGAAAGGGCAAGGAAATATGGTTTAAAGATGAACCCTAACAAGTGTGCCTTTGGCGTATCGGCCGGTCAGTTTTTGGGTTTCTTGGTCCATGAGAGGGGAATTGAAATTACACAGAAGAATATTGATGCCATCCAGAAAATAGCCTCCAGAAAACAAGACCATGTTACAATCTCTGCTCGGAAAGATCAACTTTGTCTGGCGTTTTATATCAAATCTTTCAGGCAGAATAGAGCCATTCACTCCACTATTGAAGACAAAGGACGATCAGGAGTTCGTATGGGGTGATAAGCAACAGAAGGCGCTGGACGATATCAAGGAGTATTTAACCTCTCCCCCAGTTTTAATCCCTCCACAGAAAGGGGTTCCGTTCAGGCTGTACCTATCGGCCGATGAGAAATCCATCGGCTCAGTCTTGGTTCAAGACATTAATGGCAAGGAACGAGCTATTTTTTATCTCCATAGGAGGTTGTTAGATGCCGAGACAAGGTACACGCCGGTGGAGAAATTATGTTTGTGCTTATATTTTTCATGTACTAAATTGAGGCATTATTTACTTTCCAACGAGTGCATTGTGGTAAGTAAGGCCGATGTGATGAAATACATGTTATCGGCCCCTGTTTTAAAAGGAAGAATTGGGAAGTGGATTTTTGCTCTAACAGAGTTTGACCTCAGATATGAATCGGCCAAAGCAATCAAAGGACAAGCCCTGGCCGATTTCACTGTTCAACACAGAGATGAGTCAATTGCGTATGCAGATATTGTGCCATAGACATTGTATTTTGATGGATCCGTCTGTAGACATGGATGCGGTATCAGCCTAGTTATCATATCCCCTCGGGGGGCAAGTTTTGAGTTTGCTTTTACTATCAAGCCTTATTATACTAACAATCAAGCAGAGTACGAAGCAGTGCTTAAAGACTTGCAGTTATTACGAGAAGTCGAGGCCGATTCCGTAGAGATCATTGGTGATTCACAACTGGTAATTAATCAACTTTCTGGGGCGTATGAGTGTAAGAATGACATTCTCAGAGTCTACAACGAGGAGTGCAAGGAGTTGCTACAAGGTTTCAAGATTGTGACGATGAGGCATATACCCAGGAAGCAGAACTTCGAGGCCAATGATTTAGCTCAGGGGGCATCGGGATACAGGCCGATGGCTAAAGATGTTCAGATTCAGATTGCTCTCATGCATGCCGATGACTGGAGGTTTGATATCATCGAGTATTTGAGAAATCCTTCTCAATCGGCGTCACGAAGAATGAAGTATAAAGTTTTACATTATGTCTTACTGGACGATGATCTGTATTATCGGACGATTGATGGTGTCTTACTAAAGTGCCTAGGTCCCGAAGAGGCCAAAATTGTTATGAGCGAAGTACATGAAGGGATTTGTGGAACCCATCAATCAGCCCATAAAATGAGATGGCTGTTGAAGCGCGTCGGATATTTTTGGCCAACCATGCTAGAGGATTGTTTCGGGTATTATAAAGGATGTCAGGATTGTCAGAAATTTGGAACAATTCAGAGAGCACCGGCATCGGCTATGCATCCAATCATAATGCCGTGGCCGTTTCGTGGATGGGGAATAAATATGATCGGCCAGATTAACCCGCCATCAAGCAAGGAACACAAATATATCTTGGTGGCTACAGATTACTTCACAAAGTGGGTTGAGGCTGTTCCCCTTAAAAAGGTTGATTCCAAAGATGCGATTCAGTTTGTCAAGAAATATATCATATATCGGTTTGGGTTACCTCAGACAATAACCACCGATCAGGGATCAATCTTCGTGTCTAATGAGTTTGTCCAGTTTGCCGATAGCATGGGCATTAAATTATTAAATTCTTCTCCATATTACGCGCAAGCTAATGGGCAAGCAGAGGCTTCTAATAAATCTTTAATCAAGCTAATCAAGAGGAAAATCGACGAACAGCCGAGGCAATGGCACACGACGCTGGCCGATTCCCTTTAGGCGTATCGGATGGCTTGCCATGGTGCGATTCAAGTGCCTCCATATCAGTTGGTTTATGGACATGAAGCTGTGCTGCCATGGGAAACCAACATCGGCTCAAGAAGAATTGCTTTGCAAGACGATTTGACAGCCGATGACTACCATACTCTTATGGTTGATGAGTTAGATGACTTGGCACATGTCCGATTACGGGCATTAGAAAAGATCAAACGTGATAAAGACAGAGTGGCTCGTCATTATAACAAAAAGGTTGTTGCCAAGTCATTTGAGGAAGGAGATCTTGTATGGAAATTAATAATGCCGATTGGTTCCAGAGATAATAAATTTGGCAAGTGGTCACCTAATTGGGAAGGTCCTTTTCAAATTCATCGCTGTGTTCCTCACAATGCCTACTTGCTCAAGGGGCTGGATGGTGAGATTTATGGACAAGCTCTTAATGGCAAGTACTTAAAGAAATATTATCCTAGTGTTTGGATCGATTCATGATCGGCCCCTCAGCCGATTTATGATAATAGCCGATGGGTTATACATCGTCTTCAGATGGCCGATATACAGTATCGTCCTTAGTTCAAATTTTACAACATGAGCCCTCATCTTCTAAAATTTGGGGGGCATATATATATACAAGCGCGGAATTTTTCAAGGAACTTTTCAAGGAATTTTCACGTTGTATTTTTTTCAGCTTGAGATCGAATTCGGCTTTCTGGCCGATGAGATTGGTTATAGTAAAGGGATATTTGCTTGCAAAGAGGATTTCAGAAATAATATTCAGACTGGAATTTTCAGATCAAATTCGGTTGCTTGGCCGATGAGGTCTGTATTTACATAGTATAAAGGCAAAATATGCTACATCACCCTATGAAGTCTGCAATAGCTGCAATGGCTTTGTGGCGAATCTGCTCGATGTCTTCTATAGCCTGGGCATCATCAGCCGTCGACCCTGGGATCGGCTTCAGCGATTTGCTCAGGGTTGCAAGGTACTTGGCCGATGCCTTGAGCTTTGCCGTCTGGTCTTCTATGGCCTTAGGTGATGCAGCTATCCTGGCCTCGACTTCTTGGATTTCTTGACGCGTGGCTTCCAGCTTCGATTCTAGCTCTGCCTCGAGACAACGGAGTTCTTCAAGTCGGTGCTTCAAGACAATCGGCTCCACCGCTAGCTCGTCCAACTTGGTCTTATCGGCATTAACTTGAGCCTTACTAGCGGACAGGGCCGATTCCAGTTGCTCACGCTCTCGTCGTTCTGCGAGTCTTTCTTTTGCCTTGTTGAACTTGAATCGGTATTGCTCCAAGAAGATGGCCGGTGTTAGAATCTCCATCAGGTCTTCGGGCAGTTCATCTTGGATTTCCTGTACCCTGACTCTGATGGGGGTGCAATCTTCCACCAAATACTCCAACGAGGACTCCAGCCGATTGGCGATGTCGGTCAGCCGGTTCTTCAGATCATCAGAGATTGGTGCCCTGGCTGTGCTGGGTAGCTCCTTGTCCTCATCGTCAAGGAACTGGCCGATATCAAAGGAGAACATATCGGCAAAGTTCTGCAAATATCAACATGGGTCAAGGTCAACCTTGTTAAACAGGAACCGGCAGAAAGGGGATCAGAGTAATCCTAGTTACCTGTGTTGGAGCATCGGTGGTGCTTGCATTGGCCTCCCTTTGTTGTGTCGACGCAGTAGGCGAGGGGGTTGGCCGATGTGGGGAAGGTGACGCAACCCTAGGCTGAAAAAGTAGGAAATTGGTAAATAGGATTATGTGATTAGTAAGATAATGCAAAAATCAACTCTTACCGAGACAGTCGGAGAGGGTGGTGGAGAAGGAGAAGGAGTCCTCAATCGTGCCTTGGCTCATTCGCGCCGTTGTAAGGTTGCCTTTTTGGTTCTTGGTAAAGGGGCTGATCGAGTTCTCTCCTTCAGTACGGACGACACCGCAGCCTGAAAAGGATATCAAATTAAAGTATAGCAGTAGAAGGGGATTATGTAAACGCGGAGAAGAGATTGTATTGACCTTGCGAACTGCATGTCTGGTCCTTTTTGGTTGGGGGCATCGCCGTGGTCATCAGCCGGTGGGATCTCAGTAGCTTCGGCCGATAGCTCCTTGGTGGTTTCGGCCGATGGATTTTTTTCTTCATGTGCATCGGCAGCCGCTGCATCAACTTCCTCCTCCATCACTTGTTCATCAAGAAATTCTTCCAAAGAGGGGTCTAACTCTTCGGCATCGGCCTGGTCATCAGTTCTAGCCTTCTTGCTGGCTTTCTGCGATTTGCTTTCTGCGGACGTCTTCCTCTTAGGGTTTTCTTTAGGCATCAAACCTTGGAGGAGTGATGTCAGCTTTGGGGCAGTTTGGCCGATGATTGACTCCATGATGGTTGATCCCGATGGGGCTAAAGCTTGATGATAGAAGATTTCTTGCCCGCTGTTGCTCACAGACGGAATCGGACCATCGGGGACCTGAGGGCTGATGTTTTTGATAAGGTCCGTCACATAGAATCTGGCCGATTGGTGGAAAATATGAGCAGCCCACTCTTGCCACCATGACTGGAAACTGATATGGGCGAAAGCGCTCAGATGCAGCCGGTCGCAATCCCCGAGATTTGGGAGCTCGATTTCCAGCGCTTTGCTCATGACCAACGCCGATGGAACCGTGCCTCTGCTCTCTAGGAGCTTATGAAGATACAGACTGATAGGGAGTTGCCCAAGTCTGCACTGTCTAGTAGCCACCATTGGGTTGTAAAACTCATAAGATAGGCTGGTGCTTCTTCCCTGAAATATGCCTACTGGGAGCAGGCATGGAGTGAGGCCGATTATGAATAATTCCCTTGACTCTGAATCATCATTTACTAAACTCAGTTGAAGATCGTCAGGGAGTTCAAAATCTCGGTCCGATGTGTAGACAAACGTGTCCATCCTAGCTGATGGAGGGCCGGTGGAGAAGTGAATGAACCATGTCCTCGGCCGATTGGTCTGCGCCTGGATACACGGAGGCTGCTTCCCCATAGGACATGCACCTTCTGGTCCTAGGGTCTTCGTGGTCAGCATACTTGGAGGGGAAGCAGGAGTCTAAGAGTGGAGGCCGATTAACCATGGTGTTGGTATGGATAGTAAGCCAGAGTTGAACAAACCACCATGGTCCTCCATGTGTCATAGTCTGTTTTAGCATCAAATCTTGTGTGGAGACATGGAGTAGCCGATAGACAACTCCCAAGAGGTATCGGCCCAAGGGGATTTGTTTCTTATCGACCAAAGCCTAAGCCAAGTGTTGACAGTTTGTAGTGGGGCCGCAGGTCGATCCACAGAAGACAAATCTCTCTAACCACAATGTCAGGAAGGCTACATGTTCTCGTTCTGAGACCGATTCCTGTTCTATGTGTTCAGAGATGTATCCGGACCAGCCTCCAATCTTCTTGGTCTTCAACTTGTGATTGCTATGTACCAGGAGGCTGAAGGGGTTGATCTCGGAGTCAATGTCCAACCCTGTCAGTATCATAACATCGATTAGAGTTGGGGTCATCGGACCTTGTTTGAACATGAAGGCGTTCAAGGTACTGGACCAGAAGTAGCTGGCGGCCGACATGAGTGGCTCGTTCTTCTTGGTATCGGCCCGGGATAAAGCGATGGATTGGCCGATCCCAATCTCGTCCCAATGGACTTGTTTGGCAGCAGCAATCCTCTTATGCCAGGTTCTATATCCGTTGAGCTTTGATGGCCAAGACCTGAAGGTATGTTTCCATGAAGACACATCGGGCTTGGTCTGCCTAAAGGGGATTCTGTCCGTTTCAGCGTTGATCAGCCAAGTTGGGTCGCAGTCACCCATGGGGCCTAGCAGAAAGCAATGGGATTTATCGTTGGTCGGGATCAGGATTTGGTTTTTGAAGACCTATGTCACCAGAACAGCGATGAAATAATAAGACAGGGGGGCAAGAATAAAAACCCTAGCTTGGAGAAATCGGCGAAAAAAGCGATAATGTGGATTTTGAAGGAATCGACTTACCACAGGGATCTCGGAGGCATAGAATGGAGCGGAGGCCATCGTTGTCGTTGAATGGGTCGCTGTGAAGGGGGTTGATGTTGACGGGACACCGAGGGGTCGCCGGAGTTGAAGAACATGAAGAGTTTGTTGAATCGGCGGCGGAAGGATTCGAATCTGGATCTGCGCGGTTTTCAGACAAGACCTAGCAAGGAAGTCGATGGGTTCCTCGGAGCTAATTCCGCCACATTATATAATGAAGCGGAATTGGGGGGCATGTGTTAACAGTGAAATTTGGTAATCGACTTGGAAAGGAAAGGGGAAACTGAAGCAGAGAGGTAAGATTGAGTTGGAGACAGACCAGGTTTCTTATCGGACCCGGTAGTCGTATCGAACTGGGAAAAGCGTTGCCATAAAGAGCGTATCGGCCGATACGGATTCGGTTTGGTCGTGGGCCGATACGGGTTGTGAGTTGACGGCGTCAACGTGGGCTTGGTCTGGGCTCAAGATAAGCTTTAAGGAAGTTGCCAAATAGAGATAAAACTCGGTTTTAGGCAATTGTATCTTGTAAATTAAGTAGTTTAGATCTAATCTATGGCTAAAGTCTGCAGCAAAGACTTGTTTGTTAGTTGTAGATAAGATCGTGCCCTACAAGGGTTCTGTTGTAACCTCGGGTATAAATATCCCGATAGTTTGTACATAGAAACTCTCTCAACTCTCAATACAACAAACCAGTTCAATCTACTTCGGCGCATCGCCAACCCTCGCAAGAGGTTGATTTCGACGAGTTCTTGCTTCCTGGAGCAGAGGTAAGAACTCGTTCCCGACGATCTGCATAGTCGGGGCTAGCGTGTCGCTTTAAACACGTTAAGCCTCGATGATGTAATCGTCGTCTATCATGTCTTGGATAATCTTGACAGGTGTCTTAAGTAAGCTTCGCCAGCGATCTACTCGTTTTAGGGTTCATTGTCGATGATGATTTAATTACTATGCTTGGCTAGATTGTTCAATGCATCTACCATCCCCAAAAGCAATCGACGATGATTTTCTTTGTGTCAAGTCTCAATTCACACTTTGAGTTACTATCGACCTTAGTCCTGTTTTGAGATCTAACACGAAGCTTGTTTCCGGTTGTAATTAAGGATAGTACCGGGGTTTCAGCCGGTCTTACCTGATATGCATGATTATTTTAGGGTTTTTATGTGTATCTGCCATCTACACGAATAGATTGATAAATATAGATGTATTTGTCACGGGTTACTCCTTAGGGTTTATTTTTGATTGATATATTTATATTGATTGGTTGGTTCATGTAGATTTGCACTAGAGTATTAGCTAGTGTAGTCATTTTTGCTATCCTTATCGGCCGATGCTGTTAATTGACATCCACATGTCGATGAAGACCGATAAGATCGGATTCATGCTTTAACCTTGTTTTGTCATGAGTGAGCCGATATAGCTTTGCCCTATCGGCTGGGCTATGACAATGCGTCATCGGTCTATCGGCCGATCGGCCATTGTTTTCTGACATGGTTTACTTGTTTCTTGTTGATTGCAGATCAAATCAACTGGCACGCTCTGCACACGACTAGGCAAGCCATTTGGACCTGCACTGGAGCTAAGCAGATCTCCCAGGCCGCCGTGGTAACGCGGAACCTGTTTGGTTGCTGGACGGGTCGAAATTCTGCGCCAACAGTATGTATTTAGATGTGCATACATGTACTTATGTGTGTGAGTATATTTCGGTAATATAGGTATATATTTACTTGAGTGCATATATTTAGGGAATATATATATGTGTAAAACATGTATCTCCTCGGCACATCCTCCACTTCGACCCTTGAGTAGCCACTTGGTATCGGCCTACCGTGTATCCTTCCCCCCTCCATTACGGGATGTGCCATAGTGCGTGCCACCTCTTGAGTGATGTTTTGAAGTGACACATGCGGCCTGCATGCAGTACGTATAGTGATGTCGTCTACGGGGTAATGAACCGTGTCCGGTTCTTGAGGAACCTCAGTTGAAGCGCAGTTGCTTTTCCTCCCACCTGGACTGGTTACACGGCTAGCATCGCCTCCATCCTGACCTTCAAGCCTCGCCATTATTAGTGTCATTTGTTCTTTCAATTGCCTTATCTCTTCTGATTGGTCTCTGGAATTTTTATTGCTCCGAGACTGGTACCTATGTCTGTCTTCAAGAAAACCTTCCCTCCAAGGAACTAGGCCTATTCCTCTTGTGCGTCCCGGATGCTCAGGGTTCTGCAATGCAAGTGTAAGCTCATCTCTCTCCCTGCTCACAACAAAAGAACCTTCTGAGGACTTTTGATGGGCATCGTGGAGCCTCTGGGCATTTCTTTCTCTCGAGGACCCTTGTGTACCAACTCGCCTGTATGCGAGAGTGTTGAACCTCGGGCGTATTGGTAATTCTTTCCCCGTTGACACTAGTCCTTCGTCTCGATCTCGAATCCCTTTTACAGCAGCTCATCTTCCCGAAGTTGCCATTTGACTACATTCTTAGAATATCGGCTAGGGCCGAGACGGTGAGGGTATCGGTTTTTGGCCGCATTGGCCTGGTTCCTTTCGCTAATCTCCTTTGCCTCATTTGATGTTCTATAGGCCACAAAGTCATCCCAGAAAAGACGACACCTTCGATAATTGGTATCTTCAAAATTTGGTGTCAGGCCCTTCTTGATAAACTTCCTGTTAAGGTCCGTCTTCCACTTCTTGGAGCTGATGGACATCTTCTTAAGAGCCATGGACTTTGCGAGTTCTTCTGACCCTCGGGAAACTAGAATGTTCGCTTTAACTTTTCCCAAGCAATTTCCTTGTCTCTGTCTGGTACCGTCCACTCCAATTCATCTCTATCACTACACTTCCAATGCCTGTACTTGATGGGGATGTCATCCTTCACGATGACACCTATAGCATTGCCGTATAGGGTGAGTGCCGATTCTGGAGTTATAAGGGTCCCATCTGCAACTAACTCTGTGATAGTGTATAGACCTGAGGGCATCCTAGTTGGACCTCTAGCCCTTCTTCTTTCCGATGAGGTTGAAGTATTCGCAGACTGCACAGTGGCCAAAGGATTAACCTCCTTCAAGCATCGATATAAATTAGTCACTCAGAGCGGACAATATATGTACAATTAAGGTCTTATTTATTCCAGATGGGTTAATTTACCTCCATGTTATTGGGGTTATCACCGGACTAATTCAAGTTTAGAAAACCACTTGAGCTACCATTAGCACCGTCGCTTTCTCCAGAATTTGTAGGCCTACTGTTATCTTGTTCCCTTGACATTTCCTTTTGCAGACCTAGGCTAGAACTATTGCTAGATATATAGCAAGAAATCAGTATAAGAACTTATTGTCCTCTTGATGATAGACTTCTAAATCTACCAAAAGTAAAGTAGCTAACCCAGCAGCTTGCATACATCAATTAATCCAATTTGGTATATATGCTCAGACAAATGGAATAATATGTCAAAGTATATGGATCAAAATCAGAAGAGGTAAAGAATCATTATTAAACAAAAACATGAGTTTATTTGTTTTATTAATAGTGTGAATTGCACACAAATGTTCCAGCATGATTGTGTGCCACTAATTTTCACATAGTCATTGCACACATAAATAGGCCCAAGGCATGCAATCTCCTTTTCTTATAATTAAGCCACTATTTGTCATGCAATCTCCTTTTCTTATAAAGTATTGCTTAATTTTCTCTTCTGCATTAGTGCATATATATGCATGAGCTAGCTAAGCAGGATTCTTCAGGTTTCAATTCATAGTGCAAACTACAAAGAACATATATGTTTCAGCTTGCATACATTAAAAAAGAATAAAAAAACATGCATACATTTTTTTCCATGAAAGGTCACAGGGGGAGCTCGCATACATGATGCATAATCCAATCAGTGAAACAATAGAAAAAAGTAACTCACCAGCATTTAGATTTTTCAGTATCACTAGCTAGCCTAATTCTAGTGATTAAACAACTATATATACAGGGCTTGACTAACATTAACAGTTCAATTAATTCATAAACACATTATACTCCTATTGTGAATGTGTGATAAACTCATCTCCATGATTACATCCACGTTGCATATAGTACTATAGTCGTATTTTCCATTCTTAGTCATTACAAAGTCATCTAGCAAACATCAACCACATACATATAACATTATTCAGAGTTATCCGCACCATTAATTTCGCACGATGTTGTAACATATACAATCGATGTACAGTACAATCAATGAATCAATCAATGAATCGATGTACATACCTGATGGCAGGGAGGAGGAGGGCGGCGGCGACGATGGAGGACGGCGGCGCTGGAGGAGGGCGCCACCACCTCCCACAGCAGTAGCAGCTCGAGGAGAACACCATAGCGGTAGAGGAGGGCGGCAGCGGTCGATGGCGGTGGACGGCGACGGCGAAGGAGGTGGACGACGGTGGAGGAGGAGGAGGAGGTGGATAGCAGAGGAGTTGGACGGCGGTGGACGACGACGGCGGTAGATCGATCCAGGCTAGGGGAGGACCAACGGCGGTGGAGGAGGACGAGGATGGCGCTGGCGGGCGGTGATGGTGCTGGAGGGCGCTGGCTGGCGGGCAGGCGAGGGGATGGCAGTGGAAGGCAATGGCGGGCGGCGGGCGGCGGCCACCAAATCGATGGCAACGGCGGGCTGGTTTGGGGAAAATGGTGACGGCAGAGCGTTGGCAACAACGGCATATATATATACAAGCCACATAGGTACCGGTTCGTATTTACAACCGGTACCTATTGTGGTATAAATGTGCCGGTTTTAAATTAGAACCGGTACCTTTTGTATCATATAGGTACCAGTTCTTAATTAAAACCGGCACCTTTTTACTACAATAGCTACCGGTTGTAAATACGAACCGGTACCTATGGACATTCCGGAGGTAATTTGTGAAGGAAAATAGAGAGATGCAAATATGCTTTCAAGCAAAATTAAATAGTTGTACAGGGCAATTAAACTAATTATGTACTTTCGGAATTCTAGGTGGGTATAAGAAAACTTTGACAAATTTCAGGGCATGTTTTCTAGGAAAAGACTCATTTTAGCCTAAAGAGGCAGAAGAAACTATGCAATCATTTTCAAAAACAAAATATAAAACTCCTGCATCTAAAGAATAAGTTCCCTTAGGGATGACAATAATAGTAGCGTATATTATGTATAAAAGTCATACCAAGTGACATATATGATCGAAAATTAAACATTCATATTTGTTACAATAAAATTCAAACGTCCAGGTCGATCACAATTACTCCTTCATGATCGCTGTGAACATATGGGGCTTCTTCCTTGTCTTTGTCTTCCTGACTTTCTTGACCTTCTTCTACATCTATTGCAAAAGGTGATAGCTCGTTGATTTGATCGTAGCCTTCCTCATCAACGATATTCTCAACTCCGACAATGCTTTGTTTTTCATGGAGAACCACGTGGCGATCGGTCACCGAAGAAGGGTCTTTGACATAGAAAACTTGTGTTACGGATTTTGCGAGCACAAATGGTTCGTCTTGATAACCCACATTGTTTAAGTCCAGAATGAACATTCCGTACTTGTCAATCATCAAACCACTTGAAATTTTGACCCATTGATACTGGAAAAGTGGTACCTTTAGCGGTCCATATTCAAGCTCCCAGATTGCCTCTATATAACCATAGTACGTTTGTTCTACACCATTACTATCAAAGGCGTCTATGCGGACACCACTGTTTTGATACGAGCTCTTGGCATCCTGGGTTCTCGTGTAAAATGTATATCCATTAATGTCATACCCTTGGAATGAATGAATTTTGCTCGTAGGCCCCCGAGACAAAACATACAACTGGTCACTATCAGTATTCATAGCCATGATATGCTTCCGTAACCAATCGCCGAAATTCAACCTATGCTGCTTAGCTATCCATGCCTCTGATTTGCTTGGGTTCTTGCTACGGAGTGTGTTGTAATGCATGTCGACAAATGGAGCCACCAAGGCCGATTGCTGGAGCACTGCGAAATGTGCTTGCCGTAATGTTTCTAGGCTAGGAGCGAATATTGCCTTATGCCCTAGTGTCCCTTTCCCTGGTAGCCTGCCCTCGTGTCGAGACATCAACACACCAATGGGATGCAAATCCATATAGTTGATACAGAACTCAACCACCTCCTCTGTTGCATAACCCTCTACAATACTGCCTTCTGGTCGAGCTCTATTACGCACATACTTCTTTATGATCCCCATGAACCTCTCGAAAGCCCACATGTTATGCAGATACACTGGACCGAGAATCTTTATCTCTTTCACGATATGTGACACGAGATGAACCATTATATCAAAAAATGATGGTGGAAAACACATCTCGAGCTGGCAAAGTGTAATGATTGCATCTTCTTGGAGCTTGCCTAACATGCTTGGATCGATCACCTTTTGATATACAGTGTTGAAGAACGAGCACAACTCTGTGATTGGGTTTCAAACCTTATCTGGCAAAATGCCTCTAATAACAACAGGAAGAAGTTGTGTCATCAGCACGTGGCAGTCATGTGACTTCATGCCCACTAATTTCTTCTCTTTCATGTTGACAAGTCTTTTAATGTTCGCAGTGTAACCAGAAGGGACTCGGACACCCTGCGGGCACTCCAATAGGCTTTATTTTCTCTGTGACACTAAGGGTGTAGCACGCAGGAGAGAGGTACTGGCGGCCATGCACTGCACATATGCACAACCACCTTTCACTGTTTGCCCAGATGTGTTACCATCTGTAGGGTAATCTTGGATGGTAACGAATAACATTGCCCTTAAGGTGAAGTACTCTCTTTTGTATGCATCCCACATCTACACACCACGGTCCCATAGTAACTTAAGGTCATCCACTAATGGCCTGAAGTAGACATCATTATCATTGCCAAGTTGCTTGGGCCCTTGGATTAGAACTGGCATCATGATATACTTACGCTTCATGCACAACCATGAAGGAAGGTTGTAGATAATAAGTGCCACTAGCCACGTGCTATGCCGACTGCTCAGGTCACCGAATGGATTCATCCCGTCCGTGCTCAGCCCAAACCTTATATTCCTAATCTCCTACGCAAAATGCTTTTTGTACTTTATATATATCCTTCTCCATTGAGATCCATCGGCAGGGTGTCTTATCATCCCATCCTTCTTACGCTCTTCGTGGTGCCAATGCATTATCTTTGCATGTTTTTTGTTTGCGTACATGCATTCAATCCGAGGGATTATAGGAAAATATCACGCAACCTTAACGGGCACTTTCCTCTTCTTTAGGACGGGGCCACCACTGTCATTATCAGCATCATCATCATCGTTAACTCCACCCTTATACCGTGGTGCTCCGCAAACTGGACATGTACCCAAGTCTGCATAGTCACCTTGACATAGGATACAGTCATTTCGACATGCGTGAATTTTCTGCACTTCCAGTCCGAGTGGGCAGACAACCTTCTTCGCTTGGTATGTTGTTTCTAGTAGTACATGACCCGCTGGAAGGAGGTCTCCAATCAGCTGTAGAAGCTTTGTGAAGCTCTTGTCACTCCAATCGTTGGTTGATTTCATTTGCAGCAACGAGAGGACGACGTGTTGCTCATTGCATCCTGGATAAAGCGGGTTTTTGAGTCCTCCACCATGCCCTTGAACTTCTCGTATTGCCTATCATCGTCGTAGGCTGTCTCCCCGTCGCGTAACATCTGATCTAAACCATCTGATTCGTCACTATCATATCCACCTCCGTCAGCAGGCAACTCCACGTTGTCTTCGTCCATTACATCCGGATTCTCATCTTCACCATGATTGTCTTCACATGTGTAATTGGGCATAAAACCCCTTGTTAGGAGATGCTCGTGAATTTGTTTTGCACGAAACTGTCTCTCATTCCTGCAATCAGCGCATGGACAACGCAATTGTTCCCTCATGTTCAATGATTTGGATCTCGTGGCTGCGATCACGAAGTTGGTTACTCTCCTGGCATATTCCAAGGTACCGCGCTCCGCAACGTTCATCCCTCCTTCATCCATCGCTCCTATGAAAATTCTTAAATTAACCACTAACATACATATATCATTCTCTATATCTATTGAAATTCTAATATATAATAATAATAGGTACATTACTCATTGATGATTATTCTCTAAATTACTCCAATATTAAAAAGCCATCATACTTTCTCAAATTACCATCTCAAAAAATTGTTCCAATTCAACAAAACAAATTGCAAAAAATATCTTGACAAATATTAGTGCAAATTACATAGAGAATCGACATATACTAACCGTTAGTGCAAATTTTTGATGTTTTTGGGCAAAACCTCTTCCCCCGTTTGGATGAGCTTAAGAGAAGCCTCAAAATCATGACCTATACAGTGAACAAGGGGTATATATAGACTGGGGATATACGTGTCAGTTCATGTTATTAACCGGCACCTATTTAGCTTTTCTTCCGACGGAAGCCACCACATAGGTGCCAATTCTTAATACAAACCAGTACCTATGTGATAGGTGCCGGTTTATAAGGAGGGCTGACACCTTTTTGGCCGTGACATAGGTGCCGGTTCTTATTACGAACCAACACCTATGTGATAGATGCCGGTTTATAAAGAGGGCCGGCACCTTTTTGGGCGCGAGGACCGTTTAGAGGGGAGTCATTGGTGCCGGTTTTTCTTAGAAACCGGTACCAATGTACTTCTCTCAACGAACCGGCACCTATAAGACCTTATAGATCCCGGTTCATGAAAAAATGAGCGAGAATTGCCTTATAGGTGCCGGTTTTAGCAAAACTGGCACCTATGTGACCGATATCTATGGAGGTTTCTGTAGTAGTGCGAGAACCTCAAAAGTTGCACAAACGGCTGTCGAATTATTTTCTACTCAAATCTTTTACTTCTAGGGACAAAAAAGATGTTCCCCTTGCAAAGGGGGAACACTACTTTGCAACTAATTTCACTAATTTGCGAATTTGCTGAAATTCTTCAAAGTTGCTCTGCAATTTCCTTCCCTTCTTCGTCCTGTTCTCCATCTTCCTCAAGAAGGAGCTGAACAGGTGGAATCAGTTGGCAGCGATGGACGACGATGGCTGTAGCGACCGGCGACGGCTGCACCAGAAGCAGTGGCGCAGAGGCGGGGATGGAGACGACGGCGGCTAGGGCTAGCTGCTACCGATCCCTGTGACGGGCCATGTATAGGATCGTCAAAGATGAGATTGACCACCTTAACCTGGTGGCGTGATGTGACTCAAAATTTTAAGGTATTCTGTTGGTCAAAATTCAAATTTGGTGACCCTCAATACCACCGCCAGTTCATGGTTAGAATCAGCAAGGTGGCAATATAATATCCATGTCAGTGATATTCATACTTCTAAGGTGACTCGATGAGTCCAGGACACCGGCTGCTATGAACCATATAGCTCCATGGGGCTGGCCAAAGGCCATGCTTCTGCAAGAGGCACGGTCTCATGCTGCAATCTCTCATGCATGTTCTCAAGTGGAGGTGCTCAGCCACATTAGGTCCATGAAAAGGAGCTAAGCCTTGAAGGCCATCTTCCTTGGTTCCTGAGAACTGGGCATACCATAAGCTTGTTAGACAGCGATGAACAAGCCACCCGTGCTATACTTGGTAGCTATCCTCTCAGTATAGTACTTATATATCCAGACAACCGTGTCGGCCTTAGACGGCAATTCCGCTGCGACAGGAACAGAAGCAAACAATGGAGTGGTATATGGAGAAGAAAGAAAACAATGGAGTGGTACTGTAAGGAGAGGATAGCATCACACATGTGTTCTGGTTCTGTTTTGCAAACATAGTACTTACCAGCAACTGTGAAGGCACACTGTAAAGGTGAGAAATGCGTGAGAAGAGAGGCAAAAGCTGGATGATCCACTGCTTCGAGGATGCTAGACATTTCTCTCCATATATAAATGATGCATCCTTTGGGGTCATGATCATATAATACTGTAGAAATAACGACTACATATTAAATAACTTATTTTCGTTCTTTTGCCGTCCCTACTAGAAAACACCATATATAATCGGTTTTATAGGTGCCGGTTTATCTAAAACGACATCTATAAAATGTTCTCCATTTTTCTTCAGAATAAAAATAAAAAACCGGTACCTATAATCACTCATTGGTACTGGTTTATAATAAAAACCGACACCAATAGTCCCCAAAATAATAAGCGCCGGTTCTTATAATAAAATTGATACCTATGAACATCACATCACATAAGTACTGGTTCTTATAATAAACCGGCACATATAAATATGGTGATATAGATACCCTTTTTTTCATGAACTGGCACATATGGACATTTCATATGTGTTTACAATTAAAACCGGTACCTATGACGACGTAGCTCATATATGTGTATTTTTTATGCAACTTTTTTATATGAAGTTGGATGAAGATAAACTTTATATCATATTTGCAGAGCTTCACGAGATCTACAACTTTATAGTTGATTAATTTTCGATTTAAGGTCATTTGGATGTCTGAGAATGTGTTACAAGGCCTTGGATCTATTTGCATAAAGGAAGATTTAAAATTTCTAAACAATCTCGGGTGAAGACAAAACCTATATGAAAGTTGTAGATCTAGATTAGATCTACATTTTTGTAGTTGACAAACTTTTCATTTAAGCTCGTCTATATTTTTGTAGTTGACAAACTTTTTATCTATGATGACAGTAGTCTCAAAGAATAGCATTTGTTTTCAGGACATTAAGGCTGTGTTGCTTGGTTTTACCCTCACGCTACAGTAACATGGAAAACGGAGCGGCCCATTAACGCGTGATTAATTAAGTATTAGCTAATTTTTTTTCAAAAATGGATTAATTTGATTTTTTTAAACAACTTTTGTATAGAAACTTTTTGCAAAAAAGTACACCGTGTAGCAGTTTGAAAAGCGTGCACGGGGGAAAAGTACTGTAGCGCGTTGGGAGTTCTCTGTGCCGAACACAGCCTAAGTGTTTATAGGTGAGATAGTAAGGAGGCTTTGGGTGAAGACAGAGGTCTTGCGTTTGTATCTTGATATGCACATCCATATGAATATGGATTGTAAAAATCATGTGACTTGTGGGAAGGGGAGTGTGACTGTATATGTGCTTAATAAAAATATCAAATATTTTTTTGGGTTTTTTAGCATGTGCAAAAATAGAAAAGGGTGCATCCTTATAGGTGCTAGTTTAATTAGAACCGGTATATTATGGATTGTAAAAACCATAAGACTTGTGAGAAGGAGAGCGTGATTGTATAGATGCTTAATAAATATATCAAATATTTTTTTTGGTTTTTCTATCATGTGCAAAAATAAAAAAAGGTGCATCCCTCTAAGTGCTGGTTCTAAATTAGCACCAGCACATATAGTATCCGTAGGTGCCGGTTTAAGAACCAATACCAATAACATGAGTCAATTATGCCGGCACCAGAACTGACATCTATAGGCCCTTTAGAACTGGCACCTATGGGCTGCTTTTATGTAGTAGTGCGTTGGCACATAGTTCTGCAAGATTGTATGGCTCAAAGATACAATCATGAGAGATATTGGAGAGCAAACCAAATTAAGAAATAGTTTCCAATGAGTATATTTTGTTCAAGGAGTTAACAACGGAATAGGCGAGCGATTCCTTGTCAGCTGATTGCCGACCTTCTCAACGCTGATTTTAGGAGCTGCCATAGGTCAAAGTGGCTAAGAGATCTACATAGCTTAAGCAACATCTCTATCATAAAATGTATAAAATAAATATGAGCATGTTTCTTCCAACAAGCCCTAAATTGCATTGTTGTACAAGTCTCACTACTATAGAAAAAACAATTTTGTAGGCAACCAAAAATAGTTTTCCCAGGCAGACGGACAGGCTGCCTGTAGGCAAAGGCCTGCGAAAATCGCTGATTTTCGTACGCGGACGCCGGGTCTGCCTGAGAAGATAAGTCTTCTCAGGCAGAGGGGAGCCCGGCGCACCGCCTGGGAAAAAGGAAAGTGGGCTGCCTGCGAAAATAATCGAGGCCGCCTAGGAAAATATACGCTCCAAAATTTAAAATTTCCTGCCAAAATTTTTAATAATAATTTTTAATCAATAATGTTTTAATTAATTAATTAATTAGTACACCAATACTATTGGGCACTAACAAACATTTAATACTGACAATAATGCATATATTGCATTAGTGAAAAGTGTCATCAATACGTTACAATAATTTTTACAATTGTCATTTCGAATGCATTATCTAATTAATACATTATGGCATCAGGTTGTTTCACTCCCGAAGAGACTTGTATTCATGATTTGTCGTTAGGCTGCCTTCTGGGTCGAAAAACCGTCCATTCTTATGACAGCACTCACGGGTGGATGAATTGATAGAGATCCCGCTGCATATTTTTAATGCCTACATCGTCAAAGCTAGTTCGATGTTCGATTCTAGGCAACTGCATGCTCGAAAGAACAAGAATATATTAGTATATCATTTAGATGTGGAGTTCTCCATTGGACTTATACATTGAGTTGAGAGACTTACATCCTCAGCGTTGGTCCTATACCTCCCATGAACCCTGAGGAATTCGCATGTGTAGTAACCGCAGAGGGCACTGCCTTTAGGTTACTTTTGACACTTCATGACATACACAAAAAAGGAATTAGTTAAACATTGCAAGGAAAAGAATTTAAATACATTAAGTGTGTGGAGTATTACTGGCCAGTATGTATGCACTAGTAGCTTCTTGTTTGCAGTTGTTCTCCACCCTTTACCTTGTAGTAGTTGTACGCACTATAAGGATATTAGTGATTTGTATTAAGGCAGAGATTTAATTATAATTCATGAAAAGTAGATATGCAGCCATCAGAATCACTTACTACTCTACGATTGTTAGAAATTGTCTGTACATCCTATGATTATAATCGAGGGCGTCCAGGACTGTAACGTTCCCGTACTTCAAGTAAATCAACAAACAAATGTAATGATTGCTACATTTAATGACAGTGCAGTTAGTCACGGATGAAATAACACAGATAAGTACAGAGAAATCTACGGGACTTACTTAATGTTGTATGCAGCCATTATGACTCTTTTCTGTTGAAATTTCAAGAAAGCTCGTCCAATGTACTATGCCACATTAAGGAATTTGGTCTTGTGCAAGCCCTTCTTGTATTCCGCTGTCTCTTCAGGCGTCTTGTTCTTGAGCTGCTTGGAATTTGGTGATAGCGTCACGGTATGTTGGGTTTGATAGATCCTTGTTGGATCCAGATAACCGATGGGAACCATGCTCAGCATCTATGTATTGCATCCTATAAAAGAAGGTTGTTAATAATAATCACAAGCTTATGTAGTATATTTATTGATTTGTGTAAAAAATGTGCGTTCATATACTCACAGGAACCATGCACCAACAAAGTTTACGTCCATATTTTCCCGACGATAGACGGTGCGAAGATCAGCAAAATCGAGCCACAAGAAACCTTTGTCGGTCATGAATGTATCAAGCGGTGATCTAGCAATTATTGACATAGGCCTTTCTTGCCGACGTCCATGTACCATTTATGTAATCTTCTCATCTTCCATGGACCTTCTTCAATTGCATAATCTGGCCAAAAGGTTTTGCCATTTTCAAACTCTGCCGGGCAATCATCTGTTATAAAATATGTTAGCCCGGCAAGTTCAGCGGCCTTCTTCTCATCAACTTCTCTTTCATTGGAACATTTTTTACCATCTCTAAAGGCGGTTACCATCCACTTTTCCTTTTGATTATCCTTAGACTTGGAGTTGTTGCTTCTGACCACCTTAGGCACTTCAGACTTATCGGTGCAATTGTCATTGACCGGGGGTGTGTCCTCATCCTATTTTGCAGGAGATGGGTGCTCAAACACATATGGTTCTATTTCGATCCATTCCAAACCTACTGTGACTTCAATTTTAGTACCAACGAATGACACAATTTTCACCTCTAGTTCTATTGCCGACACAATTGCCGATGTAGATGCCCCTTCAGTGCTCTTAGGTTGCTCATGTTCTTCCACCTTATCATTCAACGGTTCGACCGATGAAGACGTTCGATCGAGGACGACGAGGATGATGTTCGGCTAAGACGACAAGGACGACGATCGGCCAAGAAAACGAGGACGACGATCGGCCGAGGATGAGGTAGGTGGCAACAATGGCTGCTCGGGATGAGGTAGGTGGCCGGCAGGGGCGCAAGAGGAGGTGTCAATGGCCTCGCGGGAGGAGGTGGTGGAGCGGGAGCTAGGGCGGCAGTGGTGTGGGAGAAGGGCGGCGCAGCAGGAGGACCTACGCGGTGGCGTGGGAGGACGTGGCGGCATGGGAGGGAGGGAGGCGAAGCGGCAGTCGGCCATGGAAGACGACGAGGCGGCGGCCAGGGAAGAGGGCGGATCTCATTGGGGGTGGCGACGTCGGAGGTGACCGGAGTGGATGTGGCGGGAATGATGTTGCAGGCGGGCGGCGGGGACGGCGGCAGCGACAATGACGTCGTGGCAAAATCCGACAGCCTCACAACGCCAAAATTTCTAGGATTCCCGCCTAGACTTAGAGATTTTAGCATTGGGGTAGTCGCCCTTATATAGGGTGTCAATCTTCGCAGGCGGAAGGTCCACCTGCGAAGATTGTTATAATATATCTTTTCAGGCGTACGGCCCGCCTGCGAAGATGTATTTCAACAATCTTCGCAGCCGGCCTACTCGCCTGCGAAGATTGACGCCCACAAGTAACAGTTCAAAATTTATAGGCTAGCCCGCCGCCTGTGAAAATTAGGTTGAATGGTATTAAATTCCTAGAAAATCACTAAAAAATAAATTATATTAAAAATGAAATTAAAAATGTTAAGATTACTTTACCTATAATATTAAAATTGAAATTATAGGACAATTGTTTAAAAATTCTAGAAACTCACTAAAATTGTGAAAAAATATAATTGGTATTAAAAATTGCCATAAGAAATGGTTAGTCCATATGTTTGTTAATTTAAAACATTAAGATTACATTATCTATAATATTCCTGGAAAATACAGGGGAATTGTTAAAAAATAGAAATCGTATCAAAAATTGAAATAAAAAATGGTAAGACATATATTGTGTCAATTAAAACATAATAAATTGCAAAATGAGTGTAGATAGCCCTTTACATACCATCATTACATAACAGACTATTCCAGAAAGACATTATACATACGTTATCTTTGGAACCCTATACATACGTTATCCTTTCATGTTTTTCCCACTCTGTCCTTGCACATGTATGGCTTCATGGTATTCTCAATAGATGCCTCTACAAGCTTAATCTTTTGTAGAAATTGAGTATAAAAGGACATACTATCATATTGGTTGTAATCTTCGACATCTTCGACCCCGTCCACTCCCAAGATCTTTTGATTTCCTGGGAGAACTATTTCTTTTTTCACACTCACAAGGTCTCTCATATAGAACACCTGTGCCACGCGATCGGCGAGTACCCAAGGGTCATCCTTGTGGCCCACATTACCAAGGTCAACAACGGTAAGTCTATACTTGTCAACATTGACACCGTTTGGGTGTTTTACCCACTGGCACTTAAATAGGGGGAATTGCATTGTGAGTCCATAGTTGACTTCCCAGATTTCTTCAATAAACCCAAAGTATGATTGTTTTTCCCCCGAGGAATCCATTGCCTCTACTCGGACGCCGTTGTTTTGAGTGACGGTATTACTATCATGGGCTTTTGTACTAAACGTGTATTCATTAATGTTATATCCCTGCCAAGAATTGACTATACTTGATGGACCACATGACAACCGCTTCATAGTGATTTCATCGGTGGTTTCTCCATCCGGTAAGTTTAGTTCTCACAACCAATCTATAAAGAGATGCTTGTGTTCTATCATGATCTACTCATTTGTGCGTCCCTTATTGTTAGCTCTTAGTAGTTTGAGGTGTTGCTCGATGTAAGGCTCAACAATAGCAAGCTGATGAACAACGCTGAAGTGAGCTTCTCGAACTGATTTGTAATCATGGTCAACGAATCTCTTCTTTCCTTTGGTCCCCCTACCAGTCAATCTCCTCTCGTGTCGAGGTACTAGTACTCCAATTGTCTTTCCATCTTTGAGGTAATTGATACAGCACTTGACGACCTCTTCTGTACTATATCTCTCTAATCATTGATCCCTCCGGATGGGCACGATTTCGTACGTAGCCTTTCAAAACAACCATGTAATGCTCGTACGACCACATTTGATGTAGGTACAATGGGCCAAGCGCAATTATCTGGGGCACTATGTGAACCATGAGGTGCTCCATCATATTAAAATAAGATGGAGGAAAACACATCTCAAGTTGGCATTGTGTCTCATGTGAGAATGTACGAAGACGTGCTAACTCTTCAGGATTGATGACTTTCTATGAGACTGCATTGAAAAAGTAGCATATGAGATAGCAACCTTTAAATGTTTCGGTTTAATGGCCCTTATAGCAATGGCGAGAAACACGGTGAGCAAGACATGACAATCGTGTGAATTATAACCGGATACCGACAAATCTTTCATGAAGACTAGTTGTATGATGTTTGATGAGAAACCTATGGGCACTTTCACATTGCGAAGGGATTTGCAAAATGCCTTTTTCTCCTCAAGTGTTAGTATGAAACATGCTGGTGGGATATAAACTTTGTCAATATTCTCTCCTTCTTGAGGGTGTAGCTCGTCCCTAATTCTCATTTCTACTAGAGCTCTATGTGATTGCAGACCATCCTTTCTCTTGTTTGGTATGTCCAGAAATGTTCCAATGGTGTTGTCGAACATATTCTTTTCTAGATGCATGACATCTATGGCATGCCAAATCTTCAGATCTTTCTAGTACGGTAGATACTTAAAGAAAATGGAATGCTTCTTGAATGGGAGAGGGAGCTCATCATCTGGTTTCTTATGCTTTGTCCCCTTTGAAGATTTCTTAGTCTCTTTTCCGAACACGTATTCTATATTCTCTGTCGTGCCACATACTTTTTCCTCGGGTGTAGGTTTTGGTGGAGGATCATTCTCTTCAGTACCATCGAATTCTGACGTCATCTTGCGGTACTTATGATCTTTGCGTAAGAACCGTTTGTGCCGCAAATAAACAAGCTTGTTGGAACCTGGGAGGTACCTGTAGTACGTTCCATTCAAGCAGATCACACACCCTGTTTTCCCTTTAATCTGCCCCGAAACTGAAAACATGGCGGGGTAATCGTTAATGGTAACGAAAATGATGGCCTTCACTGTGAAGTATTGTCTTAAGTACTCGTCCCACACTTTCAACCCTTCATTCCATAAATCTTCCATATCTTCCAACAATGGTTCAAGAAATACATCAATATCAATACCAGGCTGTTGGGGTCCTTGCATCAGGACATAGAGTAAAATGTATTTTCGTTTGTGACAATGCCAGGTAGGAAAATTGTACATGGTGAGAAGCACTGGCCAAGTGTTATGTGAGCTGCTCATGTCCCCAAAAGGATTAACTAAATCAGTAATAAGGGCAAACCTAATATTACGTGGGTCTTTAGCAAATTCTGTGTACTTTGCATCAAAGTTTATCTACTGACGAGCATCCTCTGGGTGTCGGAGCATCCCGTCTTTCTTGCGCCCTTCTTGATGCCAACGCATTAGTTCCACATCTCGGGGGTTTAAGTACAAACGCTTAATGCGGACTTTCACAGGAACGTACCACATCACAAGTTGTGGGATTTTTCTCTTAGTTTCCTCCAATGTGTTAGCCTCTTGTAGGCAATGTTGTTATTTGACTTGTACCGGCTAGCACTGCATGTTGGGCATTTATCAAACGAAGCATACTCTTTCCTGTACAGTATGCAATGGTTCTTGCGCGTGTGAATCTTTTCCACACCAAGAGAAAGGTGACATATGAGTTTCTTTGGATGATAGGTGTTGGATGGTAATGAGTTAGGCTTCAGCAACATGAGTTTCAAAAGTTCAAGAAGACTGTCGAAACTACTATCAGACCATCCATATCTCACCTTCAACCTCATAAGTTCAAGAACTGACCGTAATGTTGAGAACTCACTGTCACAACCCTATGACTCATCGTACAAAACATTGTTCGCTGCTTTTTGTAATGCTTCGAAATTATTTAAACTCCTCGCTGATCCAATTAGCACCTTAGGTTCTGCATGGCTGTTGGCGTAGAATTTCGACCCGCCTCACAACAAAACGGGTTCCACGTTTCCACGGCGGCCTAGGAGATTTGCTTTACTCCAGTGCAGGTCCAATGGCTTGCCTAGGTGCGTGTAGGGCGTGCCAGTTGATTTGATCTGCAATCAACAAGATTAAACAAGTAAACCACATTAGAAACGATGGCCGATCGGCCAATTGGCCGATCGGCCGATAGGCCGATGTTGCATCGTAAGAGCCTAGCCGATAAGGCAGAGCTATATCAGCCTACTTGAAGTTATAACATGATAAAATTGGCGAATAGATCTAATCCCATTGGCCGATGAGGGATGCATGGAGATAAATACACTAGCTAATACTCTAGTGCAAACTTACACAAGCCAATCGACCAATATAAATATACTAATCACAGAGAAGTCCTAAGAATACCCTGTAATAAATATATTTATATTTACCAATCTGCTTGTACAAGTAGCAAATACATGCAAAACATAAATGATCACATGCATTAGGTAAGACTGGCTAGAACCCCGGTGCTATCCTTAATTACGATCGAAAATAGGCTTTGAGTTAAACCTCGAAACACGACTAAGGTCGATAGCAACTCAGAGTGTAGATCAAGAGTTAACACAAAGAAAATCAAGCCGTCGATCGCTTTTGGGGATGGTAGATGTTTTAGATAATCTAGACGAGCAAACTAATTCGACCATCGTCGGCAATAAACCCTAAAACGAGTTAGTTGCTGGCGAAATAGAATTAGAAAAGCACGTCAAGATTAGCTAAAACATGATAGACGACGATCACATCACCAGGGCTTAACGTGCCTAAAGCGACACGCTAGCCTCGACGATATAGATCGTCGGGTACAAGTTCTTACCTCTGCTCTGGGGAAGCAAGAACTCGCCGGAAGCTAACCTCTTATGAGGGTTGACGATGGGCCGAAAGTAGATTGAATTGTGTTTGATTGATTGTGAGAGAGACTCTATGTACAGACTACCGCGATATTTATACCCGAGATTACAACATAGTCCATATAGGACATGATCTTATCTTTAACTAACAAACAAGTCTTTGCGGCAGACTCTTGCCAAAGATGAGATCTAAACCTACTTAATTTACAAGATACAATTGCCTAAAACCGAGCCTTATCTCTATTTGGCAACTTACTTGAAGCTTATCTTGAGCCCAGACCAAGCCCATGCTAACTCTATCAACTTCCTGGCTCTATCGGCCGATGGCCACATCAAATCCGTATCGGCTGATACACCTTTTCTGCCAGTGCTCATTCCAGTTCGATATGTTTACCGAGTCCGATACAAAACTTGGTCCGACTCCAACTTAGCCCTTCTTTGTGTGTCGGTTTTCTCTTTTCTCTCTGAATAGATTATGAAAATCTGCTGTTAACACATGGCCCCCAATTTCGCTTGATTATATAATGTGGTGGAATTAGCTTCGAGGAACCCATCGACTTCTTCGCTAGGGTTTGTCTGAAAACCGCACAGATCCAGATTCGCAGCCCTCCGCCGCTGATTTCCTCGCACATTTCTTCGTTAGCCACCTGCGCTTCTCGACTTCGGCAACTCCTCGACGTCCTTTCAGCATCGACCCCCTTGTCGGCGACCTCTTCAAGTTCATCAATGGCTTCCTTGCCGTTCTACGATTTTGAGATCCCCGTGGTGAGTCAATCCTCTCTGAGTTCACATTTTCGTTTTCCCGCCAAGTTCTTCAAAGCTAGGGTTTCTGCTCTTGCCTCCCGGGTCTTATTTTTCATCATTGTTCTCGTGCCGTAGGTCTTCAAGAACCAGATCTTGATCCCCACCAATGACAAGTCACATCGGTTCTTGCTAGGCCCTATGGCCAATTCTGACCCAACCTAGTTGGTAAACGTGGAAACAAACAGAATCCCCTTTAAGGAAGTAAAGCCCAATGTTGCTTCATGGAAGCATACCGTCAGATCTTGGCCGTCCAAGCTTAATGGCTACAGGACTTGGTATAAAAGGATTGCCGCGGCCAAGCAAGTCCATTGAGATGAGATAGGAATCGGCCAATGCATTGCTCTGTCTTTGGCCAATACCAAGAAGAACGAGCCCCTTATGTCAGCGGCCACCTACTTCTGGTCTAGCACCCTGAATGCTTTTCTGTTTCGGCAAGGTCTGATGACCGCAACACTGATCAATGTCAAAATGCTGACAGGATTGGATATACACTCTGAGATAAATCCCTTCAACCTCCTCATCAATAGCAATCATAAGCTGAAAACCAAGAAAATTGGAGGTTGGTCTGGATACATATCTGAACACACAGAACAAGGATCAGTCTCAGAGAGAGAGCATGTGGCTTTCCTAACCCTATGGTTAGAGAGATTCGTCTTCTGCGGATCAACCTACGGCCCCACTCTGAATTGTCAACATCTAGCCCATGCCCTGGTCGGAAAGAAGCAAATTCCTCTTGGCTGATATCTCCTTGGAGCTGTCTATTTGCTTCTTTATTCTGCCACCCAAGATCTAATGCTAAAACGGACAATGGCACACGGAGACCCATGGTGGTTCATCCAGCTTTGGCTAACAATTCACACCAACACCATGGTTGATCGGCCTCCGTTATCAGACTCAGTCTTCCCATCGGACTATACTGACAATGAGGATCCCACATCAAGAAGATGTATGTCCTTTGGAGAAGCAGCCTCAATCTATCATGGAGCAGAGCAATTGGCCGAAGACATGTCCACCTAGTTTGTCTGATTCTACAATGGCCCTCCATCAGCCAAGATGGACATGTTTGTATATCCTTCAGACTCCGAATTTGAGCTCCCTGCCGATCTAACCCTGAGCCAGCTGAATGATGACATGGTTTCAAGGGAGATCTTCATGATCGGCATCACTCCTTGCCTGCTCCCAGTAGGCGTATTTCAAGGCAGAAGCACCAGTCTATCATACGAATTTTACAACCCCATGGTGGCTGCTAGATAATGTGGATTGGGACAAGTTCCAATCAGCCTACACTTTTATCGGCTCCTAGAGAGTCCCATCGGCCCTGATTATGAGCAAAGCCCTGGAAATTAGAGTACCAAATTTGGGCGACTGCGACCGATTATGGCTGAGCCCTTTTATCCACATCAGTTTCCAGTCATGGTGGCAGGAATGGGCTTCTCACCTCTTCCATCAATCGGCCAGGTTCTATCTGACAGAACTTGTTGATAACATCAGCCCCCAGGTCCCTGATGCCCCAATACCATCAGTCAACAATAGTGCGCAGAAAATTTCTTATACTCTAGTCCTGGCTACATCAGGAAGAACTGTTTTGGAGTCAGTTATCGGCCTTACCGCCCCAAAGGTGTCATCACTGCTCTAGGGGCCGATAACGAAGGAAACTCCTAAAAGGAAGACGCCAGTAAAAGAAAAGACCCAAAAAACCAGCAAGAAACCCAGGATTGATGATCAAGCCGATGTTGATGAACTAGACCCCTCCATGGAAGAATTCCTCGATGAACAAATAATGGAGGAGGAGGTTGACGCAGCAACTGCTGATCTGCCTGAAGAAGAAGATCCATCGGCCAATACCGCTAAAGAAGCATCGGCCAAGACCACTACGATCCCACCGGCCGATGACCAAGCCAACACTGCCCAACCAAGGAGAACCAGACATGCAGTCCGCAAGGTTAATATAATCCCTTTCCTTAATTTATGCAATCTTCTTTTGCTGGCGTGCTATAATCTTGACTTTCTCCCTAGGTCGTCGCATTGTCTTTACTAAAAGAGAGAACTTAATCGGCCCCTTTGGCAAGAACTAAGAAGGCAACCTTGCAAAGGCGTGAACAAGCCAAGCCCGATTGAGAATACCATCTCCTTCTCCACCACCTTCTCCGATAGCTTCGGTAAGAGTTAATTTTTATATTATTCCTCTGGTAATGTAGATCTGAACACCACTTTCTTGCCTTTTCTTCAGCCGCGGGCTCTGTCACCTGCACCACATCGGCCAACCCCGTCGCCCACTGTGTCAAGACAACAAAAGGAGGCCGATGCAAGCACAGCTGATGCCCCATCACAGGTAAACCAGATCACTTCGATCCCTTTGCCAATTTTCGTTTGACTAGGCTAACCTTGCCCTATCTTGGTGTTTGCAGAACTTAGCCGATATGTTTTCTTTTGATATCGGCCAATTTCTCGATGACGAGGACAAAGAACAACCCAGCGCAGCCAAGACATCAATCTCTGAAGACTTGAAGAAACGGTTGTCTGATATTGTCAATCGGCTGGAGTCATCGTTGGAATTCTTGGTGGAGGACTGCAATCCCATCAGCAGCAGAGTACAAGAAATTCAAGATCAACTGCCCGAAGACCTGATGGAGATCCTGACACCGGCCATCTTCTTGGAACAATACCACTTCAAGCTTCACAAGGCTAAAGAAAGAATCGCGGAGAGGCGGGAACGTGAAAACTTGGAATCGGCCTTAACCGCCAGCAAAGCTCAAGTCAATTTTGACAAGACTAGGTTGGACGAGCTGGCTATTGAGTCGATTATCTTAAACAATAGACTTGAAGAACTCCGCCGTCTCGAAGGAGATTTAGTACTGAAGCTAGAAGCCACCCGCAAGGAAATCCAAGAAGTCGAAGCCGGAATAGCTGCATCACCTAGGGCCATAGAAGACCAAACGGCGAAGCTGAAGGCATCGGCTAAATACCTTGCAACCCTGAGCAAATCCTTGAAGCCAATTCCAGGGTCAACGGCCGATGACGCTCAAGCAATACAGGATATTGATCAAATCCGCCGAAAAGCCATTGCAGCTATTGAAAAATTCATAGGCTGATGTAATATATTTTTACGTCCTTCTTATAAAAAGATAATCTCCTGTTTTGATTAACATAAATCTCATCGGCGAATCAGCCGAATTTGATCTGAACAAGTTTGAAAAAGTCCGAGCCTGAAAAATTAGATTAATATTATTATCACCACAACTATCACCATCAGCATACTCCATGTCATCAACATCCGACGGATCTTCTTTGCAATCAGGTTCCACTTGATGCTCACCATGATGTGTCCATATTACGTAGTCATCCATAAATCCACGAATCACTAATTGCTCCATTACGCTTGTAACATCTATCCATACTTTTTCATTCTTATGGTCAGCACATGGACAATGTATCTCCCTCGTATTGTTGTTTTCAGCGTGCGCCTTGGCAATATCAATAAATTTAGATACATCATCTGCATATGGCGGCAAAAACCTCGGCATATGATACATCCATTAGCGCCTGTCCATATCTCTAGAAAAATTTTATTTACAACTATATTAAAAAAATCTTAACAACGAATATTTGTAAACAAACTTAAGTTCGCTCTAAAGGATAAAGAAATATTAATAGTTAAGGGATGATGGTGATCTATGAATTTGTGTACACTTATTTTTTGTATACAATTATTTTTTTACATAGACCTAGGGGATGCAAATTTTTCTCTCTTCTATCTAGATGTAGGAAGTGAATGAGAGTAAAAAACTTCATTTTGGGTAATTAAATTATCACATTCAACCACCAGAGGATGAGAGGACCACATGGCATCAAGGAGAATACATAAATCCAACACAATCATATCATAGGAAAGTAAAAAAAAAGAAAGAAAAAAACATGGTACTTTTTTTTCACTATTTTGCATGCATAGATCCATCACAAAGAGAGGTTTGAAATTATTAAAAAATGCATAACAAGAGTGAAAAGGCATGGATCTAAACACTGTAGAAAAATCCCTCGAAGATTTGGAGTTTAAAACCTTCCCCTTATATTTTGGTTGTCTTCGGAGAGAGAAATTTCGGATGGATGAACAGGTGCTTGGAGAGAAAGAAGCTATATAGCCTCATTTTTGTAGGCGGACCACATAAGACAACGCATGCGAAATTGTTCTTCGCAGGCGGACTACAGAAGGCATCCCCCTGCGATAATCATAGGCGGACGCCTTATGTGGTCCGTCTGCGAAGATCATTTTCGTAGGCGTCGCCTTATGTGGTCCGGCTGCAAAAAAGTATCTTCACAACTGGACGACGGTCTCGCCCCCGGTTGCCTTTTTTGTAGGTGGCCATTTGGCTCTAAGTGTCATCCCCACCTAAAAGAGAATTCATCGTCTGAGAAAATGATTTTTCTAGTAGTGATCTGTCCACTTTGAAGATACATGGCCATTTTCACATAGGGTTTTTCTTGCCCAACGGTATGATATATCTTAATTATTAATTGAACTATCGCACTGAAGTTGGTTTTATATCCGTAATATGTTTTATCTTGGTTCAACCCCCACATAATAATTAAGATCTGTTATTAGATATGATGAATGTGTGTATTCTTGTAGATGTTCCACCCACTACTACACAAAGTAGAGAATTGGTATCGGTTTGGAACCCCAACATAAGGGCCGAATTTTCTAACCGACACTAGTCAAGTGGCACTGATGAGGTGCCTCATTTGTGTTGGTTCTAAAACTGACATCAATGGCACTCTCATAGGTTAGAACTGGCACCCAAAGGGGTACACTTTTTTTATGGGCGTGAATAAAATCCAAAAAAATATTTCTATTTTACTAAGCATCTACACATAGTCCCACTTTGTTTCCAACAATTCACAAGATTTTTGTACCATTTTCATGGGCATGTGGCTTGAACGGTATGAACCCAAGCCCTCTCTCTCCATGCAAAATCTTCTTACCATTTCACCTAGAAACGCTTTTTGTCTTATAAGCAAATACTATTTTTTTATACTACTCTCAGCCGAAATATATAATACATATTTATTACCACACTACTACAAAAAACCCTTTTGGTGCCGGTTGCCAACCCCACATAGGTGCCGGATTTGCAACCGGCACCCAGCTTCCGGCACCTATGACTATCGTCAATGGTGCCGGTTCAAGAACCGTCACCTTTGAGGTGTATGGATCGCAAAAAAAAGATGGCTTGGCTCGGCTCAATTCGAGCCGATGCCTCAAAGCCAAAAAAACTAAAATAATCTACAAACATCAAATTTTCATTCACATCAAACATTCACAGATTCATACATTCACATCACAAACATTCACAGATTTTCATTGACATCAAACATCAAATTTTCATTCACATCACACATTTGCAGATACATTGATGCATTCCGGCGACGAGATCAGCGAGAGAGAGGATGGCGAGGGAGAGGGGAGAAGAGTAGGGAGGACGATGGGGGGACTCACCTTTGATGTCGCCGAAGCTGCCCCGCGCGGCCGCCAGAACCCTAGGCGCCCCTCGGCCTCACCGCCTCCCCTCCCACCACCTTCCCTCCCCCAGATATGGCGGAGGGGAGGGCATCGCCGCCGCCTTCCCTCCCAACGCCGGAGAGTGAGAGAGAGCAAGCGAGAAAGAGAGAGACCGAGAGAGAGAGCAAGCGCAAGAGGGGAGAAGAGTAGGGAGGACGATGGGGGGACTCACCTTTGATGTCGCCGAAGCTGCCCCGCGCGGCCGCCAGAAACCTAGGCGCCCCTCGGCCTCGTCGCCTCCCCTCCCACCGGGCCACCGACGCGGGTCTGATGGAGAGCACGAGAGAGAGACCGCCGGGCCGCCGCCGCCTTCCCTCCCGCTGGATCTGGCGGAGGGGAGGGCATCGCCGCCGCCTTCCCTCCCAACGCCGGAGAGTGAGAGAGAGCAAGCGAGAAAGAGAGAGACCGAGAGAGAGAGCAAGCGCAAGAGAGAGAAGGATCTGGAGACTGGATCGGTGGTGGCGTGGCGCCCTTATCTTCTCGTGGTGGGCCCCGCCGGTTCGGCTCATCCGCTCGGCTCGGTCAATAGGTGCCGGTTTTTAAATAAAACCGATACCTATAATATATTATAGGTACCGGTTTTTTAATAAAACCGGTACCTATAATATATTATAAGTACCGGTTCTTTTTAAAAACCGGTACTAATAGTATTGGTGCCGGTTTTCTATTTTTAGCTCGTGGGAGATGAAAAAAGGTCAATAGGTGCCGGTTTTAAATAAACCGGCACCTATAAGCCAGTCCCTATGAGGGTTTTTGTAGTACTGCCATATATGAGCTCAAATAAAAATATTGTTAACTATAAAGTTGTAGATCTCATCTAGATCGACAACTTTCATATAGATTTTGTCTCCATCTGAGATCGCTTAAAAATTTTAAAAATTTAGTTATCCAAATAGATCTCAGAACTTATAACACATTTTTGAACATCCAAACGACCTCAAATAAAAAAAGTAAAAAAGTGATCAACTACAAAGTTATAGGTCTCATCGAGTCTTTTCTTGGCTGGTAACTATTCAAACAGAGATAGCCCTTTTTCTTGATACCTATGTACTGTCCACATATAGTACTGTTCCGTGAAAAACCAAAAGGCAGTCTACACAGAGAACAATTCAAAGCTGACTACCATATTCTACAAATGTGATATAAGTTTTACTTATATCCAACTTCATATAAAATGGTTAGGTATAAAATACTCATAAATATGAATAGCATCATCACTGGTGCAAAACTGGTACATATAGGTCCGCACTCATACGTGTCGGTTTATTATATGTGCCACTTTATTATAAGAACCGATACCTATGACTATTGGTGCTGGTTTTTTATTGATTGACATCAATAAGTAATTATAGGTGTCGGTTTTTATTTGTATACCCACGAAAAGATAAGAAAAGTCTTACATGTGTTGGTTTTTTTAATGTACGGTACCTATAATATCGTTTCCTATTAGTTTTTGTAGTAATGACCATACTCTGTCGGTGTGCAAACTTTCTCGACCAAGCTAAGCGACAAATTGTCCCCCTGACCCCCTATCGCATCGTTTCTTCCCTTCAATAGAAAGTTTCTCCTTATCTTGACGATGCTGCTGATCACTCAGGCCGGCAAGTCGATGGCGACCAGCAGGTAAACTAGGATAGAGCTTAGGACTAATTTACCAGCGTTATCCTCCCAGTAGGCATTAACGGCTCTGTTTTCCAGCATGGTTGGTGCCGTCACCTTGTCAATCACAGTTTGTAGATCGGTCTTTGTTGGCTTGTTGATAGATAGTGTCATGCCTAAGTATTTGCTGGGGAAACTTGCAACGGGACAGTGGATCTCTGCATCAATAAGTTTGGGCGTATCATCGTCTTGCCATCGCATTGGGATGGCAGAATCTTTGCCTTTGTTGGTCTGCAAATGAGAAGATTCCTCCTAATATGATGGAAAAGAACCACATCATCTGCATGGAGTGAAACGCGCTTATGTTTCAGCAGTGGTTGCAGCAGCTGCGCTTCTCTATCCGCCTTTGCAAGGATGGAGTTAAGAATCTAGCGTCAATCCATGACGACGACGAAAATAATTGGATAAAGGTGGTTTATCTCCAATTGATCTGTCAGTTTGGCTTCGATCAGGCTGTCAGCGCAAGCAAATCCTCAGACAAGGGTTTAGAGGGTAAATAGTGCCGTGGTGTTCGAGCTCGATTCTGAGAGCACCGGAAGTGAGCAAGAGTATGGTTAGGATGAGGGAAAAAGGAGGAGGTATTTGTAGCCACGGGTTGGAGCACAAAGACAAAGGAGAGCAGCAGTGGCCGTGAGATATTTTGAGGCGGTAGCGAGATTTTTCTCCATGGCGCAGAGCAGACGTGGCGTGGACATGGCGCACGGGGAGTGGAACATAGAGACAGCAAGGATGGCAAGGGGTGGATCAGACAGCAAAGGAGGTATGGCAGTCTGGCAAACAAAGGCGATGGCTGGAGACAATACAAGATGGTGAGCCGCGGTGTGCTTCACGTGGTCAATTGACTGCACTGGTGTTGGGAGAGAGGCGAGGAAGGAGATGGGCATGCATGCGAATGGGGCACATGGATGGCCACGTGTGGCGGAAGGAAGTAGGCCACCTGGGTAAGGAGTGGATAGGCTTGAGGAAAGAAAGGAAGGGAATCGAGCAGGGTAGCAACATGGGAAGCGGGGCCGTGCGGGGAGAAGGCAGAAGGAGAAGCTGAGCAAACCGCATGGCTTCTGGAATAGGCTGCGGCCGAGCAAGGATAAAGGGTAAATTGCATATTTGTCACTGGTTTGGACAAGTATTATGGGTCTGCCACTGAAAAAACTGTAGTTGCAAATTGTCATAAACAACGGTTTAAACCCCAACACACCTGCCACTGGACTCACAACTTAGACTAACAACGTTAAATGGCAGGTTTTCATGAAAATTAGGACAACGATGCCCCTGCCTACGAAATTGTAGAATTAATAGTAGTTTGGCATGAATAAAACAATATTTGACGCAATAAGGAAGAATACAATCAACTAGCATCATGAACTTGTTCCAACTGAAAAAAATGGGTGATTGGTTTTTAAATATGCAATAGCTTCAGGAGATTTCTCAGCAATCTTGTTCCCATGATAGTTGTACTGCTGGCTGTTGTAGGACTTAGCAGCAGGCCACATTTTTTCACTGAAAAGTGGTGCTTCTGCTGCTGTCGCCCGCTGCAGTCGACGCTGCCCCCGACACAGCTCGTAGCAGCCCGCTGCCCATCGCAGCCCGACGCAGCCACCGCCGCCGCAAGCCGCAGCCGACGTCGCCCATGCCGCAGCCGCGCGCCGCAGCCTGATGCATCCCAACGCCGTTGCCCGCCGCACCCGTTGTCCCATGCCACCGCTCGCCTTGCTACCCTACTCGCCAAAATCCATGTGCACCTCTTTCATTGCCATCTACTACTTTAAAGCGACCGATTTTTGGTTGATTTGCTCCTGATTAGAATGAACAGATGAGAGGATTTGGGGTTCTAGGGTTCGTTGTGGGAGAGGACAGGAGGGTTCGCGGGGATCATTTTCTTCTGGCGTGCACGGATGCGGTACGGTTGGGAGAGAAAGCAGGTACGGATCGAATCTGGGCATGGGCAACGCGGTCTTACCGTGTTGTCTTGTTTTCTAATTTAATTTCATGAATTATTTTTGCCTCTTAATTGCATGAATTGAAATGGTGATGACATAGAAATGTGCGCACACTATTTTTAGCGGCAAATTTACAATTCATGATTTTATAATAGTTATTCCGAGTTAGAGAGTGAAAGTAGTGGCAGATATACAATTCTCCTTTAGGAAAAGGGGGAAAGGAGGCTGGCTGGTCAGGCAAAGAGAGAGAGGAAGAGAGAAGCTGTATAGGTGAATAGTAAGCCTTAAGAATTTTCAGGCATTTGTTTGGTTTGGATTTTTGGAAGATTTGAATAGATATTTGAACTCCAAATGGATTCTTCAGCTTACTAAAATTTGAGGATTTTAATCAAGAGGCTTTTTGGCTAGGGCTTCCATAATTTTCAAATAGAATTATATTTGAAATGATTTTCAGGAAAGTTTAGGAAGGAAAGGAGTCATTTTCAAAGGTGGATTTGAATTTAAGAGGAGATCCAAAACGAGCCATGGACGGGACATTCGAATTGAAAAATTAGAATCCTGAGATTTGAATTCACTACTAGGAAAACCATTTTCTCAGACGAGCTACACCTATTTTCCCAGGCGAACGAAAATTTTGCCCCCACCAGTTCGCCTGAAAGATGAGAAGGGGATGGCCGTCCTCCTGCGGAGATCTATCTTCCCAGGCAACACATTATGTGGCCCGCCTGGGAAGATAGGGCATTATCCCAGCTTGCGAAGATAATTCTTCCTAGGCGGTAACTTAATTGGTTCACCTGAGAAAATTACCCTATATAACCTTCTTTCGCACCGAGCCCTGCAGTTCATACGAAGTTTCTCTCTCTAAAAGCAAGCAATATATAGGGCGGAGGTTTTGAATTCAAAATCTTTGGTGGATTTTTCTACAGTGGTTAGATCCATGCATTCCATTTCTTCTTACAATTTTTGTTTACTTTTAAGCCTTATTAGTGATGGATCTATGCATGCAAAATAGTGAAAACACCATGTTACATGCATTTTTTTATTTTTATGATTCTTTATGCTATGATTGTGGTTGATCTATGTATACACCTTGATGCCATGTTATCTTCTCATCCATTGTGCTTAAATGTGATGATTTCTTTAATATATATATATATATATATATATATATATATTGCTCTTTTCCAATCACCTAGATCTTGAGTAAAGAGAGAAAATATATCTTCCTTTCAAAGAGTGAAAAAAATATATATTGTTCACAATCTCCACATAGTAGAATAGATCATACATTTGAAGATCCCCATCCCCAAGTTCTTTATATTTCTCTCTCCCATAGCGAGTAAAGTTTAGTTTGTTTGTATATATGTATTATAATATTAATTTAATTTTTTAATGTAATAGAAAATAAAATATTTTCAGAGTTATGGACAGGCAATGGATGTATCATAAGATAAGGTATTTGCCGTCATATACAGATGAAGTATCTAAATTTATCAATTTAGCCACAGCGCATGCTTACAACAATAATGCAACGAAAATACATTGCCCATGTGCTAACTGTAAGAATGAAAAGTATGGACAGATGGTTCAATAATAAGGGACCACTTGGTGATACTTAGATTTATGAAGGGTTACACGATGTTGATGACAAAAATGATTAGCTAGATGATGATCACATCGAGACTGCTGATGGTGATAGTTGTGGTGATAATATCATTGATTTAGAGGAAATGCTATGCCAGAATTCGATGCTACCAAAGAGAATGATCCTCCACCAGAAACCAAAAGTGGGGACAGAAAATCCTATGCGTGTTCAACGAAGGGCTAAAGAAATGTGCCAAGGGCGCAAAGCGTAAGAAACCAGATGATAAATCCTCTCCCTTATTCAAGAAACACTTTTAAGTACCTGTCGTACTAGAAGGATTTGAAAATTCACGATGACATAGATGTCATGCATCTAGAAAAGAATGTGTTCGACAACACCATCGAAACATTGTTGGACATACCAAACAAGACAAAGAATGGTCTACAATCACGTATAGATCTAGTGAATATGGGAATTAGGGAAGAGCTACACCTGATAGAAGAAGAGAAGAATGAAAAAGTATATGTCTCACCAGCATGTTTCACAGTAACATCTAAGAAGAAGAAGACATTTTGCATGTTCCTTCACGATGTTAAAGTGCCCATGGATTTCTCATCAAACATTAGGGTCCAAGTTGAGGCAATGGATGCCTCAGGGCAAAAAAAAACATACTTTGGGTTCATTGAAGAAATCTGGGAAGTGGACTATGGCCTCAAAATGCAAATCCCCCTGTTTAGGTGCTAGTGGGTCAAACACCTAAACGGTGTATTCGTTGACAAGTACGGGCTTACTAATATTGACCTCGGCAATGTGGGTCACAAGGATGACCCCTGGGTACTCGCTGATAGCGTGGCACAGATGTTCTACGTGAGGGACCCTAAGAATGTGAAAAAAGAAATAGTTCTACCTGGAAAGCAAAAGATCTTGGGAGGTGATGGGGTCAAAGATGTCAAAGATTATAAGCAGTATGATAACATGCTCATTTATACTCAATTTCTAAATAATATTAAGCTTGTGGAAGCATCTACTAAGAGTACCGTGAAGCCATACATGCGATAAGATGGAGTGGCGAAGAACGTTATAGGATAACGTATGTATATGACTATTTGGTTTTTTATGTAATGGGCATACTTTGTATTTAGCAATTTATTTGAACAAGTTATTGATTTCCCAAATTAGTAAAGTGAACTTCCCTCTTATTGTATTTTATTTGAACACAATATGGATTTACCAATGTTGAAGAATTTTTCCCATCATTTTGGTAATTTTATTAACAATTTTCATGGATTTACTATGAGATGCAGTATTAATCTATTTTATTTAACACATTATATGGACTTACCATTTTTATATCATTTTTCCTACCTTTTCGATATTTTTTTCACAATTAAAGGATTTACTATGAATTATAAAGGTATAATGCACTCATAGTAAAAGGATTTACTATTCACTGCAATGTGGGCCCATCTATATCTTCATAAGCGGCCTGCCCTCCTATGAAGAAAGAACTAGATTATTTTGACTGGCATTTTCGCAGGCGGGCGCCCCGCCTGCAAAGAGTGCTCTCAATTGTTTTCACATGCAGGCAGTCTGCCTGCAAAAATGCCAGTGACAGATTTTCCTAGGTGAACCGCCTGCCTACGAAAATTTGCGCCCTATATAAGGCGGCGTACCCCTGGCGCGAAAATTTCTATGTCCAGGCGGGAATCCTAAAATTTTTGTGCCGTTATGCTACCGAAAATTTCGACGACGCCATCACCACGACCATCGCTTGCCTAGGACCGACTCCACCACCTCCGCCGCCTCTGCGCCTGCCGCTGCCATCCTGCATGAGCCGCGCCACGCTGACACTTCGCCTCCTCGTCTACGGCCACCCCTCCTCTTCTCTGGCAGCCCCCTTGTCTCCGGCCGGTGATCAACATCTCTGCCACCGCCACTTCGCCTCCTCGTCTCCCTAAGGCGTGCCGCCACCTACCCAGACCCGTGCTGGGTCGTCCTCTTATCCAAACACCTCCTCCTCTCCGGCTACCGCCACCTCCCAGACCCACGTCATCCCCTTCTCTGGTCGCCTCTTCTAGTGCAATATAAGAATGGCTTGCACAAGATCAAGTTGCTTATTGAGGCACAATATATTGGACGAACATTCCTCAAATTTCAAAATAAAAGAGTCATAATGGCTGCATACAACTTTAAGTAAGTCTGATATATATATATATACACACACACACATATATATATATATGTACTATTTGATCTGTGACTAACTCAATCGTCATTACTACGTAGCGATCATTACATGTGATTCTTGCTTTACCCGAAGTACGAGACCGTTATAGTCCTGGACCCCCTCGATTATAATCACAGGTCGTAAAGACCATTTCTAACAATCTTTACACTAGTAAGTGATTCTGATCCATGCATGTGTACTATTCATAAAGTATTTCTAATTATTAAATTCCATTCATTAATACGAATCACTAATCCTATTATGTGTACAGTGCATACAACTACTACACAGTAAAGGGTGGGGAACAACTACAAACGAGAGAGAAATTGCTAGTGCATACATACTGGCCGATAATATACTCTGCACACTTGTATATTTAAATTCTTTTATCTGCATGTCAAACTAATTCCTTCTATGCGTATGTCATAATGAAGTGTCACAAGCAACCTAAGGTATTGTTCTTTACGGATATTACACTTGTAAGTTCCTTAGGGTTAATGGGAGGTACAAGACCAATACAAAGGATGTAAGTGTCTCAACTCAACATATTAGTCCAGTGGTGAAATGCACATCTAATTGATATACTAATATATTCTCATGCCTTTGTGCATGCAGTTGCCTAGAATTGAAAGTCAAACTAGCTTTGATGACATAGGCATTAAAAATGTACAACAGGACCCCTCTCACTTTATCCACCCGCGAGTGTTGTCATAAGGATGGACTTTACTTCAACCCTGAAAGCAGCCTAGTGATGAGTGAAGAATACAAGTCTCTTCGTGATTGGAGCAACACGATGCCATAATGAAAATTATATTAGTGCATTTTTTGTAAATATTATTGTATATATTAACGACACTTTTCACTAATGCAATATATGTATTACATCCGAATTTAAATGTTTGTTAGTGCCTAAATAAATTTATGTATTGATTAATTAATTAATTGTAACATTATTTATTAAAATTTAATATTACAAAGTTTGGCGGGAAAATATATATTTTGGCGCACATATTTTCCCAAGCAGGTTTGGCTCTTTTTCGCAGGCAACTATTTAAGCATTTTTGCAGGCGGCGCATCGTGATCCCGTCCGCCCGGGAAGATTGATCTTCCCAGACAGACCAGCCGCCTATGAAAAAAAGCATTTTCGCAGGCCTTTTCCTACAGGTGAATCGGTCGTCCGTCTAGGAAGATAGTTTTCGTCTGCCTGAAAAAATTGTTTTTTTAGTAATGATTGGATAGGAATTTTTTATTAGGAAAATTGTGGTGTCAAGGAGGGATTCAACTGAGATCTTTTGGCTCTTATGTCCTTAATTCATACATGAAGAACAAAGTTTTCAAAACTAGGTTTTCATTGAAAATATTTTTTAACAACACAAAAACCAGTGCATTACGCTGTGCAACTGGCAAGGGTTTGTTTAGAGTTGAGTTTGTGCCTGTGAATTTGGGAAAAAGTTGTACTGTATTAATCTAAAATTGATTAATTACTCTACTGTTTTACTACTCTCACATGTTTCTTGAATGCTACTTTTGAAAATGAGCTGTATTGTGTCTTCCTTCCATATACCCCTTACATTTGAATTTTTGTTGTGCAACATCCTGAGTATTCTATATACTTACCTTGCTATCAACAAAATATCATTAGTTGATGAAAAGTGTTTCATTGGAAAAAATGGAGTTAGAAGATCGTGCTTATACGTCAGTTTAGCTGCCTATGGGAGTGGAGAGGAAGCTACGCTAGATCATTTTTCCATTGTAGATTTCTTCTTTGTGAGGACTAAGTGTCTCTTTCATAAGTATTTATCACTTCATTATGTTGGATCTATACTCCCTCCGTTGCACAAAATATAGCAACCTAATACCAGATTGGACATAATCTAATACTATGAATCTGTACAAGGTCTTGTCTAGATTCATAGTACTATGTTGTATCCAATCAGGTACTAGGTTGTTGTATTTAGGGATAGAGTGAGTATATTAAATTGTCATTTTGTGTAACTTGACTGATTTAGGACAAGGATTCACTACTATAGAAAGACACATAGAGGTCGGTACTATAGGTGCTAAAAAGCTAAAACCAGCACCTATAGTGCTTTTCCCGGCCGCCCGAGCACCCATAGGGGCACCAAAGAGAAAAACTGGCACCTTTTAGGGGAAATAGGTGATGGTTTTTAAATGGAACCAGTACCAATATTTCCTGTCAGAGAAAGGTGCTGGATCCATATGAAATCCGACACCTTTCACATACGTCCGATCGGAGTTGTTGGGTGCAGGGCCCACAATAGAACCAGCACCTTTTAGGCTACCAGAGAATGGTGCCGATTCTAGTTAAAAACCGGCACCTTTGAGTCTTCTACTAGCTAGTAGCCGCTATAGAACCCACACTCAAAAACCGGCACATATATTTTTTGTCATAGATTGGTACTAGTTCTAATGAAGAACTGGCACCTATTTGTCACAATTTATAGTATTTCCCCCTCCCTTCAAGCTGATCGAGCAAAGAACAGAGAGACGCCTCTTGTTCTTGCTCGACCAGCTTGAGGAGGGGAGGTTTTGCTCTTCTTTTTTTGGCTTTCTTTTGAAGATTGAAGCATACAAGGTTAGTTCTGATTATTCCTTACTCTGTTTCACTCTTGCCTGTTGGATTGAACCATTTGCTACGTACACGTATAATTAGCGCGCAAAACAAATTATTTGTATTTGTTTTGTAGGGCTAATAATTTTTTTATAATTTTTGTGTTCATTTAATTAGCTCATCCTTAGATGAGACCACATACTAATTTTGAAATAGAAGTATTGACATGATAGTAGTTGACTTTGTACATAAAATTTATTAGTAGGTGCTTCAAATAATGTTCATAGAGTAGTATAGAGAGGTATAACACAATGTAATAATAATTAAATTTTTGAAGTTATATATCATTTATGTTATTCCAATTTGCTTGTAAATTATAAAATTGTCATTGTATTTATTATGCATGGTTTGTAATAAATGACAATGTCGAGCATGCGGAATTTATACTGTCTAATGTTACTTATGATCACCACATGATTTTGGATGAGTGGGATCCATACATGCATAAATAGCCACTCAAACCTCAATGTGTTCATCATCACAAAGTACCATCATTCAATATAAAAGCTGCAATGCCAAATAATGAGGAAAGGAGATATTGCTAGGACTCAGCGTGCCAGTCAACTTCAGCCAAAGACATGCCCGTCAAACCACTCGAAGGTGGCGACCAAATGTGTTACACATCCCAGGAGACTTGACTCAAATTGCTGAGCTCTACAACATCTCAATTGCTCAAAATCCTTACTCATGCTCAGCTAGCCCCAGGAAGTCGCTAGCTTTGCACTTTCATCTAAGCCATGATATTAACTCAAATACATAAAGGGTGACTTAGATGTAACTAGATACGAATAACAAAGTTACTTACATATAGCCATCTGGCTAAATAGTTAATGTCCTTCAGAAACATGTCTACCCAAAAGCTTGTACAGCTTTACCCACATGGCATGAACTCTCTAGTTTGTCTTGTGCCGGCCAAAGCACTACCACACTCTACATGTTGAGTGCGGTCTAGAGGTCATAACAAGGCTTTTACATTAAGTATTGTTTAACCTTGCATGAGCACGATAAGTGTGAATCCACCCTAGGCTTAAGTCCTAAAGCCGTTAGGTGGCGGGCCCACGCCTTAAACCTAACGCCGTGACGGCGAACACATCCGTTCCCCCACAAGGCACGATATCGTTGTATTGGACAGACTTAGACATCCATGCCGTGAGGCGGAACATTACACTCGTCCACTCACGGTAACCACACACAACTAGTAATATTCGCTAGCCTTAAATTCAATACAATCATTAACACATACATGGGTAGTTCCTATAGATAGCCCACAGTACACTCGTGGCCACTACCTCTACTACAACGGCTTTCCGAATGCAAGGTCAGACAAATGCTTAACTTAATAGGCCAAGGTTACCCCATAAATAACACAAGTGGATGTACGGTAAACATAAGTGGGTGATATGTAGTTCGGTCCTTAAACGACTCAGGTAAACACTCCCCCTATCGATATGCAACTACCACCATATGCATACCACTTGCCGCCTAAGTCTGAAATTCACATTCATTTCACTTTAGTTCGCAATTAAGCAGAGAAATCATCTCTGTTCATAAGTTTTGAAATGATTCAAATAGCATAGCAAGTGATCCATAACCATGATTTATCTGTTACTAAGCAGGGCTAAGCATTTGCACTTTATAAAAGCACAGGTGTTTCCATTTGAGTACAATTAGGGTACTCTAATTAATCTTAAGGTTTCAAACAACAAGGTGTTGGAGTTTTTAGAAGGTTATATGCAATCTTTAGGATATAACTACCATGTACATCCTTGGAAATACCAATAGTTAGAATTACGCGTGCAAATTTATACAATAACACATTTAGCCCGAAAACCATGGGATTCAATATGTTCAAAGGGTGAGGGCAAACTTGCCTTGATTGATGTCCTTACTGGGGTCAGCAATAGGTTAAATATCGTCACCAACAAAAACAAATTCGTCTTCCAAAAGAAATAACGATAATCGAATAAATACCAGAACATACAAACATTTCAAATGCTCTAAAATGCATGAATTCACTAGTGTGGTTAGATACTGGGTGTATATAATTTGTGGTGAAGGAATTTTTATTTTATCATATTGCATTTGTGAGTTATTAATTTTTAAAGCTCAATACTAGTAATAGATTAATTAAGCTCTATTAGGCTCTAAGTGCATTTTGGGTCCAAGACTTGTGAAGTTTTAGGTTACTGCAGTGAAAGCTATGTTCTTAGGAGTTCAACAAAAATTAGTTTCAACATATGTGGAATTGGCATGATTTTATTATGAATTTTACAAGTTACATGACATATTATAAGTCTTATTTATTACACAAATTTTTGATATGTTTCTGGTATTATATGTGCCACATTTTAATTTATAGAAACCAAGTCTATGAGATTAACAACCTAACCCATCTGGAATTACATTATTTGGAGTTAGAATGGATTTTGTATGGATTTTACAGTTCACAGTTTACATTATAGTAATTATTTTACTACACAATTATTTGGTGATGATTTCTTATCGAAGGATGGTGATGGTGGTGGATCTCGACGGTGCTGGAGAAGATGGGTTCGCTCCCGGAGCTCTCGAGGGGATCTCACTAGGGTTTTGGGCGGAACGTGATGAGGATGAAAAGTTTCGTCGGTGGGTAGAGCAGCGCTATTTAAGGTAGAGCTCGGGGATGCGGTGGACGGCGAGGTGGCGCGCTGGCGGCATGGCGTGCATCCGACGCGTGTCAGTCGTTCCTGGGCTTGGAGGAGGAGGTGGCAAGGTTATGTGGCCGACAGGTGGGTCCCACAAGGGCTAGGCCCCACATGGCACTATTCCAATGTATTGATTTATTCTCTTCATCTCCTCTAATTATGTTGAGATTTAGTGGGAGACAAAATTACAGAGGGTAGACAAGAATGTCATCCTATTAATAATTCAAGTCCCAAGGTTAGACCACTTTTAGTTGTACCATAGTAATTTTATAAAGTAACCTAAGTTACTAGGTTGACTGCAGTCCCAAAACTGCTTAAGTAACTTGTGGCTCTCATTTCATGTGGTTATGTTTCGAATTAGGATTAAGCAGAGACACCTGTCATTAGAGTACAATTTAGTTAACATGCTGACCAAAAGGTTTTGCTAAATAAATTATGGTTTAATTTTGGTGAAGGTGCAAAGTAGGCTAAGTGATATCTGGACTTAGCAGATTTTGCTGAGTTGGAGGATTTATTTGAGACACCAAATTATTTGATAAATTCAAACCAATATTACTGTAAGGTCATGGTTTCTCATAGTATTTATGAGAATTTTTTTAAAGTTTAAAGTTGCACCATTAATTTTTAATATTTTCCCCTAACCATTTTATACTAATGAGTCCTATTATGAGATGCACAATAAAATCCAAAAACAATCCCAAAATAATTAAATGCACATACGACCAAGTGTATCTTATTATAATTTGGGTTTACATATTTTTAAAACCTATATTCCCATTTGTTTGTATTTAACTGGAATATGATGATCAAGTCCAAAGTAAAAATCAAGATAATTGAAATTTAAATTAAGGTTAAATTTATTTTATTTGAATTGGATTATGTCAACACATAATTTATAAATTATGTTTTGGTCTTACTTCTGACTTGACCCAAGAAAATCTATGTGTTTTACTTTTATTAAATGAGTTAAGCCCTAGAATGAGATTCAATGTTTTCGAAAATTTCAGAACTCAAAAAGTTTTTAAATTATCCATGTGAATTCTTCCTAAGTGAATTTTTGGTATGTTACAGATAAATTATTATATATTTTTTCTAGGCGTGGTGAATTTTATTTATCTATTCACGCTCGTTTATTGACTTTGTATACGATCATTTATTGACTTTGTATAATTCATAATTGTTGGAGAAATCGGAATTAGGGTATCCCTTTCCCCGGATCACAAGGCAGCTTTTGCCACGACATCATATTGTACAATGGTAATCTGCAATATTAACACAAGAATTAAAGAAGATGACAACAGGCAAAGTGCCACGTGGCCCGCTCCTGCTCGGGCCCCGAGGCACCTCACCTCTATTGTAGTCACACGCTTTTTGTATTAAGAAGAGTGTGGAGATATACAAGATATACATCTATATTAAGAAGGGCGTAGAAATATACAAGATTTTACATCTTGTAAGTAAGTACACATGCAATTACATAATGAAAGAAACTTGTAAGGTTATATCCATCGTAAATTCTTTCATCAAAGACATCTTCAAGAAGCTCGTTCAAATCAATAAAACTTCCTGTTAAAGGGCATGAGAGTGTGCCTAGGCCTCAGGTCCGCCCAGGGAGGTGGCAAAGTATGAAGTTGTTGGTGATGCCACGTTACTAAAAGCTACAGGGGCAAGGTAACGTGTTGCATGCCAGCTAGGGGGTTCATACCTCTACCGCCAAAGAAAAAAAATAGAACGGTGGTAACTCTATTGTGACATGACTTGGTTCTACCTGGCCTAGCTTCACATTGGTGCATAGATTCAGATGATGACGATGTTGAGGTGATAGGAGAGGTGGACCCCATTGCAACGGTGGCGGAAGCGGCTGCTCGCGCCCCTGTCCCAGTACAGCCTTCAGCCCCGACGATAGTGTGAAGCCATGAGGCTCGATTATGTCCTCTTAGTCGAGCGGCATCTCTTCCCTTCCTGGCAAAGGAATTTGGGATATGGCCCGCTGAGATCCCAGAATCATCCTCACACCAGGATAGAACGCGGTCTCCTCCTAAGGGACATCACCTCAATATAGTTCATATGACACCGAGTGGTGCTCTGGTGGCACCAAAAATGTTACTGTGCTACCCGCCTGCTATAGGCGAAGGCGGCGATTGCCAGCGCAGGTAGCTGGATGAGACAACACAGCTAGTTGAGGTGGTACACCGGTGGATAAACGCTGCTCAAGTCCACTCCAGTTCTAGGGTTGGGACTTGCGGGACCTCCGGTGTTGGATAGTCTCTGGCCCGTCATCGTTCACCATCACGGGTTAGAGCGCCGCATCACGCGGCCCCAGCCAGAGCGCTGAATGATGACCTCCGACCTTGTCTGAGTGGGCTGCAGTTGAATGGAGATGCTCGAGCCATGATGGAGTGGTATGGCGAGCGATGTAGGGACGGGGCAGGTAGCTCGGGTGTTTAGGCATCGCGTAATGCCACGAGGCACGGACATAACTAGGCTGCCCCTGGTTCCTTCTCTACTCCCGAAGCACTATACGGCTCACGCTGTCTCGTGCTGTCATAGGTGTAGTGGCCACCCAGGTTTAGCCCTAGCTTACCGGAAAAGTACAATAGGTGTATTGATCCAACTGAGTACTTATAGATCTACACCACGCCTATTCAAGCTATAGGCGGTGACGAGAAAGTGATGGTGAACTATTTCCCTGTTACCCTCACTGCACAAGCACAGTCATGGATGATGAACCTCCCTAAAGAATTAGTCCGTACGTGGGAGGATTTGTGCCGTCAATTTGTGGCGAACTTTCAGGGAACGTACCCCTGCCTGGGGACAGAGGCGGACTTGCAAGTTGTTCGCCATTGCAAGGATGAGACATTACGTCAATTCTTGTAGTGATTTAGCCAGGTTCATAATACTATTCTGCACATCGCACATCACGCGGTAGTTCACGCATTGCGCTCCGGTGTGCGGGACAAGGACATGATAGAGAAGATGGGCATGCGTGTGATTCATACGGCAGCTGAGCTCTTCAACCTCCCTGATCGATGCGCTCAGAAGGCTTGGCACAAACCCATCCTGACCCATCCTAGCTTGGTGATGATGAAGGCAACGATGCCGGAGAGGGCATCTCTCATTCTGCCTCATAGCTGAATTGGAGGAAACGTAAGAAGGAGAAGGAAGCTGTCGAGAATTATGTCTTGTCGGCTGGCATGAAGCCCCGAGCAGAGCCAAATGGTAGCAAGCAGCAAAAGCCAGCTACATATGTGCCCCCAGCATACCCGAAGGGCAAATGGTGCTCAGTCCATAACACCAACAAATATGATCTCACATAGTGTCGCGCTGTCCATAATCTAGGTGAGTGTGTCCACAAGTACCAGCAAGAGCGGCAGCAGGCTAAGACGGCTGCCCATGAGCAGGAAGGCGATGATCTCAGGTTCCAAAAACCCGAGAATGTTGTTGCCACTCTCGATGGTGGTGCCTGTGCATACGCTTCACGCCGCAACTTCAAAGCTATGACACATGAGATGTTGCTCGTAGTCCCGAGGCCCGAGGTGTCCCGCAGTTGAAATGGTTTGAGGTCCCAATCACACTTAGACCTAAAGATCACCTGGCTTGGGTTCCTGTGGAGGGCCAGCTTGCGTTGGTTGTGTCCCCCACCATATGCAATGTCAAAGTGGGTCGCGTCCTTGTTGATAAGGGTGTGGCCCTTACCATGTTGTCTCCAGAGGTCTTTGACAACATCAAGGCACTGGGGATGCAGCTGGCTACCTCTGTTCCCATCATAGGGATTACTGAGGGGTTTAATTTTCTACTAGGATAGATTGAGTTGCTCGTGACCTTCGGGGATTGAGGCAACTTCCACATGGAATGCATCATCTTTGACATCTACAAGTGCAAGCTCCCCTACAATACAGTTCTCGGGCACCCAGCGCTCGTCAAGTTTATAGCGATAACGCACTATGCATACCTGACCATGAAGATCCTGGCCCCGTTGGGCCCGATCACAGCACCCAGGGACATCAAGACAGCTCTATCCTGTATAGAGCAGAGGTCGGTGAACATGGCCCCAGCCAGCCCAGGGGCTGCGAGCGTGACAAGCCCAATGACTCTTCCTAGTGACAAGTAGCACATCGCCGCGGATGACACCGTGATTGTCAACGAGATGCCTCTCGGCAAGGAAGCATCAGGACCACCAAGATTGGTGTTTTGCTGGATGCCAAATAGGAAAGTAAGCTCGTCGCCTACTTCCGAGCGAATGCAGATGTGTTTGCATGGCAACCATCAGATATGCCCGGGGTCCCTAGGGAGGTGATTGAGCATCACTTGTTTGTCCGCCCGGGCTTGCGTCCCGTGCATCAGAAGGTCCGACGCCACGCTCTAGAGTGTCAAGTCTTCATCCACGCGGAAGACGATAAGATGCTTGCGGTCAGCTTCATCCACGAGGTCATCCAACCGGAATGGCTCACCAACTCCGTCATCATACCCAAGTCCAACAGGAAGCTGCGTATGTGTATAAACTACACCGATCTAAATAAGGCTTGTTCTAACGATCCTTTTCCTTTGTCGTTCATAGATCAATAGTCGACTCCACTGTGGGGTAAGACCTTTTGTGTTTTTTGGATGCATACTCTGGTTATCATCAGATTTGCATGGCAAAAGAGGATGAGGAAAAAACCGCTTTTATTACCCCCATGGGGGCTTGCTATTATATTTGTATGCCTCTTGGTCTAACATATATCCTGGTCCAACTTTTCAATAAACTATACATATTAATTTTAAACCGCAACGCGGGCGAGACATTGAGGCCTATGTCAATGACTTTGCTCAATGACTTGGCCAAAACATTAAAAAATCTACGATCAACAAGAATAAAGTTGAGCCCAACCAAATGCATGTTCAGGGTCCCGGCTGGCTAGCTTCTCCGGTTCCTGGTGTCTAGCTAGGGCATCGAGGCAAACCCAGAGAACATCAGAGCCATTGACTAAATGCGACCTCCTACACGCCTTAAGGAAGCTCAAAAGCTGACTGGGTGCATTGCTGCACTTGGTCGCTTCATTTCAAGGCTTGGAAAATAGGCTTTGCCCCTCTTTAAGCTTCTTTAAAAGGCTGGGAACTTTACTTGGACAGAGGAGGTGGAAGATGATTTTTTTCAGCTCAAAAAGTATTTATCCTCACCACCTGTTCCTGTGGCCCCGGGCTCTGGCGAACCATTGTTACTGTACATAGCAGAGACCCCTCAAGTTGTGAGTGCGGCCCTTGTTGTTGAGCGGCCGCATGCAAAAAACTTAATCCGCGAGAAATGAGCTAGTGTGGCTGGGACTGCCATGGACCTGGGGCCCGAGAGCAGCGAGGTGTCGGCCCATGGTAACTTGACCAAGTCATGTCCTGGGTCCCTAGGACATAGGGCACAACAGCCTGGGAACACTAGTTCCGTGGGGCAAACGAGCGCTGTCGGCCCACCAGAGCCGCACCCTAACCATATGCGAGACCCCTCTGAGGTGGTTAAGCCAGACTATGGGCGCACACAACAGCGTTCAGTCTATTTCATCAGCGAGGCACTAAGGGATGCCAAATCATGATATCCTCAACTATAAAAAGTGCTTTATGCGGTGCTTATCACATCCAGGAAACTACAACATTCTTTCCAAGCTCACAATGTCTCAGTAGTCACTTCGTTCCCTCTTGGGCAAATCCTGCATAACCGAGACGGCAGGGGACGGATAGCGAAATTGCCTGTAGAGCTTGCATAGTTTGATTTGCACTTCGAGGCATGTCACGCAATCAAAAGTCAAGCCCTGGCGGACTTTCTTGATGAGTGGATGCCGGTGCCCGATGTGGATAATGTGCTTGACGCAACATCCCCGGGGCCTGGCCCACCGGGTGACACGCCATCCCATTGGTGTATGAATTTCGATGCCTCTTTTGCGTACAATGGGGCTGGGGCCGGCGTAGTTCTAACATCGCCAATTGGAGATGAGCTGCGATCTATGATACAGCTGGATTCTTGGGCCACTAACAACATGGTAGAATACAAGGGCCTGCTTGTCGGGATCCGGGCAGCTACTGCCCTTGGCATCCACCATTTGTTGGTGCGGGGCAAGTCCTAGCTCGTCGTCAACCAAGTTTTAAAAGAATATCAATGCACAGGTTCACAAATGTTGGCGTACGTGGATGAAGTGCATATGTTTGAACACCAGTTTGATGGCTTCAAACTGTGTTAAGTCCGTCGCCGTGACAACATGCTTGCTGACAAGCTCTCGAGGTTGGCATCCTCTCAAGCCCCTTTTCCCTTGGGAGTGTATCAAGAAATCCTCATGAGCCCGTCTGCAAACCTACCCGGGTTATCTACGGATGCCATATCAAGTTCCCAGGCAATGGCCCCGGTGTCAAGAGACAAGTGGCTCCAGGGCCCCGGCTGAGGTTGTCGGGGCCAAAGCAAGTGAACCTACATAGATGGATGAAATCCAAGCATATTTGCTCCGCTCTGACCTTCCTGAAGATGATGCGGAAGCATAACAAATAGCTCCTATTGCCAAGCGTTACGTCATGGTAGAAGGGGACCTCTACCGATGTGGTTTCAATGGTGTGTTACTCAAATGTATTGTCCGCGAGGCCAGTATTGAAATTCTCTCTGACATTCATGAAGGTGAGTGTGGCAGTCATTCTACATCCCACGCCCTTGTTAGAAAGGTATTTTGGCAAGGATTCTATTGGCCCATGACATTGCAAGACGCTAAAACCTTGGTACAACGATGATGAGCATGCCAATTTAATGCCAAAAAAGTGCATTAGCCCACACAAGCACTTCAAGTCATACCACCCTCATGGCCATTTGTGTTCTGGGAGCTGGACATCCTCGAGACATTTTGCTGAGCAGTTGGTGGCTACGAGCATTCGTATATGGCTATCGACAAATTCACTAAGTGGCCGGAAGCCTTCTCGTTCACCAAGATCAATAAAAACTCAGCACTTAAATACATAAGAGCGATCACGAGCCGGTTCAGGATTCCTAATTGCATCAAAACCGACAACGACAGTCAGTTCATGAGCGTCTTTTTTGGGGACTACTGCGAGGACGTCAGAATCAAACTATGTTTTGCCTCACCTTCCCACCCCGAGAGCAATGGACAGGTTGAAAGTGCGAACGTAGAAATCTTGAGAGGCCTCAAGACAAGATCATATAATGAACTCAAGAAACATGGCTCCGGATGGATTGATGAGCTTCAGGCAGTTCTGTTTGATAATCAAACCACTCCGAGCAAGGCCTCATGGGAAACTCCTTTTTTCCTTGTGTACGGGGCTGAAGTTGTACTCCCGTCTGAACTAATGTATGATTCATCTTAGGTCGAGCTATTCGAATGTGGCCCTGACAATGAAAATCTTTTTCAGGATAACTTGGAATACTTGGAAGAGCATAGAAGACGGGCTTCATCGCGAGCAGCTAGGTACCAGCAAAGCCAGAAGCGCCATTATCAGCACAAGGTTTGCGCCTGAACAATCCAGGTCGAGGACTTGGTCTTGTGCCACGTCCTTACGCGTGCCAGCAAGAACGAGTTATCCCTGTCGTGGGAAGGCCCCTTCTTGGTGGTCGGTGTCCTGCGACCAGGCTCATTAAGACTGGCTACCGAAAGCAGAACCCCGATACCAAACCTGTGGAATATTGAGCACCTGCACAAGGTCTATCCGTAGTGTAAAGTTGTAAGTTTGTAGTACTCGGGCCAATGCTTGGTCTTGTGAAAATGAAAACATTGGCCGGGGGATACCACAATGTACATTGTTGATAAAATTTTTATTTCTTTCCATTTTCATGTCGTTATTATGGTTATTTCTAAGTTGCTCATTTCCAAGTAGCGCTTATTTCTTCCTCTTGTATCCTCCTCCTTCTCATTTGTTGCAAATTTTATGGCTTCCACAGTAATAAGATATGATTCACTCTCAGGTTACTAGGAATAACATTATGACAATCGCGGGGGATAGATTTATCAGCAAAGTCCTTGCCACGGATTTCAACCCCGGGCACTGCCAAAGCCACGAGGCCTCGAGCAAGCCCCTCTGTCGGGTAACTTAGGTCTTGTTGGCGGGAAGTGGTGTCTGGTCTAGTTAATCATGGCTCGGAGCTCTCTTCTGAATTTTTGCCTTTGTTGCTTGTCATACGTGTTATCCTTAGTAACAAGTTTGTGAGTTCTAAGAGATTATTGGAAGGTTAAACTAATAAGATTTGTAGCGTGAAAAGAATAGGGAAACAAGAGTTTATCTAACCTTTATTATCTGATGCAGGAATATAAAACAGGAAGTAAATTTGCTACGATGGGACCCGGATCCTGCTTAGGCCTCGCGGTCATCAATAACATAGATTGTTGCATATAAAGAGATTGGTGCCCGGGCCCGGGGCTGGGGATTCTACCCTACCCGGGGCCCGTGACTATTTATCAATACATTGCCTAAGTACCAAGGCCTAGGGATGCTATGTGAAACCTTCTCAGGGGCCTAGGACTACTTTGCGCTACAATGTGAAATGCACATATTCAAACAAGTGGAGTAAGTGCTACTTCATGAAGTTTGAAACTTAAAATCTTTTTTTTACAAACTGAAGGTGCTCTTGGTTCTCAATTTCATATCTATTCCAAAAAAGATCAAGACAACAAATATCAATCACAAATCGCGGAGCATGATATAAGATAAGATAAGTTTATTTACAACCACCAAGTAAAAGTAAGTAGAGCAAGGGGGAGAGCAAAGCAGCAGGAGAGGGAGTTCTTTCGGCATCCTCTTCTTCTTCGCCGTCCACATCCCCTTTGTCTTCGTCCTCCTCCTCCTCATCCTCGTCGTCAGGTTCCAAGTAGCTCGGCACGGGCTCCATGTACTCCCTGCAATCGAAGAAGTTGGTGATGGCAGCCGCGGTCTCAGCCATGGCCTTCCATGCCTCTTCCTCAGTCCCCGCTGGGAATCATTGGAGTGTCGGCGCTAGGGAGAACTTGGGGTCCCGAGCCCGGAAGCAGTCGAGCACGTGCTCCACAACCGCGGTCACAAGTTCGTGGCCCTCTCTCGTCGGCAGGTCATGGGCATGACGAGGGAGTTGTTCCAAGACATCGCTGATGCGGCCAACCTCGCCCACACTGCGTGTGAGAAGGCAACCCTGCAGACCTTGGATGTTGGCCACGGGAAGGTGACAATGGTGGAGGACGTTGTGAAGACGAGTGACGGAGCCTTCGAGCTCTGCCCCTAGAGCAACCTCAATGCAGGAGCAAGTGTTGATGGAGTTGCAGAGTCATTCTACCCGCATCTTCAGCTGCTCTGGGTTATTAGAGAGGGGATCACTAGAAGTGTTGGCACTGGAGCTAGCGGTGGCATCGGTGGTCTCACCTTGGGCGCTGGGACCACAGGCACGGAGAGTGGCGCCATGAGATACGGCTTCAAAATCGGTGGCCCTCTTGCGGGAAGCCTCTGCGTTCCTCTCCATTTCGAAAACAGAGTGCTCCCGATTTATGACCTCGATCTCCCGCGCCTCCACTTGTGACTCCCGTTTCCATAGCTAGTCGTCTTTAACCTCCAGGATGGACTTCCACACCACCATCTACTCTAGGTTAGCGTAGTACTCGTCCTCCTTCTCCACATTGTCTGCTTCCCAGGAGGAGAGGGATTGTTCAGTGCGCCAAGTGCCTTGCATCCGCTTCTGGCAGAGGACACCATCCGAAGAGAGGCTTCCTCCCAAAAAGCAACTATTTGCAAGTGCACGGCCAAGGCTTGCTCCTAGGAAACCAGGCCCGCTTGTTGGGGCTCGCTTTGCAGTTCCCTGGACTGCAGCTCCTTCTCCCAGGAGGCTAATCAGGCCTTGCGTGCATCCAGTTCTTTAGTTCGCTCCCTTTTGGTGGTTCGACGTTCTTTGACTGAAACCTCTTCTTTCACTTTGGTCATGGCCAGCTCCACGGATAGGGCTTGGGACATGGCCATCTCCCCATCTATAGGCCTTCTGTCAACAGACAGGCGCTCTTCAGCAGCCGCCAATATTTCTTTCCACTTGGTAGTCTCGACAGCTAAGATGATTGATGAAGTCATGGCCCCAAGGGTAAGTTGGGTCGTGGCCTTGCGAAGAAAGGCAGTGCTGGATCTCATCCCATTCCATTTGTGTCGCTGCATGAAGCTCCGTCACGATCAAATGCGCCTACTGGAGGGTGTTGAAGAAGTTACATTGTGGCTGGGCAGTGAGCGTCAGCGGCACAGGGATACGGGTGATCGGGGCTTGTACTTCGTTGATCGGGGTGGATGAGCTCGGGTCCACATGAACAGGCCCCTCAGCTCCAACGGGTGAGGGAGATGGGTCCTCCTCGGCCGACAAATCAACCACCATTGGTGAGGTGTTTGGCTCGGCGGCCATGGGTTGTTCCTCAATTTTCGGGCGGATTGGCCTGGCTCTGCCTCCTTGGGACCCGAGGCATCTTGGCCTGGGTCTTCTCCTTCAATCCTCGGGGCAGCTTGGCTTGGATCTATCATCATGCATTTTGAGGGAACCGGGGCTGAGTCTGCCACTAATACCGGCCCCAGCACAACCTCTGCAGGGTCCCCACAGACCGCTTCTGGAACGGTGGGGGATACTGCACCGTCCTCTAGTAAAGTTGTCACCACCTGTGTCTCGGTGGTGGTGTTGATGGCTTCCTCGGTTACCATCGCCGACTCCTCGTACTACTAAGGAGCAGGTGCCGGGATAACTGAGGATGGAGGGCTGCTCTCCAGTGCAGCCGTCGATGGGGCGGCGCCCTCCACAGGCGGACTCTGTGACAAACAATAGATTCAATGGGTGAAATCAAGGCAGAAAGCAATAAATAAAAAAAATATACGTGACTAAGGGCCCAGTGTATCCCCACTTCTTCGAGGTGAAGGGGTCCTCAGCGGGGCCTGTGGTCGCGCTCTTCTTGCGAAGTAAGCGCTTCTTCGCGGGTCATTCCCCTGGGTTCAACCCTCTTGGAGTTACCTTCTTCTTCTTCTTTGTGGCAACTTGGCCCAAAGAATCTTTGCCCAGGGCTCTTTTGGTTCCCGAGGCTGTTTGCCCCTAGGCCCCCTTCCCTAGGGCACCAACGGGTCCTATGGTGGTGGCGGGTTCGCTCTAAGCACCTACCCACTACTTCTCTTGAGCGGCTAAGAAGTTGCTTGATTGGAAAGGACTCACCGGTGTGGCCTCAAGCTCCTTGTCATCGTCACTGTCACTGGTAAGGACCAGTCTTCGCATTCTTTTCCTGGTGCTGGGGGCTGTGGTTGAGATCAAAGGCCTTTTCCCCTCCTTGCAGGTCAGGGGCTTTGCGGGAGCGGGAGTGGTGCCCGGGTTCGACTCTGTCTCCTCTAGGGCAGCATTGACATCCGCTTCCATGACAGTGGTTTTGATGTCAAGCACCTTGGGGCCGCCTTGAGGATTCACGATGCCCATAGCATCAAAATTGGGGAGGCAGCGCTGAATTTTAACCCGATTGGGGTCCTCGCATTATGGGAGGACCCTCAGGGGAAGATTGAGGTTCGCTCCTAAGCCCCTTTTTAGCGATGCCATGGTCCACTCCACTGCTTGGCAGGTCCATGGAGTGAGTGCTAGTGACATCCCCATGGCCGGTGCAGAGCCAGCATGTGTGGCTCCTCTAGTTAATGGTTGCCAATCTCCGGTCGTGGTAGTCAGCTGCCACTATGTACGCTGTGATCCCAACCCCGACCAGCTCTGAGATCCTAGCAAAGACAAGATCCAGGCGTAGGTTAGGCGCTGGCATTTTGATCCATGTCCCTTGCTTCAGGGCAGTTTGAGTGGGAAGGAGGAGCCGGTCGTGGACGTTGACACCGATGTAGAACCCCTTCTGGCGTCACTCGTCGCACTTCTCCTTCATCAGAACACGTAGGAACTCCAGGCCAGAGTGAGGGCTAAAGTAAACACATCCCACCATCGGCGCTTGGGCTACTGAGATGTGTCGAACGGTGAAGAAACGCTGGAATAGGTCCACCGACGGCCTCACCTGCACAAACATCTCGTATAAAGTGGACGAAGACACCTAGGGTCCTCGTTGCGTTGGGGGTAAGGTGCAGCATTTGCAGCCCGAACACTTCTAGCATGTTGAAGAAGAACTCGGTAAAAGGAGGAACCAGGCCCCCGACAGCGAAGGCAATGCAGTACACCACCTCCGCTAGTTCATTGGGCCTGGTGAGGCTTTCCCCCCTTCTCATCACAACCTCCGATCGCCCGTGGATTGGAGCCGACATTAGCATCTTCACCACCTCCAACACATGATCATTTGTCAGTGTGGATGAAGGAAGGACGCTCCCTTCCAAAGGAACAGCAGTGCGGTTGGTGCGCGGCATACCGGTGGCGAAGGAGGGTGGAGAAAGGATTTAGGCGAGGGTGAAAAAAGGCGGCAGCGAGCTCAAGAATGGCAAAGGCAGATAGTGAGATTGAAGTGTGGAAAGTGAATCGGTGTGAGGAAGGGGACTACTTAAGTCTCTACCTCGCCATTTAGCCTTCACGATAACCATGACTCGGTTTTCAGAGCAATAGTGAAAAGTTATGGCTACGTGCTGATGTGGCCAGACGCTTAGAAAACCGCACACGATGTGCAAGTGGTGGTGTGTAATCCCTTGGAGAAATGGGATTTGGGCTTTTCCCACAACAACATATTGTACAATGGTAATTTGCAATATTAACATAAGAATTAAAGAACATGACAACTGGCAAAGTGCCACGTGGTCCACACCTGTCAGGGCCGCAGGGCACCTCACTTCTCTTGTAGTTACACACTTTTATGTTAAGAAGGGTGTGGAGACCTACAAGATATATATCTACAAGGTGTGACATGGCCCGCTCTTACCCGGGCCATAGGGCACCTCACCTCTCTTGTAGTCACACACTTTTTGTATTAAGAAGAGTGTGGAGACGTACAAGATACATATCTACAAGGTGCGACATGGCCCGATGCTACCCGGGCCCACGGGCACCTCAACTCTCTTGTAGTCACACACTTTCTGTATTAAGAAAAGTGTGGAGATCTACAAGATACATATCTACAAGCTACGACATGGCCCGCTCCTACCCAGGCCTCAGGGCACCTCACCTCTCTTATAATCACACACTTTCTATGTTAAGAATAGTGTGGAGACCTACAAGATATATATATCTACAAGCTACGATGTGGCCCACTCCTACCTAGGCCCCGGGTCATCTCACCTCTATTGTAGTCACACACTTTCCATGTCGAGAAGAGTATGGAGACCTACAGGATATATATCTACAAGGTGCAACGTGGCCCGCTCCTACCCGGGCCCCGAGGAACCTCAGCTCTCTTATAGTCACACACTTTCTATGTTAAGAAGAGTATGGAGACCTACAAGATATATATCTACAAGGTGCGATGTGGCCCACTCCTACCCGGGCCTCGACAACTACCTCACCTCTGTTGCAGTCACACACTTTCTATGTTAAGGAGAGTGTGGAGACGTACAAGACATATATCTACAAGGTGCGATGTGGCCTGCTCCTACCCGAGCCCCGGGGCACCTAACCTTCCTTGTAGTCACACACTTACGGTATTAAGAAGAGTATGGAGACGTACAAGATATACATCTATATCTATAAGGTGTCTATATCTATAAGGTGCGACATGGCCTGCTCTGGCCCGGGCCCCGGGGCACCTCACCTCTGTTGTACTCACACACACTCTGTTAAGAGGACTGGAGACCTACAAGAACTATACCTAAGAAATATTAAGAAGGATGTAAAAATATACAAGATTTTACATCTTGTAAATAAGTACACATGCAATTACATAATGAAAGAAACTTGTAAGGTTATATCCATCATAAATTCTTTCATTAAAGACATCTTTGAGAAGCTCATGCAAAACAATAAAACTTCCTATTAAAGGGCATGTGTGTGTGCCCAGCCCCCCGGGTACCGTGTGTGCCCCAAGAAGGGATAGTTGCCTAGGAATGTAATAGCCTAAGAAAATGATGTTTCTCAAGATGGACATAGGACTAGGGCGATGACAAAACGATGAGCTCAAGAATGAGAGTTGCCCTGGGCTCTTCGTTAAAATTTACGCTAGAGACTTAATGTCTCTGACACAAGCCTGTGTGCGTCGCCTGTGATTTGTGTGGAATGATTGGCTCGGCAATCTGATCAAGGGCAATATCATCATGTTGATTGCAGGACGGTGCCTAGAGGATAACAGAATGGGATTATAGCTGATTTACATGCAAGCAAGAGGTGGCAAAGTATGAAGGTGTTGGTGATGCGATGTTACTAAAAGCTACAGGGGTAGGGTAACGTGTTGCATGTCAGCTTGGGGGTTCATAGCTTTGCCACTAAAGAAAAAACAGAACAACGGTAACTCTATTGTGACATGACTTGGATCTACTTGGCCTAGGTTCACATACATGGTGAAAGAAGCAAGCTCCAACACCCCAAGTCTTGTTGACCGAGAGCCCGGGGTATGGTAAAAGATAACCGTCCACAATAATTTGTTCTCCAATTCAAAGATGTTAGAGGGAACAATGACAAGACGTAGCATAGGAATTACTGAGATAATTATGACCTTGTAAACTCTCCTTAGACTTTAAAAGGAGGGGTCATGACACAAAGCAGAGGACTTTTTAGGAATGGTTGAAACCGTTAAACCCTAGTTCTATTCCCAGCTCACACTCTAAACTTCTAGCGTTCACATAGCAAAAAACACAGGAGTAGCATATTACACTTCCGAGCGGCCTAAACCTGTATAATCTCTTGTGTTCATTTATGTTTGTATTTTTCACACAGCGGGAACTCGATCTCTACTCAACCCCTGGCCGAATCTGTCGAAGGGGAGCTGTTCTCTTCCTCATTGTAGGAGAAGAGTCTTTGACAATAGTAATTGACATTAAGTAATATTCGTAGGTACCCATCGGTTGTAATGGATCTAAGACGGGTGTATGAAGTGGATCGTGACTCTAAGGAGTATATCAGGGGAGTAACGTCTCTTATTGCCGTGGCGATGAGCACAAACTCAATTAATTTGCTGGATTATCTGTGGTGTACTCGCTTTGATAGCAAGAAAGACGGGCAATATCCAACGCAGCTTGTCCATGCACATCTTCTTACAAGGTGTTTTATGCCAAAGTTCAGATGTCATGATGCGTAAGTACATCAGGATGTCACTTCTAATTCAAGGGCCTAAACAACCTGGCAACGATATCGATGTGTACTTCAAGCCAATGGTACAGGATCTTGGGATACTATGGATGGATGGTGCATGGATGTGGGACACATACAAACGAGAGTACTTCAGATGTCGGGCTATTTTACTGACGACAATACAAGACTACCCAACACTTGGTAACACATCGGGCCAGACAGTAAAGGGCATGAAAGCATGTGTAAGTTGCATGGCCCAGATAGGAGGCAAGTGGTTGAAGCACTACCAAAAGACCGTGTACATGCGCCATTGAAGATTCCTTAGGCAGAATCACCCGTACCGCCGAAATACAAAAGATTTTGACATGACGGTGGAAGCGGGAGCACGTCCAACGTTCATAACCGGTAGTGACGTCTGGGAAGAGGTGAAGGATATTGAAGTTGTATTTGCTAAAGGGAGTGGAAGCACACATGGATCCACATCAAGCGGTGACATCCCTCTTTGGAAAAAGAAGTTTGTTTTCTGGACCAACGGTACTGGGAAGACTTGGGTATCCGTCATGCAATTGATGTGATACACATGGAGAAGAATGTGTGCGAAGCATGCTCAGGTTATTGTTGAACAACCTGGAAAGACGAAGGATACTTTGCAAACACGAAGAGACCTTAAAGACATTAATATCAGAAAAGAGATGCATCCTTAGGACAAAGGAAATGACCACTACTACCTCCCTCTAACATGCTACACTCTTAGTGCTATAGAAAAAAAGAGTATGTTGGAATGTCTGTAGGGTGTCAAAGTCCCATCCAGTTACTGTGCGAACATTAAGAAACTGGTTAACATGAAAGATAAGAGATTGCTTGAAATGAAAGCACATGACTACCATGTGCTTATGACGTAGCTGCTACCGATCGCAATCAGAGGTATCCTTCCAGATATGGTTCAAGACCCAATCATCAAGTTGTGCCAGTTCTTCAAAGTAATGAATCAAAAGGTTATCAATCCAGCTTCAGTGGACAAGGTTCGGGAGGACACAATTCTAACTCTTTGCCCGTCTGAGATGTTTTCCTCTCTCATTTTTCGATATCGTGGTGCATCTTGTTGCTCATCTTGTAGAACAAGTAAAGATCATAGTCCAATGTATCTATATAGCATGTGGGGTTTCAAGAGGTTTATGAGCATCATAAAGAAATATGTGTGGAACAGATCGAGACCTAAAGGCAGCATCGCGAACACGCATAAACTTCAATTGGGGAAATGGTTGATGCAATATCTAACAACTACAGACGTCGATTTTGACCAACTGTTTTCTTCGTCTCGGGGGTCATCCAACACAAGGCTATGGCATAAACGGGTATACTTTCTAAACCAATGTCTAGGACAACAAGAGTACTTATCAAAATAGTGGCGTACACATAGATGCCTACGATGATGGCGGCAACAAGCAAACTTATTATGGTTTCATATAGTCAATCTGGGAGCTAAATTATGAAGCCCTCAAAGTCCCTCTGTTTCCGATGCAAGTGGGTACGAATTCCAAGGGGGTTGAAGGTTGACAAGTACGGCACGATCATCGTTGACCTGAAGGATGTTGGCTACGAAGATGAGCCATTCGTGCTCGTGAAATCCATTAAGCAGGTTTTCTATGTCAAGGACCCGTCACTCACGAAATCTGGCAAGCTACATCGTGTTGTTTTCGAAGGCAAGTGAAGTATTGTTGGAATGGAGAATATAGTTGATGAAGATGACTACGTTCATCCTGACAAGCAACTGCCACCCACAACTGATGTCGAATCAGAAAACGAGGTAGCCGATGAAGAAGACAAAGAAACATTGTATTTACGAAGCAATCATCAAGAAGGGCTAAGTTAGGGTTTAAACTAATTTATAAATTAATGTACCAATTTTTGAAATTGCTGTTTAATTTGAATCAGCAAAATTTGGAACATATTACGTGCGCTCTAATTTTTGTATAATTTTAAGTGAATATAGGTATAAATAAAATATATTTTATAAAAGAAAGTGCAAAGGGAAAGATATGTAAAATATTTGTCACCTTTTAAAAGAAAATATTAAATTAAAAAAGAAAAATTATTTAAAGGAGAAGATATATAAAATAGAATAGTTGGCATATAGGTGTCGGTTCATAAATAGAACCGATACCTATAGTAGGCATATACGTACTTGTTCTATTTAAGAACTGGCACATATTGATGTCAAAGGTGCCAGATTTGAGTCAATATCCGGCACCTATTCCCCTTTATTTATATAGCGTCCAGCCCCCACCCACCCNTCCCATACTCTCTCTCCTGGCGGCGGGGTGCAGTGTGGAGGAGAGGCAACGTGGCACCCAACGGTGGCGTGGTGCGGTGCGGAGGAGGGGGAATACAGCGGCGGCATTGTGCGGAGCGGAGGCAGCGACACTCTCCCTATCCCAATGGAGGATGGATCAGAGGAGGCGGTGAGGCGGCGTGGTCGTCCAGGTGAACAAATCCTCGTTCTCTTTTATCTCGAATTTTCTTGCCTTAACCAGTGTGGAGGAGAGGCAACATGGCACCCAACGGTGGCGTGGTACGGTGCGGAGGAGGGGGAATACAGCGGCGGCATTGTGCAGAGCGGAGGCGGCGGCACTCTCCCCATCCCAATGGAGGATGGATCAGAGGAGGCGGAGAGGCGGCGTGGTCGTCCAGGTGAACAAATCCTCGTTCTCTTTTATCTCGAATTTTCTTGCCTTAACCTGTAACGTCCCGCCTCCACGAGGCCAGGCCCGCTTACATCTAGCAGCTTAAATAGGATATAGACTGCCCTCACAAACCAACACCAGTCTTTTCTACACACTTTGTCCTCACTCGTGCGAACCCGGGAAGGACATCCCGTTTGGTCACCCATCCCTAGATTTCTCTAGGCCGCTTAACTTTACAGTTCTTTGAAGATGGGCTTCCGGAAAAGAAGTTGCAACTTGTTAGCATGAGTATCTTATCAATCCTATTATGCCTTGGGCCGGGGTGTTACATCCTCACGTGTTGTGACGTGCCACATGCCACCACGGCATACAGACGAAAGTCATGACATAACTCGTCGTTTAGCACTGCCCTAAACAAAGAAGACCGACATAGACTTCCCCCACCAGGCGCCCTGGGTCGAGCGGGCAGTTTATGCCCCCGGGCGTACTGCCAGAGACGTCAATCCCACCAAGGGCTTCATCCATCTCTATCCGTGTCTTTTCTGTTCATGACCGTACTAGACGACGTGTTAAGTCTTACCCATTAGACAAGTGGTAGTATGGAATATGCTTTGCAACAGAGGCCTGAAGACTGGTCCTTATGACGATCGAGGTGCGACTAACAAAACCAAGCACCCCGAGCCCAGCCGAAAACAAGTTTGGGGACATTTTGAAGGGGAAACATCACTTCATGGCTAAACTGCCACAAAAATTACCATCATTATAAATTATTCACAATTCTAATTATTAAAAATTAACTCTAATTGTTTCTATGTAAGCAAGGCTAAGCATATTCCTAAAGTTTCTAGTAAGTACCACATATATACAGTCCTTACTAGTTTTATTTTTCCTAGGGTTATCAAGGATCAAAATAATACGAATAGTAAGGTCGTAACGAGGGGAATCTCTAAGGCTAAATAAAACGGTAATAATCATGGGAATTTAATAAAGCGAAATGCAATAATTTAAATAAACATAATTTGTAAACTGGGATAGCAATATGATCAAAATGACACGACTTGCCTTGCTCGCTACCAAAGTCTTCAAGGTTGTCACGCCCGGAAATTCACAAGTAATTCCCAAACAAATTTGTGCATACAATCCTCGTCCAGGAATCAGCCGAGGTACACAAATCGACAATTTAATATACAGAATCATCAAATAATAACGATACATACTTACAAAAAATAAAGAAAACAGCAGCGGACAAACGATCTAACGATGGCTTCAACTCCACTCCCACAGGCAGCTCAACTGGGGTATAAGCCAAACGTCTTCTCCTTCTGAATCCTTTTTCTTCAACTGAGGTTTGATGATTATTGCAAGGTGAGTACATGGAATACTCAGCAAGACACACAGCAAGTATGCAAGTGCACCGGGATACAAAGGATGGCAAATAATAGCGTTCATTTGCAAAGGCAGCATTTAGCAAATATTTGAGAATTGTAAAACAGTTGAATTACTAAATATCAATATTAACCAATCACTGCACAACACACCAATGCTGCACAGGCCCAACCAAACTTGAACAACCAATCCCGGTTGTACAAATCAAAACCTCCAAACCGGAATTAACCATCCATACCAGGAGTTAAGAAATCATCATCATTTATCACATTCCCTCCATTAACGAACAGTGTGAGACTAATCACGAAAAACATTGTTAGGCTCGCCCATAACCGCGGGCACGGCTATTCGAATAGTTTTACTCTGGCCAGAGGTGTACAAATTTACCCACAAGACACAGCCTCAACATCATATCAATCATGCGTCGCAATACTGCAAAGTACCCGAATAGAGACTGTGACAGTACCCCCAACATAACACAATGCAGAGCAGTCCACCGTTCCCGGATCATAGTCTCCCCCTTTAGCCAAGGTATGGACTCCCCAGCGACCCCCATGGACTTATCGCCATTTCACAGTCTGGTGCGCCGCTAAGAACCATGTTATACCAAGGATAAAGCCGTTGCCCACGCTGGCTTGTGGTTAGTACGGTTAATGCTTCACAACAGTAGCTCGCGAACCGGTCCTTAATTGTCATGAGCACAACTATCCAAACCTCAAACCATGTGCTCACAACCCACCATTAATCAAGTTTTAGTTGGACCAATTAATTAATCAATCACGATTAACCATCGAGAGCTACCATTAAATATCCATCATTAAATAATAGTGAAGCATTAGTCATCCTAATAGTGTGCTAATGTTTCTAAGCATGACTAAGCAATTATAACTAATTTCTAGTTGAATCAATATATATAAAGTCCAACTAGTCAAATTATAACCCAAGGTATCAAGGAATAGGATAATCAATGCAAATTGGCCATACAAAGAATAGGTTCACACCACCCAATGACATTCGAAAATAAATGCGTATTTGAAATAAATAGAGAATTTAAATATAGGATCAACATGCTCAAAGGATTGTGTTTGGGATCTGTGTGACTTGCCTTGCAAACAAGCGTCTTTAACTCGTCTTCAGGAACTTCTACAACGAACAAACGATCCTTCAAAACGATTGAAAACTAAACCTAGAACGCAAAACAAGGAAAACACTAATAAAAACCAAATAAACAGTACAAATAAAAAAAACATACATGGGTTGAGCTTAAATTTAGATGAATTTAGAGACTTGAACGACCTCATTCTGAGTTCATATGAATTAGTTATGATTTTTTACAATATTTAATCCAATTAAAGCCTATTAAAGAAATGCTATTCCAAATTAATTAAACAATTTACAAATAATTTATAACTGAGAGAAAAGATTAAAAACATCCTCCAGAAAAGATTGGATCAAATTTGATGGATGACATGTAGCAAAAAGGACCAATATGTCATTGATAACAAAGGGTTAATTTGGACGGCTCGGATTAAACTCGATCTAAGGATTCAAAGGTGACTGTCATGCAAGCAAAAGGGCCAAGGTGGCAGCCAACGAGGCAGACGACGTGGCGTGCCACGCGAGATCGCCGACCGGTGGCTCGGGACGACGGCGAGAACGACAAACGACGGCACGACAGCGGAAACGGAGGGCACCGGAAGAAAGAGCATGAGACGACGAACCTTACCAACACTTACGCGACGACGGACGGCGAAGGAAGATGCCGATGGCGAGCTCCGAGAGACGGCAAGGTTCGGGTCGATGGTGGCGATGGCGCTCCGGCGATCTTCGGCGAAGAAGAGATGGTGGATGGGCTTCTCCTTGCAGCTGCGAATCCAATGGAGGTGGTGGCGAAGCTTAGCGACGACGGGAAGAGCAGCAGGGCTTTGCTGGAGATCAAAACACGGCGGCAAGCTCGGCCTTCACGGTGACGGGTACTTCCGGAGGGATATGGCGCAAGGCAACCAGTGGCCGGGCTAGCCCTCATCCTTGCGAAGCCGATGGAGGCGACGGCGCAAGGCGGCGTCGACCAGGGCGACGGCGCAAGGTGGCTGGAGCGGCGGCCGAAGGTGGAGAGAGAGGGAGATCACGGGGAGAGGGTTTCAGGTGGCGGCAAGCTTGGCCAAGGGGGTGGAAACCGAAGAGGAGGCCGAGGGGATCCTATTTATAGGCGCAAGAGGTCGAGTCCGGGCCCAAGACGGCTAAGGCGGTGCCGGGAAAAACTAGATTCGGTTTGGAGGGATAAACTCAAGTTTGACCTCGATTCCGCGTCGGATTCAAAGGGATAAACTCCGATTCTTGGGGGAAACGGAAGAGGGAGATAAGGGAAACAAATCCCCTCAACTAATTTTGGGGAAAGCTTCACGGATTCGAGAGGATTTTGAGGCTAGAATTAAAACTTGCTTCGGTTGCTACAGTGTCACGGGCTGGAAGTTGAAGAAAGGGTACTGTAGCGAGAGGGACATAAAGCAGACTTTTGTCTGGACTTCCATTTCCTTGCTTGGGCCGGCTAAGAGAGAGGGACCATAAACAGACTTGTGCAGAGAAAAGGGAAAGGCTGCTGGATCAGCTGGGCTGAGGGAGATAGATGGGCCAGATTAAGCCGAGAGCTTTGGAAAGGATTTTAATTACTTTTTCAAATAAATTAATCAATGAAATGATCTTTGAATTGTTAAAAATACTTCCCTTGCTTAAATAATTCCAAGAAAAATCTTGAAAATACTTGGACACTCAAAGTATTTAATAAAATTATAATGAGATCATTTAATGTTTAATTCATTATTTGAATATTTACTGAAATGTTCTTTGTATTATTAAGATTAGTATTTGAGCTCCGAAAAATCCGAGAAAATTCCAAAGAGTACAATTAACCATGAAGAATTTAATAAAAATTAAATTCAGCCATGTTTAATTTAGGAAATTTAATTTCCCACATCAACTTCACTTGTAAATTACTGAACATTTAATATAAATTCTAGAAATAATTTATTAAATAATTTATAAACCCCTGAAACAAAAATCAGGGTGTGACAAAAGTCAACCTCGAGAAAGAGCTGCTCTTCCGAATCTGCAGCGTCGACCCGACATATGCAAAGGAGAAAGGCCAAAGATAAATAAAAGCCATATAAGATGCAACAACAAAACATACAAATGGGTTCTTTATTAATTACGGAGAAATTAGCAACTTGAACAGGTCGATTCCGAGTTCAAATAGTCAAGATACGACAATTTGAATTTAAATGTTGTTTAGATGGCATATTACGAATTGGCTAATTAATAATTTTTTTTAAACTCAACTGTACAGAGATAGATAGAGAGAGGGAGACAGTGAGGAGGGAGAACTGAAGAGAAGGAGACAGAGAAAGAGAAATAGCAGGGAGGGAGATAGATGGCAGTGAGGGCGTGGGAGAGGTGAGGGCGGCGGCAAGGCTCACTGGAGCTGCGGGAACGGGGAGGGGGCGTTGACGACGAGCTTGGCGGCGAGGAACAGTGGCAGCCGACTCGCGTCGGCGCAAGAGGACAACGGCGCGGTGGCTCGGGAGAGCGGGGGAGGAGGGCGGCGGTGTGCGGGGAGGAAGGAGGAGGCCGAGGGCTTCCTTTTATAGGCCGGAGGGAAGGGAGACGGGTGCCGGGGAGGGAGATCGACGCCGGCCATGGTGGAGCTGACCATTGATGCAAGCTTTCAAAATCCACCATGAAATAATGACGAATCGAGCGGCATTTGTTGGGGGAATTGATGAGGAGGAAGTGAGGAATCCATTTTTGCAATTAAATCGGAGGGAAATCGATCGTGGAGGGAGATCAATCGGTGGCAGCGGCGTCTCTACATTCACGGGAGAGAGAGAGCCGGCTGGAGGTTGAAGATACCTCCGACAGGTGGGCCCCACGGCTGGGAAGGAGGAGGTGGCGAGCTGGCGGGCTGGCTGGGCCAGGAGGGGAGGAAGGAGGCGGCCTGGCGGCTTGGCCAGGCCGGGAGAGAGGAAGGAGGCGGCCTGGGCCAGGGGAAGGGAGGGGGGGCGGTGGCCTGGGCCGAGTAGGCCGAGGGGCAGGAAGGGGGAAGAGGCCGGAGTGGGCCGAGAATGGCCCAAGAGAGGGAGGGAGGTTTATTTTAATTCTTTTTCTTTTTTGGGAGAATATGAGAAGTGTTTTTGTTGCATTAAAATATTTATAGTGCTCTGAAAATTCGAGTAAAAATTGTTTAAATATTTTCAAGCATGAGGAATTCAACAAAAATTCCCACACTCCGATTTGAGTTGGATCTTGGGGATTTTTAATTGTGGAAGGCTAAATTTGATTTTTACAATTTCTACGAATACATTAAAAGGTGAAATTTTTGGGTGATTTTTAGGGCGCGACATAACCCTAGGTTCTTCTCTAGATCCAACGGTGACCCAGGGGCGGCGCTCAGTGGTGGCACTCGGCAACGAGGACGACGCGGCTAGGAGGGGGCAGTGCTTGGTTATGAAGAGGAGGCGATGCGGGACCGCAAGGAGGAGGCGAGGCGGCAGTGGCCCCGACGCAGAGGTGAGGCCTCCACTCTCTTCTTCTTCTTCTCCTCTCCTCCCCATACGGACATGAATATAATATTGTGATGGTGATGGTGAATTGCATTTGTGATTGGGGGATTATGAATATAATGTTGCTTGGTGAATATAATCTTGGGGATATCTTGGGGTTCATATGTTTGAGGAATATATTGTTGGGAATATAATGCCGCCATCGCTGCTACTTGCAGCTGCTGCTGCCACTGCCACTGCTTGCCGCATATTTTTGGGGAATATAGATGGAATGTGGGATTTTTAGGGCTTATGAGATGGAATGTGGGAATTTTGGGGAATATGAGATGGAATGTGGGATTTTTGGGAAATATGAGATGGAATGTGGGAATGTGGGATTTTGGGGGAATATGAGATGAAATGTGGGATTTTTGGGGAATATGAGATGGAATGTAGGATTTTGGGGGCTTATGAGATGGACTGTGGGATTTTTAGGCTTATGAGATGGAATATGAATGATATTATCATTGCAAATTATTTTTTGGTTTAGCATGATTTTATTTTTAGGATTTTAGTTTGGTCATGGTCGATGATGAACAAATGGCCTTCGTTGGACATTTAGTCGTGTTGTAGGCCTGGTAGGAAGAGAAGGTATCCGCATCAATCCTTGCTGCAAATGTTGTGGTGGATGCCTTCTTCTTTCTACCAACCCTACCACAACTCGTCCTGTTAGTATAGATGTAGTTTTCGAAATGTCCAGAGAAGGCTAAATGATGCAATATATTAACAGATATAGTTCTGAGAGCCCGGACATAACAAATTTATAAACTTACATATAATTTACTTGTCTCTATATATGTTTCAATCCATTTGCATGAAATTTGATTAGTTGTATTTTAAAATTATTGTGAATAAATTATTTTTCTTAATCATGAACTGGAGCCATTCAGACATATTGAGTTTACCTTGATTTGACTTTTAAGATTTTAGTTTGGTTGTTCTGAATGATGAACAGATGGCCTTCGTTGGACATTACCTCCAACCACCGTTCGCACTATGTAGGCGTCTTGAAAGCCTGGTGGGAAGTGAAATCCTCCGTGTCAATCCTTGTGGCATAGGCTGTGGCGGAGGCTTTCTGCTTCCTACCGGACCTACTACAACGCCTCATGCTTTTACAAATATATACTTTTCTAGTTGTCTAGATGTCTAGCGAAGGATAAATGGTGCAACACATTTACGCATGTAGTTCTGAGAGCACATATATATCATTTTTGCAAATTTGCATATACTTTGCTCGATGATGAATTAGAGCCATTCAGACATGTTGCTCGATGATGAACTTTCAATACAAGCACATCAATACAATCATGTAGTTTATTTTTCCACCAAAAAAGGTTACCATTGTAGACAAGATGGAACACGAAGAATTCGGTAGCTCTGGATCAGAGGGCAAACATGATGCTAGCCCTAGCGTGTTCCTAAATGTAAATCACGAGAATGCTGCAGGCGGTGAGGTAATTCTGATATTAATTTCACGCAATAGTGCATTAAGAAACACCTACTCTAACGGACCGTTCCAACTAATCAAATTTCATATCTTCTAGGAGGCTGGCACTTCCACTGCTGGTTCGGCCCAGAAATCAACCGTGACATCAAATAGAAAGGCTAGGGGTTCTAACACAATGCTTGATGGTCACTACGTCATGACAGAACTCAATGCAAATGGCTGCCTAGAGCACCATTGGAGGCATTGACCCCTTATGGTAGGGCGTGTGGTGTCCTCGTCAAGGATTTCATTCCCTCCAAATACCGACATTGGAAATCAAGTGATGTAACACAGTATGACTATATGGTACCACATAACCTGAAGGAAGAGTGCTAGCGAACGTTGAAACTGTCATTCTCCTTTCCTGGAGGCCAAGAAGCGCTAGCAAAGCGTGGGACCCTATCGAAGATGGGTACTCACATCAAAAATTGCTAGACTAGCTTGAACACGGACTTAGTCAAAGGCGACCGGACCCCGGATTTTAACAAACCCAAGTATCAGAAGTGTGCAGATTTCTGGGATGAGTTCGTGAGATGGAAAACATCTGAGGAGGCAAGAGAAATGAGTGAACGAAACAAGGCCACCTCTGTGAAAAACAAGTATCCTCACCGACTCGGCCCGAGCAGATATGCCAAGGATATCCCCAAATGGGATGAGAATGATGAACAACTACGTCAAGCTGGTGTAACACCCGAGACGGAGGGATGGGGCATCCGGACAAAGCACTACACGTACACCTGGAGAACTGAACTGTCATCTTCAGGGCGGTTGGTCGCTACAGGTCCTAGACAGCAAGAGCTAAAATATAAGATCACCGAGGCCCTCTCCCAGTCATCATGGGGTAATTTTGTGGTAGAAAGAGAGAGAGAGATGAGCTCATAATAGCATTGGGGAATCCCGAGCACCCGGGATGCACAAGAGACGTTGGTCTCCTTCCATGGAAGGATGGGTTTCCGGACGATAGGCATAGGCATTGGTCTCGTAAGAGAAGACCCACGCAACAAGAGGAAGAAAATCGTGTCACAAGAGATGTGGCCCGTCAGCTAATGGAACAACTTGCACAGATGTTTCCTAATGGGGTAACCGAACGCCATGGGCAAGCTAGGAACCAAGTGGTAAGCCTGAGTGGGAACGTAGCAGTTGCACATTCGCGGAAGCCGTCCCACCTCAACAGGACACAGCGCATTACGCAATGGACGACATAACGACACATACACCATGCGCGCTCCAAGTCCCCATTCAAAACAACATCACTCAGGAGATTGCATGCAGTGTTGGACATCCAATTTGTGTAGAGCAAACAATACTCTTTGTCCCTTTGCCTGCAGGCTACTCAAGGGTCAGAGTTGATGAAGTGCCAAGCCAATACAGAGGTTATGTGCTAGAGTTTCCTCCAAAGGAAGGTGTTGACACTCTGGGCGATGCTCTTCACAATGTGATCCTATGGCCCAAACGCTACATCGTTGCCACATCGCATGATGGGGCAGGCAATCCAAGCGACGGTCCTTCCAGCCATTCAGGTGAGCAAGGTCCAGGTCTAGCTCCTTCTCCACCTCGACAGAGAAACCATAGCCCAACACTTCCTTGTGAGGACACACCAAGTCAACCATAGCCTCTGGAGAAGTCCCCTAGTCCACCCCCACCCCCAAAAAAGGCTCCAACAACAAGTGCATCGCAAAGGTCTTCATCAAACAAATCGCAATGTCAGCCAAAAACGGGGGTGCCTAAGAAGACGGTGAGTAGAGGCATTACCTCGCTTTTCAGCCCTAAGATACCCGAGGAACCAAAGATTCCAGTTGCAAAGGAACTGATCTACAATTTCATAAAGTGCGCACAACCGAAGCCATCGAAAAAACTTATATCAGACTTCTGAAGAACTATTTGTAAAAACGATCTTCAGACTCAAGCTAAGGAGTTGTTCATTGTAGAGAAAGTGGCCGATGTTGAGGCATTCTGTAAGTCAGCCGATCTAGACAACTTTGACGATTTGGACAATCATTCAGAGGCCGAAGTGGTTCTGCAGTTCCAGATTGGAAAATCCATGGTGGTTGACTCAGAACTTGAACAATTAGAAACTCGAGCGCGGTGGCTGCATTAATGATATTTGGAGGCGGCTGCATAGCACGAACAAATGATCGGAGCGTACTAGCTACACCAACATGGATTTTCAACATCCACCCAATATATGCTAGGTTGAATTTAAGGACCTCTTCAGTGTGTACCAAAGAAGAGATCTCGATGTCAGCATCCTTCAAATGTGGTCATTCTGAGTCCTTTCATATCCCTCAATTCCTGTCCATAAGCCGGTCCCCACTACTGTAGGCTCAGTGCTTCTAAAACATGTTCTTGTTTTGCAGGCATTGCTCTTTTGAATGTCGAGGCTAGAACTCTGAGATTGCTTTTTGTAGACCCAGCAGTTGTAATCTTCACAAATCATTTGTCCAAAGAAGCAGAAATTGAAAATTATGTCTTCAACACCCCTATCAAGTTCAATTACTGTGACCACATTCTTCTTCCTTACCTTGCTCAGTAAGTCAATATCATCGATTTCAAATTTTGGTTGCTTTCCACGCGTCTGAAGTTCTTGATGCATTGTACTATGTGCAGCCATCATAGGACCCTCATCATAATCAATATCGATGATAGTATGATTTGCATATACGATAGTCCGCGAAAGGGGAAAATACACCATTGAGTTCTTATCAATCCACTAAATAGGGCATATGCGAGATATCGTAGGTCTAGAAGATCGTACAGGAGATGCAAGGTGGATGCAACAACATTCAGGATCTTCGAACATGAGTGGATCATTATACAGAAACCTGCCACCAACCTTTACAGCTTCTACGTCATGCGGTACATGCTATATTTTGTGGAGGAGGGGTACCTGCACTCTAATGTTATGGTACGTCATGTTTCAGTGACTGAAGTCATAAATTGAACAATTCTATTGTAATACTAAGTCAATTTCTATGTCTTCCAACCTTGTGCTGCAGAAATTGGGTCTCGATACAAGCGAGTGGCTACCACACGTCATTACATGTCTCATCGATAAGTTCCATGGGTTCATCCGTAATCGTGTTATAAACCCCGCTAACGATTACAACCTCAACAAGCAGCCACCAAGAGAACAATTCCTCTGCCCCTCCCAGCACTTCGAGGAAGAAATTCTCTTCGAAGAAGAGAAAAAGCAACTAGCTAGATTTCTTTATAGGAATTGTAATGTAATTACTGCTTATGCATAATTACGAATTATGGAAGTATTGTGTAAGGTTACTTTATGTGTAATGTGTTTCAATGTTTACTATTATTGTGTAGTATGTGTTATGTCTCTATTACATACACGATGACCTGAGGACAGGAAACCCAATTGAACTTTCAAATTCATACTATCATTCGGTACTGTAGGTAAAATGCAGTCACATTTACATTTTTGGACATATGAATTTTTTGACTTATGAATTTTAGACTTAGGATATATATGCAAATGTTTAGAATTTAGACTTAGAAGTTTTTGTACTTAGGAATTTTAGACGTAGGAATTATTAGGCTTAAGAATTTTAGACTTAGAAATTTAAACTTAGGATATATATGCAAATGTTTAGAATCTAGGCTTAGGAACTTTTTACTTAAGATATATATGCAAAATTTTAAAATTTAGACTTAGCAATTTTTGGACTTACGAATTTTAGAATTAGGAATGTTTAGACTTAAGAATTTTAGACTTAGTAATTTTTGAATTATGATATATATGCAAATGTTTAGACTTAGAAATTTTTGGACTTATTAATTTTAGACTTAGGAATATTTAGATTTAAGAATTATCTACTTAGTAATTTTTGACTTAGGATATAAATTCAAATGTTTAGAATTTACACTTAGGAATTTTACACTTTTTAAGATTATTATGTGTTGATATAGGATGTGGATGTGGATGGGATTATGGAATTGATGTAAATTTTTATGTAGCTATGAATATGAATGAATGTGGCTATGAATTTGGATGAATGTGAATGTGAGTGAATGAATGTGTTGATAAATGTGAATGTGGTTGTATATATGTTGCTGAATGGTTGTGAATTGATTGGAAATTGTGTTTTTATTTGATTTCTATGTGAAATTGGTCTGTCCTGCTATTTTAATTTTTTTTTTGCCCAACATAGTGCTTGCCACGTGTCCATTCCTGTCAACAACTGGCACCTATATGCTACTAGTAGATGTCGATTGCTCTAAAGAATCGGCACCTATAATGGGCGTCATGTGGCTTTTAAGGGTAGAACCGGCATGTCACACCCCAATCTGGCACCGCCATACAACGGCACCGGACAGGAGCATGTCGTAGGAAAACGGTATGAATCGCTTCCTACGAAACCATGATATCGGTACCAGTCCTAGGACTTAGCCCTGGTACCCATGATTACAATCATGAATCATTGCAATCCTTAAAATAAATAGAGGACTTATTTACCTTAACTTAAGTTACAGCTTAGGACGGCCTAAGAATGCAACCGATGACACGGAAGCAGCAGCGACAACAACAACAGCAGCGGAACCAATGAACTAACACCCAACACCACAGGCGACAGCTGGGAACCAGGATGAAACCCTAATCTTCACTTCACTTCATCTTCATCTTCAGGACAGAGGAGCTATATATATAGAGCAAGGGTGAGTACTTACGTACTCAGCAAGTGAGGGGAATTTAGGTGGTTAACGCAAGCTGCAAGGGGATGCTGTTTATTTTGCAACAGTTTTGTTTTCAAGTTTTGAACAATCTAAGTGTGTGCTTTCCCGAAACCAGAGCGAGACAAGTCTCAGCTCGGTCGGGAGTGAGATGTGACAAATTTTATTCTCAAGTTTGCACAACTCCCAGAGTTGGCCTTAAAGCTGGTTTTCCAAATTACACCAATTTTCCAAGCTTTTAGAGATAAGTGGTCCCCAAATGAGCAATCACTTCCAGGGACTCCCTGTCTTGCTGTCTCCCTGACAGCCACTTGCTTCCCGAGCAACAGGTTTCTCAAACCAGATCACCTTTCCACAAAGCTGGGTAAAACAAAAACTACGCTAAGCAATCACCTCACATTCGCCCATGACAGTGGGCACGACTGTTCGAACAGTTCGTTAACCTCTGTGGAGGGGTACACTTTACCCACACGACGTTACTAACCCGGGTCACCCAGCCCGTGCAGGACAACCACGTCTGGCAACTTTGAGGCTTTCACAACAAGGCATTTCGAAAGCCGACTCAGGGTCACCATATGCCAACGGGAGGGGTCCCATGGACCAACATCAAGTTAGGTCCCAGACCATACATTGCCAGGAAGCCCAGGGGTCCTCCCCGACACCACCCCCGGCGAAACCACTTGTCCCTTGGCATCAAGATTTCGCAGGGGTGTCCCATTTTACCCATGTGGTCGCACTTGTTATATGCTCGGATGTAATTCCAAAGGGATCGGTCCTTATAAGCGACCGCACAAGCATCCTGCCTAGGAATGGCCTTGTGTCGCGAGTTTTGTTTTTTAAAACTCATTTTTCTTTCACAGGGCACCGACCTAGGCGTCAAGTTTTCCAAAGCTTTCATAACTCAACTTTTACCCAAGATGTTCTTAGATTTTAAGTTTGAAGGCGACCATCGATATTTGCACAAGGTGCACGAATACCAAGGCATCACACAGGTGCTTACAAGGGAACATGATAAGCAATTAACAAGGGAAGGATCAAATGCAGCAAATTAGGTAGGCCCACCGATCTGCCTTGCAGACGGGGCAACAGTTTCCAGTGCAATCCTAACAGTGCATAAATATTTTGCAAGCAACATAATTAAGTTCAAATATAGGCTCAATATGTTCAGAGGTGACTTGCCTTGCTCAAGGTCTTGAGCTTCACGAATCTTCCAGAAATCCACGCTTGGACAAAAATCCGAGAACCGCAACTAAGTGCAAACAAACAAAACCTAAACAAAAGACCAAAGAAATGATCCTATTTAGGCTAATAAATAGTGCCATTAGATAGATCACAATTTTAGAGAATTACTGGAAGTGGAATGGGGTCAATCAGAGTTAGGGAACAAGAGATATGAATTTTGGAAGTTTATTTGGATTTTTGGAGCAAGAAAAAAAGGATTTATTCAATTTATTGGAAAAGAATATTCTCAAGAATATTCTCTCGGATGTGGGGTCCACATGTCAATGGGGTGGAGGCCACGGGTGCACCATGGACCTTGTCCATGGGCAGCTAGCTTGGGTGAGGGAGTCAAAGAGGACTTGGTTCATGGTTGACAGGCTTAGTGCGGGAGGGAATGTGGACTTCGGTTCACGGGTCACTTGGTTCAGGTTACGGAGGAAGTATGGACTTTGGTCCATGGGCTTCAAGGGAAGGAGCAATGCATTAATTGAGGGACGAAGAATGGACTTAGTCCAATGGGCCAAGAGAGTGAGCCACGGCCCAATCGGCTAGTGCAAGGGAGCGACCGAGCCAGGGGCTGGGAGTTGGGCCGGGGCGCGGGGGAGGGAGGCATGGGCCAACGCAGCTACGCGGCCCAGGAGGACATCATGCGCGCGAGGCCAATGACGGGAAGTGGGCCGACGTAATGAAGCGACCCATGAGGCCGGCACGACGACACGGTCAAACTGGCGCGCACGGAGGTCGATCGGTCCTTGTGGGGCCAAGGCGGGCTGACATGGCGCCACGTCAGACCAAGGGGGAAGGAGAGGGGGCCGAGCGGACAGACGGCTCACGACTGGCCGGCAACGAGCGGCGGCGAGACGAAGGGGGAAGGAGGCACTCCTGCTCTCCACGGCTAGGTAAGAGAGAGAGAAAGGAGAAAAGTGAGCGCGTAGCTGCGCGAGGAAGGAGGCACTCCTGCTCTCCACGGCACATGCGCCGCACGTACCCGTGGTACGGGTTGTGCGCGGAGCTGGACCAGGGACAGCACGGCTCGAGGGAGAAGGAGAGCGACGCGAGGGAGATGGGCCGGTGGGGATGATGGGCCGAAGACAGCGTGGTTTGATTTGGCCGGGAGAGTGGAGGCGGCCCAGCCGGGGAAAAGGAGGAAGAGAGGGACTAGGCTAGCCGAGGGGAAGGTGGGGGCAAAATATACTTTTTTGGGGATATCAGTTTGGAGAGGATTTATGGTTTGGAATTGGATTTCAATTTGGGATTTGAATTAAAACTTTATATTTGAACTCAGACAAATGTGGAGGAGTCATGGAGAGGCACAAAATTGGAAATTTTGATATTTTTGGAATGAGTTTTTCATTTGAACCTTCGGACGGTTTAAGGGAGATTTAAGGGACAAGAAATTGAATTTGAATTTTGAATTTCAAATTCAAAGCTTGAATTCAAGAAATGATTGCTGAGATAAAAATAGAGAGGATTAGAGTTTGAGTTGGGGTTGGGATTCAAATTTTGGCGTTTTAATTTGGCCAAAAAGACAGAATCAAGGAGAAGGAATCAACTCGAGATTTTATTATTTTTGAAATGGATCTCTGCTTGGTGACTTTTAGGATTGTTTTGGCAGAGATTCAAGAAGGAAAGAAAACGAACCTCGAAAATTGGGGTTCAAATAAAGGAGTTGAATTTGGATCTGTATTTTGGGATTTCAAAGGATGATAGAGCGATAGGTAGGGAGAGATTATAAAGAGAGAAGTTGGATATAGATATCAATTTCAAATTTAAGGTCCGTAATCACGAGATCTTTTCATGGAGAACTAGGAGAGGATTTGAGAGAAATACAAGCGATCAAGTAGAGAGCATCAATCAAGAACTTGATATTTTTGCAATAGACGTATATTTGGGGACTTGTAAGATTATTCTGGTGAGATTTCGTATCCGAGCGGAATCTTGGGAGGTTGAAGTTCAAAGCGGGAATTTTGATGTTCCTTAGGATATAATTGTGTTTAGATTTGCGAGAGTGTTTTGGAGAGGGTTCAAAGGGAGGGAACAAAAAGGAATCATGACAGTTAGGGTCCCAGCTAGATTTGATTGGATTTGCATCTCGGAGTTCGAACAAATTTTTGGGAAGGGATTCAAAGGGGAGATGAAAAAGGGGACCTTGGGAAGGTGGGTTCAATGGTGGAGCAATATTCAAATTGGATCAAATATTTAGAGGGATTATTGAACTTGGATGATTTTGGGAGAAATTGGTCGAATGAGATTTAAGAGAGAAATTCATTTGCAGAGATTCGAATTCGAGAATCGTTTTCAGTGAGTCAAGGGAAGAGGTTACGATTTACGAGGTTGATGCTTGGGCTAGATTGAATTAAGAATATTCAACGGAATTTGCGGTTAGGGTTTCAGGAGTGAAATTCGAATATAAGGATTCAAACTTCAAGATTAGTTTTCAAAGGAGATTTGAGAGGTCGGGTTAGAAATTCGAATTTGTTGAATCTGAGATTTGAAATCATGGGACCTTCGCAAGGAGAAATCGGAGATGATTTGAACGTGAACTCAAATTCTTGGGGGACAATTGAACTGGAATTGTTTGAAGGGACATTTCTTGGTAAAGGTTTAGAAAGGAAATTTGAATATGAAGGTTCAAATTCTGAGATTATTTTGGAATGGAAAATTTAAGATGCGATTATGACATCAGGGAATGGAGATAAAAGAGGGATTTAAATTGAGATCTACGGCATAACTTAGACTCGACATTGAAAGAACGAAATTTTCGCATATAGGATTTTCTTAAATTAGCTTTTTAACGCGACGCGAAAATCGGGGCGTTACACGGCACCTATTTCTTATATAGGCGCCGATTCTACAACCGGCACTAAGTGATTAGTGTCGCCTGTTGGGTGTCGGTTAGGAAATCTGGCATCTAAGGGGGTTTTCCAATCGGCACCAATGAGATATTTTGTAGTAGTGATTGAATACACAAATTATTAAGAAATTGGTGGCGAATTTCTGTGCACGACACTCTTCTCATCTCCTACTATTAAAAGAATCATTGCTAATTCCCCGAGTATTGTGTAACAGACGGCATATATGCACATTTATATCTGTACTACGATGTTATAGAACTGTATAAAATATGCCCGTGCAGGAGCAAGCTGTCATCATACTGTTGGCTATAAAGGCACAGTATGTATGTGTCGAGACAAAGCAACTTCACTTCCATCATCTTCCTCCTGCGACTCTTCAATCTCCCCAGTGAGATCCTCGAGGGACTTCCCTTTCGACTCCGGCAAGAGAAGGGTGAAGATGAATCCAACAAGATTGCACCCAATAAGGACAAACAGAAAGATCATGATGTGGTATTTCGTGTACAGGAAACCAAACACACCGACAATGGCACCGATCTTCCCAACAGCACCAGATATCCCATGGCATGTGGACCGTAGCCTTGCAGGGAAAATTTCAGCCGGAATTATGAAGGTTGTAGTATTCGGCCCAAAGTTGGTGAAGAAGAAGGTCAAGCCATAGATGACTGCAAATCCGTACTTGTTCTTGTGTCTCAGCCACTGATCATAAGGAATTGCAAGGCAAAGCATGAACACAGCCATCATGGTGAATCCGATCAGCTGGATCTTGACACGGCCGAAGCGATCAACGAAGGCGACAGTGAAGAAGTACCCAGGAAGTGTACCGCAAAGTGTGATAAGGGTGTAAAGTGCTGTCATGGTGTTCATCCGCTGGAGGGTATGGTCGTATTCGCTATCTAGATGAGGAAGAAGACCGACCTCGGTGAAGATTTCCTTCATGAAAATGTTGAGTGAGTAGAAGGTGACGTCGAGGACGAACCAGCAGACGGTGGTGCCAAGGAGATGAAGGCCATGGCGGTGGAGAAACTCCAACGAGAAGAGGCCATACTCGTCCTGCCTTGCAAGCTCATTGATAGCTTCGTCGTCCGGGGTTATGTTGACATTGAGTACAGCAGACATGTCCATGGCGGCCTTCTTTGCGTTCTTGGAGATAAGGGCAGTGTACCGTGCTGTCTCTGGCATCTTCATGCGCCAGTAGTAAGTGAGAGCTGCAGGAATGGCGCCGAACATGAGAATTATCCGCCACGAATAATCAATCTTGGTTGCCGATGAGTGCTTGAAAGCTGCAGATACTATCATCCCAACGATCCCAGCAGCAAGGTTACCAAAACCCTACAAGTCCATCAATTCAAATGTATATTGTCTGACAACAATTTGATCAAGTAATTAATTTATCTGAAGAGAAAATGAGCGAAGTAACAAGGATCTATCTACTTGTCAGTTGAATGGTTTTTCTTATCAATCAATCACTTTGAAACTCTGTATAAATGCCAACAACTTATGTATATTTTTTCTTCTGGTGAAGCAAATAATGTTGCCATCGAAAGGTTTAAAAGAAGTATATATGTCCTGTGGCTTCAATTCATGCCATTACGAAACTAGAAATTATGATTTACATAAGCATAATGATGCATCAACATTAATCCACAAAATAATAAACAAAGGAAAATAAAAGTTGCACTTTGTTTGTACTGAAGTTGCGACATTTCATATTTTGCAAGACATATGCAAGTTATGTTGTTAATTGGTTAAACTGATTGTAAAGACATTCTGAGATCTTTCGTAATTCTCTTCTCTACCTATAATATTTTTTTTACACTGCTAGGCGCAGACAAAACAGTTTTTCTTTAATAAATCAGGTGAGCGATAAATAGAAAAACTGAGTTAACACTAATTTAGACATACTCCTTTCGATCTTAAAATTTTGATTTTTAACACAAGATGTTTGTCAATTTTTTAAAATTTTGACCATTAATAATTCCTGAAATATTTAGTTTAAAAGCCAATGAATGGTATGGGTATATTTAGCTTGGATAATATCCAGAAACATCATTCATGTTGAGGCTAGCGAACAAAGGTTTTACTTACTTGCATAGCGAAAACAGCAGCAATGAAGGCACCACGAGTCCTCTTGTTGGCGTACTCTGACATGATGGTGGCGGAGAGAGGGTAATCGCCACCGATGCTAACGCCAAGCCAGAACCGGAAGAAGCAAAGCACAGCGACAACGTTCTTCCCCTCGCGCTTACTGAAGGAGAAACCGGAGGCGAGAGAGGAGACGACCATGAGGAGGAGGGTGATTCCATAGACACGCTTCCGGCCCATCTTGTCGCCAAGCCAGCCGAAGACGAGCTGTCCAGGGACGGTGCCACAAAGCGCGATGCCGGTGAGGGTGGCATGGATGTTGCGGGGGAGCTCGCCATGGTAGTAAACGTGGCCGAGGAGGTCGGCGACAAGGGAGATGGAGAAGAGGTCGTAGGCGTCGGTGAAGAAGCCCATGCCGGCGATCACGATCGCCATGTAGTGGTACAGCTGTGTCCTTGCCACGTCCAGAGCGTGCAACACCCCCAGCTGCTGGTTGGCAGCCATTTTTTTCTCCAATATGCTTCCTTAATTTCTCCGATCCTGTCCTTGCTATTGTAAGTTGCTGAAGTTAAATAAGCTTCCACGTATAATTAAGCTGTATCTGTCATATGCTTTCCATCTGATCGATTGCTGAATTTCATTTCTACAAACTGCTGAACCTGACGGCCATCTGGGAGTCACAAATGGTTTACTGTCTCCATGTGTCCGTACTTGTGCAACAAGTCATTAGCATATGGTGAACTGAATGAATATTCTTATTATTATATCAGATATACTTGGATCTGTACAAATTTTTGAATTTAGTGTAACAATTGATAGCTACTAGGTAGTAGAAATTAAATGTAGACTGGAAAATACTAGTGGTATACGTGCTTGGTTCTTCAGAGAAGTTAGCTGGAACTTGCTGGTTGCAATTTATTCAAAGTCGTCGCACCTGAAGTCCTGGACGGCAAGCAGGAACAACAAAACAAAGATGTCTGTTTCAATCATGCAAATAAATGATCGATGAATTGGTGGAATATTCATCCTGGTATCTGACGTGCCCGATGAATTGCTGAAATATTCAGGGGTAATATTCTCTAATGAAGATACAGATTCCGTAAGAGCGAGTTCAGAACACACTGCTCCGTTTACAGATAGATCTGGTCTTAGGATGCATGGACGTACAAACATTTTAAGATTTCGTAATTCTTATGCAAAAATGGTATCAATAATGTTTTCACGAGAATGTCCATATAGTTAAACTTTTCATAGCTTTTCATAATATATAATTCAAACAATTTCTATCTAAAGATAATATGCAGCTAAGTATTTAATAGTCCTACTAAGTTATTTCTATAAATGGCTCCTTCACCTTCTGTTTTTCACACTATATTTAATTTACTTTTCTTCGAGTACATATAAAATAGCTTTGATATATAAGAGATTTGGGAAAATTATTAGCAAAAATGTTTTACATCGTTATTGTTCATTCTTGTCGAGTCGGAGCCCTTTCGATCCTTTCCCAAACTACTAAAGAATATTTTATTGGTACCAGTTGAAAACCGGTCATAGGTGTCGGTTTCCCAGCCAGTACTAATTTAGTGGCACCGATGCTCAACCTCATAAGTGCCGGAGATTATAGGTGTTGGTTCATACCCCATAACCAACACCTATAGTATTCAATGAATCCAAAAAAAAAAAGCCGCCTTGATGCCGCTATGCATCGAGCAGCTTACCACCAATCACCCAATCCATCCCTAAAAAGAGGGGCATCGAACATTGAATAAACAGATCAACCAATATTAAGATTTGAACATTGAACACACAGATCACATAGATCAGAACATTGAACACCAATCAACCAATCAACCAATAATTGGTTTAGAACCTACACTCCAACCCCGCTGTTGGACGCCATTGTGCGCCGCCGTGCCCCACCTTCTCGCGGCCGAGCTCACCGGACATGACGGTGATGGCTCGGGCCCCGTAGCCGTGTTCACGGCCGACGACTCGGAGGCTGCCTCTCCTCCTCTGTTGGCAGTGGGTCATGTGCCTACACCTACCACCGCTGCCGCGCCCGGCATAGGTCAAGGAAGAAAGGGGGAAGGGTGAGAGGGATGAAGGGGGACAGGGAGGCGGGTTGGTGGATGGAGAGGGAGGAGGAAGGAGCGGCGGACGGAGAGGGAGGAGGAGGGGAGAAACGGCGGAGAGGAAGGAGGAGGGAGGAGCGGCGGACGGAGAGGGAGGAGGGGAAAAGCGGCGGAGAGGGAGGAGAAGAGGAGGCAGATGAAGAGGAGAGGAGAGAAGGGGTAGCGATGAGGGGACGACAAGGATGATGTGTGGATGTGGATTGACCTGGTGGGTAGCCTGCCAGTTTTTTTGGTGCCGGTTTTTAATTAACCAGTACCTATAATATATTATAGATATTGATTCTTTTAAAATAACCCCGCACCTATAGTATTGGTATTGGTTTTTACTCTAGAACTGGCACCTATAGTTATCCAAAGGTGCCGATTCTATTTTTTTTCATCCCGTGGAGGTGCGAAAAGCTGCATAGGTGCTAGTTTTAAATAAATCAACACCTATAAGCCGATACCTATGAGGGGTTTTGTAGTAGTGCCACTTCTTTTCCCCTTCTCCCATCTGATCGATTTCATCGATCCAACTCATTCAGGTTCTCCCTCTACAAACCGTCAAAAAACCTAACTCAATACTATTATTCTTGGGTCGAGGCCAATACGTCTGCCCACTTCCTCTCTTTTGCTCCTCGTCCCCTCTCTCTACTTCTGCACAAATAGCAGATATAACGCATCCCTCAACTTTCTATACCAGGATACTTGACTCCCAAGGGCAGTATTGTGCCCTTTGCCTGGTTTCGACTAACATGGCGAGTTGACTGCGGTCAATTTGGCTAAGTCAGTATGGGACCCACGTGGACTTCACATGTCAGGTCATTTTTTTGTTTCTGTCCTCTCTATTTCTCTCTGCCCTTTCTCTGTCTTTTTCTGATTCCAATCTTGACAGTCGGCCGAAGCGAGGGCGAGCGACCAGAAGGGCCCCACGATGTTGGTGGTGACCTAGACAAAGCTGGTCGATGTTGGCAGCAGCCCATAGAGCTGCTCGCTTCCTTCACCCATAGACGGCGAGAGGAGGGCCTCGACCCTCATGGTGGGAGATCATGAGTACCGTGGAAGTCGTCTTCCTTTGGAGCCACAAGGACGGGAGGCATCTTGATGTGTGGGAGAGCCCTCTCCCCAAGCTTAGATTTAAAACACCCTAGGGTCTTCATGCGGCCCATGAGCTTTTGTAAATCGTTTAGGCATGCCCGGGCGGGGGGGGGGGGGACATCTGTTTGATGGTGCGTATCTTCTTTAGGTTTACTTCAATGCCTCTGCTAGAGATGACAAACCCAAGAGGCTTGCCCGTCGGCACCTTGAAAACACATTTCTCGAGGTTTAACTTCATTCTTGTGGTCTAGAGATTGTCAAAAGTTTTCGCCAATTTTTCGAGCAAGGTGGGCCGATCTTGTAACTTCATCACCAAGTTGTTGACATCGCCCTCCACATTGTGAACTAGCTACGTTTAAAAGTAATGCGCACTGTTCATTGGAACATGGGCCCAACATTTTTCAACCCAAAAGGCATGCACACATAACTATAAGTCCCCACACAGGCAATAAAAGTTGTTTTCCCTCATCCTTTTCTACCATGCAAATCTGATGGTACCCTGAGTAAGCATCTAGAAAACACAACGGGTCACACCCCATAGTGGAGTCGACTATCTGATCTATGCATGCTAGAGGGAATGGGTCTTTCAAGCAAGCCTTGTTGAGGTTGGTATAGTAGATGCATATCCGCAATTTTTCGTTGGACTTGGTGTAACGCCCCGATTTTTGCCCCGTCGAAAATTCTATTTTATTAAAATCCTATTTTCAAAATTTTGATTCTTTGAGTGTATTTAGGATTTTTGTGCCAAAGATCTCAATTGATTCATTTCCTTGTAAACCCAAAATCTTGATCATGATATCGTCTCCCAAAATTAAGTTCCTATGATTCGAATTTTGAAGTTCGAGTTTTCCCTCCTAAACCTTTCTAAAAATTTGTATGGTTGAAATTTCGATTACGGGATTTTAACCGTGTCGTCAAATAATCTCCTTTCTATCCAAAGAGTCTAAAAATATTTATTTTTAGACTTCGACTGTCCGACAAATAATTCCTATACGTCTACATGTCAAAACCAATATTTCTGTGCACGTAAAACCCAAAATCAACAGTCCATCTTGACTTTCTCCGCGTGAGCCCTAACTTGACCGAAGGCTTTGAAAAAGTCTACATCGCATCCCTCTACATTGTCGGGCCAAGTCCATAAAATCCTCCATAGGAAGTCTACAAAACCTCCCCCGCATTCGTTGGCCCGTCCGGCTTGATGATCTATTCAAAAGTCCACAAAATATCCCCCTGTTTCATCCGGGCCGAAGCCCAACAACAGCCACCCTCCTCACCAAAGTCTAATATATATCCCTCTACTCATCCAAGCTCCTCTTTTGGAGTCTACATTGCCTCCCTACCGACCTCCTTCATCTCTGGGCTAAAGCCCAAGCCCTCCCAAAATAAAGCCCAATATGACTCCCTCTTACTTCACAGCCAAGGAATATTCTTGAGAATATTCTTTTTTAATTTAATTAATGCTTTTTCTCACATTTTAGAAAAGTTCAGTAATCTTCCAAAATTCGTATCTACCCAACCGTAAGTCCGATTGACTCCGTTCAACTTCCATAATTTTTCTAAAAATGAGATCTATACAATGGCAAAATTAGTTTATAATAGTTATTATCTGCTTTATAGGGTTTTGGATGTTTTTCTCTTTTCTATCGTATAGTGGAGGTTTCGGAGATGCAACGGACGCGGATTTTCTCGAAGATTTGAAGACCAACAATAAGGCAAGCCACTCTTCGATCATATTGCTCCTAGTTTATAAAATGTGTTGATTGCAAACTTGCATGTTTAGCGTACACAATTATTTTGATCAGCCATCGGTCTACGAGCACACGACCGACGGACCAACCTATGTAGTTGCATTATTTTTCGTAGGAACTTCTTAAACTTAACTCTTGTCGCTCCACCACAGTAGTACCTCGATACTTGCGCTCTCTGGGCGTAGGTATCCTTTTGCACCATTTGTTTATATTAGGTTTATACATGGTTATCGATGTGGAAAAACTTGGGTTGTGAAAGGTTTATAAAACCCGACTAGAGGAGTCAGTGACTTTGAAAATAAAAAGATTTTATGGGAGAAAACTTGTGGTGCGAATCCTCTCTTGTGTGGTTTTGTTTCATAGTCGCGCATAAGGACCGATTCCTTTGGGTTTTTCATCTGAGCATCTCACAGTACGACCACATGGGTAGAATGGGATGCCCCTAGATGAGTAACTAGCTAAAACATAGGTGTCTAGCATGTTGGTAGGTGAGGAGCACCAGTATGATGGAGTTTACGGCAATCTCCTGCAGTGGGGATGTGTCGGGGGTCCATACGGTTGGGCCTGAGTAGATGAGGGCCTGAGACTGGCCTGATGCTTGGTGGAGAGATTCCACCCATCCGTGTGACACGGGACATTTATGGTTTGGTTAGGGAAAGGCTTTATCACGAACTTTCGGTACTGATCAGTATCGGTGTAAGCTTCGTTTCTTGTGGGAAAAGCATACAGTCTCTGCAAAGGTTTAATTGAACTATTCGAAGAGCCATGCCCACGGTCAAGGGTGAATGTGAGGTGATTCCCATAGCATAGATTTGTTTCTAAAACTTATTTAATAAACTGGTTCGTGGGATGGGAACCGTTACCAGATTCCCTCTTTGTGACGGACGACTAGCCTTCGTGGTTGGGAACAGGCATGTGCGACCTGGGGTGTCGTCTGGCACCATAGGGCCGAGAGGGCCGGTTTAGGAGCCCAGATGGCCGAGTTTGGGTTGGCAGGTCGAGAGGACCGCACCCGGAGTTGTTAACCTTGAGACTTGGTTAACGAATGATTGTTGGAGAGAATGTTGGGTTATGTTTTGAAAGTGAAAAGAAACTAATAAAGGAGGAAGTGTTATAAATGCTAAAATTTGGTTTTTTCGCTCGTGTTGTTGCAAAGCAACTCGTGTTTGGATTGAGGTGAGATGCCTCCTTCCGAAGGAAAAGTGTATGTTTGAAACCTACACTTAGACTTTTGGAAAAGTGTTTTAAAATGCTTTGCCAAACGAACTCAGCCTTTCTTTGAAGCGTGCATGTACACATTTCCTAGTGGCTTGCTGAGTACAAAGGTACTCAATCCCCCATTGTTGTTGTTTTTCTTCCCTTGGCTTAAGTTCAGGAAGAAGATGAAGTTTGGAGTTTCGTCCCTAAACCCAAACTACTGCCGATGGTTTTGGTGTCCTAGCTTCGCTAAGTTTCGCTGCTGATGACTCTGATTGAAGGTTGCAACGTAAAGGTATATTGTATTTATTTTAATCTTGCATTGATTCATCATGTTAGCGCTGGTACCAACATCATTATGCTAGGACTGGTACCTGTTTTGCGGTTCCATGGGAAAGCGGTTCGCCGTTCTCCTACGACATGCCCTCCTCGGTGCCATTTGTACAGTGGCGCAGGGGCGGGGCGGGACACTTGGGGTCTTCGTCGGGGTTCGTGAGCCACTCAGGGTGTATGACCTCATAGATGATGCCAATCACTAAGAGCATGTTGACCTCTTCTTGCTTGAAGGCATGTTGCTCCTGCGCCTGTCATCGCACCTTCTGCCGCACATGCCATGCTGATGCGACCATGGCTATTATTGATACAACCATTGTTCACATCATAGTTCAACTGGGAGACATCAAGATCAAGCCGCATAAGTTCTGGAATCCAAATCGGCCACCTAGAGCAGGGTTCACTTCAAACAGCCGCCAAATAAGCATACGAGCTCCGTTTTTGGCCTGTGAGTACTTGATGGAAAGCACTCGGTGTCGTCTTTCCAATGGATCTAGCCACATCTCTAAATTCCATCCTAGTTGGCCACAACCATAAAACAAGATGTTGCATCACCTATAATGTGCCTGGGGGCTCATAACTTTATCTGGGACCCCGGCCCAGGTGGGCTCCATCTGGGTGTGCCTCAGCCTAGTGGAGCATGACCCTAGGGACCCCTTAGTCGTCCTCCCACCTCCTTAAATAGCTAGATACCCCTTCAGGGTTTCTCGGGTTTTGTTTAGTTTAATGTTTAGCTTCGCTACTTTGCCGTGTAATCCCGTGATCGGTTAGATTGCCCGTTTGCTCGTTACGGAACCCCAACTTATCATGTGTATTCAACTCCTATTTGCAATACCAGATTGCTTTTATCTTGTTCTTGCTTGTTTCTTCAATTTGCTTGCAGGAATAAAGTTGATCTGCACCGGTAAGATCAACAACCCATAGAGAGGTGCATCTATCGCTAAGGCGCAACACAACAATGTCTCGTACGGTTGTAGTTGGGTCGTCAATGTTTCTCCCAAATTATAGTTATCATCAACTCACCGAAAAATCAGGCCAATCAAAGTCGTGAGCTTATCAAGTAGAGCTCAGGTTTTATCAAGTGGTGTTAGAACTTTCATTGCTCGGTGAGTTTTTATCTACCTATAACCAGAAAATTAGCATAAAAAAAGATTGCATCCATTACCTAGCTATCTTTGTGCCACCGCATTGTTATTTTTAGTTTTTGCTTTGTTGAGGTTTGCATTGCATCGTCATGTCAAGTTGCTGTTCTTAGCGTCTAGTTTGTTTAGAGTTTCGAGTTCTTGTCGCATCTTGTACCACCACCATCACCGCCACCGCGGTTGCTCCCACCGCTACAAGTCACATCTTCGCCACCAGCTCTAACATCAATATCATATTCCCATCCACACTTTGGAAGAGTTCTAGTTGTTCTCCTTTGTTAAATAGGAGTTTTTGAGGGATTCTACTTGGATTGGCTATTTACAACCGAGTAGGATTCAGAGTCAGTTTGAGGAGTGTTAGTAAAATCGTTGTTTTTCCTTCATACAGACTCCGATTTGGGCATTTAAATACTTGTTAGAAAGCTGCCGAGACAACCTACAACTTTTCTTTTGGGTGCACTGGCATATTTTGTCGTCTTCGACATGCTTATATAGCAACAAAGTTTGGCAGTTTTCATAGTCTTATAATACTCCTAGTATTCGTCCAGATTTCCATAGCTAAGTTTGCTGGTTGTATATCTTGGTCTTTATCATTTTTTTATGGTTTTAGAAGTGATAGAAAAGGCAAAAAGGTTCTTAAAAAAATAGAAAAGAAAAGTCGCACCAAAAAAAAGAAAGAAAGAAAAGAAAAGAAGAAAAAAAAAGAAAGAAAGAAGAAAGGAAAAGAGAAAATCACTTGTTATCTTTGAGGTTGCGTTCATATATCAGAGTTTGTGCTTGAGTTGTTTCTAGTGTTATCTTGTGGTATCGTTTGTGTCTAGGCTCACGTCTCTAGTACGTTCTAGCCTAGGACCAGCACGGTACTGACTTTGAACAATTATTCAATTTTGCGTTCTCTGATTTGAGCATTTGCTATTCCTTTGCTACATATTTAAGCCTACCAAAGCTTCACATATTTGATTGCAGCCGCACAGCAAGTGTTTGCCAAGGCATTGATACATCCAACCACCATTGGGTCTAGGTTGAGTCAGTGTGGTCATCATTCTGCTTGCTTTGTTAAGATCTTGTGAGAGCTTGGTTAAAAGCTTGAGTGTGTGTAATATTTGAGCCCTCACTACCTAGTAGTTGATAGAAGCATGCATATTCTTGTGTATGTTTCTTGTTTGCTACTAACCATGGCAAGATTGCGCAAGGTGATACGAAATGGTTATGATCAACATCGACTTCTTCACCTTCGACGAGATATGATGACTTCTCCACGTGATGCATATGAGGTACCTGACTATAATTTTGCACGAGTTAAATTTAAGTTGCCGATCTACGATGGTAAGTATGATTCTATTGCTTATATCGATTGGAGCTAGCAGTAGAAAATGAATTTGATAAATATGATTATTCAGACGCTCAAATGATTAAGACTGCTAGTAATAAGTTTACCTCTTCTGCTTTCTTTTGGTGGAGTTATAGTAGTAACAAATCTAAAATTTGGGATGAATGCAAAACCATGATGAGAAAGCGTTTTATGAGTTCTTATTATAAATGTATTCTTCTTGAGAAATTAGAATATCTGAAACAAGGTGATAAAACTGTTAGGGAGTACATCCATGAATTTCATGTTTGTATGATCTATAGTGGTCTAAAGGAATGCAATGTAAACATAATAAGTAGATTTTTCAATGGGCTTAATTCTGAAATTCAAGTAATGTTTGTTAATGTGACATATAATCATATTGGACACCTATTCATGCTTGCTCGTAGCATTGAGAGTCAAATCATATCAAATGCGAGAAAGTATGAACAATACGATTTATCTCATGTTTCTAAATATCCTATATCCTTGTACAACGAGGACGTGCAAACATTGGAGGAGCAATCTTTTATGTCTCCTGTTATTAACGTTTTGTAGGGACTTCAGAACATTTAACAAAAGGAGGAGAATGATGTTCTTGAGAAGAATAAGGAGAAGAATGAAGCACCAGTGATGTTTGAAGAAAGTTTGTAAGATAAAATAAATGGTACTGAGATAAATGAAGGTGAGTATTCTCAAGCTAAACTACACATGTCCACTTTTCATGCTATAATAGAGAAATCATTAGTGGAACCAATTGCTGAGATGTCTTTGTCACAAGTTGATTTACTTGCAGATACTTGTGATAAAGAAGAGTTGTGTGATAATGCTTCACTTATATTAATGCCACAACTAGTAAATGAACATGTTATTTCTAGTGTTGCACTGATTTTAAGTATGTTGTTCACATGGCTAATGAAGTTGAGGAACGTGAATTCCTATCTTCTTTAAGTGCTTTGGTCTATGTTCCGTTTGATGACTTTTGTAAACTCGATAATTTAAAGGAGAAATTATTTGCTATTGATTTGTCATGTCCAACTAATACTATATTTCATATATTTGGCAAATATAATGATAGAGGAATATATTTGGTAAACACAGTTTACATATGTTCAGCTTTCAAACCTCGTGTAGCCACAAGTCCATATTGCAAGCTAGAAAGTTATATTATTGCTAATCATGCTACTTTGAGTTTTTCTAGTTTTGATTGAAAGAAATAGGTTGTTTCAAATGGACTATGCGAAGTGCGCCATTTGAAAAAACCGATTATGGTTTTCCATGAAGAAGGGGAGGGGAGGATGATGTGACCATGACTGTTATTGATACAACCGTTGCTCACATCATAGTTCAACTGGGAGGCATCAAGATCAAGCCGCAGAAGTTCTACAATCCAATTCAACCACCTGAAGCAGTGTTGAATTTAAATAGCCACCAAATATGCATATGAGCTCCGTTTTTGGCCCGTGAGTACTCGATGGAAAACACTCGGAGTCCTCTTTCCAATGGATCCAGCCACATCTCCAAATTCCATCCTAGTTAGCCGCAATGATAGAAACAAAGTGTTGCGTCACCTATAATGGGCCTATGGGCTTGTAACTTTATCTAGGACCCCAGCCTAGGTGAGGCCCATATGGGATGCACCCCACCTAGTGGAGCACGACCGTAGGGACCCCTTGGTCATCCTCCTACCTCCTTAAATAGCTAGGTAACTTTTTAGGGTTTCTTGGGTTTAGTTTAGATTAAAGTTTATCTTCGCTACTTTGCCGTGTAATCCCGTGATCGGTTAGATCGCCGGTTTGCTCGTTACAGAACCCCAACTTATCGTGTGTATTCAATTCCTATTTGCAATATCAGATTGCTTTTATCTTGTTGTTACTTGTTTCTTCGATTTGCTTGCAGGAATAAGGTTGATCTGCACCGACAAGATCAACAACCCACGGAAAGATATGTCGATCGTGTAGGATCGTAAAACAAGAACTAAGCCAACCAGAGGGGGGGTGAATGGTTGAAGTACCCAAATACCAAAACTTTTAGCGAAATTAAAAGTTACCCTCAAATTCGATGTAGATCGGTCTGACCGAAGTAGATCGACCGGTCTGACCACCCTGTGCCGTCAATCTGACCGGAGTTAATCTCTTGGTCTGACCACCTCAAAATCGTCTTTGCCTCATGTTGCCGTCTCGGGTCTGACCACCGCGTACCCGCCGGTCCGACCGCTGCAATGCGCCGGTCTGACCGCCGGTGTCTTGTCGGTTAGACCGCCGAAACCCGCACAAACACAAATTGAAGATCTCTCAAAGTAGATGACAACTTTATTACTTCTCTCTGTGTTCACAAAGTGCAACAACAGCACTCCTCACAAAAATCTCGACTAAACTCGAAACCCTAACTAAAGTTTCAACTCAACGCTCTCAAAAGCGATACCGGGAGGCCACACCCTCCCTCTCTATTTATAAATGAGGTACGCATAGTATCCATCTAGAAGCCATAAACATGAATTAACCACGGATATCCAATAAAACAACCCGTAACCGAAACCGACACAGAATCGGCCGGTCAGACCGCGGGCTGGCCCGTCTGACGGCACACATACCTCCGGTCTGACCGGCCTTGCCTGCCCGGTCTGACTAGACCCACTGTTCACCGTCTGAAAATTCAATCATCTCAAAAACCACTTCGCCAATAATCTCCAAATATCAAAACCAATAACCTCAGATGTCAATTGTTCATCACAATAGAAGAATGAAACACACCTTGATTTTACAATCTCTCCCTTGATGAACACATTGGCGAACTCATCAAAAATGTTTGTTTTGGTGTTTGAAAAAATAAAAACAAAAATAAAAATTTCTCCTCCTTTGAAAGAAAAACAAAGAAAGAAAAACAAAAGAAAAACACTTGCATCATTTACATCGTTCGTTTATCATGTTTTGTATCTCTTCTCCCCCTTTTAACAATGATTTCATCAACCATAGGAATTATGTGCAGTGAATATTCAAGAGCTTACTAACATACAAATAGTAATTCATGTCATATGTTGCAACAAAGAGAAGATAAACCCATCAATTATATAGCAAGCATAAACTAGAGTACAAACATAAACCAAAGATTTTACAATTAAGGTCAATAATGCAATCAAGATTCATGAATTCAAAAGATTTATAATGCAACATCTTTAGAAACACATAGATTGAAAAATAAATCCACACATATAGACCTATTGTGATCATTACTCTTTCCCAAATTAGCTTTAACGCAAAATAATCAAGAGAATTTTCAGTGCTTTTTCATATCTTTGCTCTCTTTTTTTTATTATGCCGGGTACGTCCTTGTCGTCAAGACTGTTTTCAAGGATTCGGCACCCATTATTTTCTCATATCGAATACGTCCTTATCATCAAGACTGTTTCCAAAGATTCGGTATTCATTTTTTTCATAAATGTTTTTTATTCTCTTGCACAATGAGCAATTTCAAAGCTATATGAGGAATAACAATTCAATAAAGCATATACAATCCAACCTATGCATTAGTATCAATATTGCATATTTCATTAATTCAAATATGAAATTTAAGTGTCATGCATCATCTCCCTTAAAAAGCAATATCTAAGCCTTATGAAAATACTAAAATTCATACAAGCTATAAAATACACAAATGAACCTTCAAAGTATTGCTTAGCATGAACAAAAACACTATATGTATAATATCAAGCTCTCTTTCAATTTGTTTCTTTCAATTATTGCTTGATAAAACCAAGAGCACAAAAACTCCCCCTTAAACCATACCAAAAGGATGAATGATTCCCAATTCTCCACGAAGAAAAGCAAAAAGAGATGAATCCAATGGTTTAGTGAAAATATCCGCAAGTTGCAATTTTGTATCCAAAAACTTCAATTCAACATCTCCCTTCTCAACATGATCCCTCAAAAAGTGAAAGCGAATATCAATGTGCTTAGTTCGTGAGTGTTGTACAGGATTCTTAGCAATGTTAATAGCACTTGTATTATCACAAAACAGAGGAACCTTTTCAAAAACAAGACCATAATCTTTCAATGTTGAAATAAGCCAAAGAATCTGAGAACAACAGCTAGCAGCAGCAACATATTCTGATTCAGCAGTTGATTGAGCTACACTAGATTGTTTCCTAGAAGACCATGCAATCAACGATGTACCAAGAAAATAACATGTTCCACTAGTACTTTTCGTATCAATTCTACAGCCCGCAAAATCAGCATCAGAGTATCCACTTAAACATATAGAAGATGAGGTAGAATACCAAATTCCAAATTCAAGTGTATGATTCAAATACCTCATTATTCGCTTGACCGCTTAACGATGTGAAACACGAGGAGAAGCTTGAAAGTATGCACACAAACACACAGCAAATTGTATGTCTGGCCTAGAAGCAGTTAGATACAATAAAGATCCAATCATACTTCTATACTCCTTTTGATCCACAGCTTCACCATCTTCATCAGGATCCAACACAACAGTAGAACCAATTGCAATCCCAAAAAGTACGATAACTCACCCATCATGCTCATCTCAAATTCCCTGCGCATAGTCTCAGCAAACTCCACAACCAAAGCGTGAGTAGAACAACCAAAGATGATATCATCCACATAAATCTAAACAAAAAGTTGATTATCACCATGCTTAAGAACAAAAAGCGTTTTATCAATCTTTCCCATTTGAAAACCTTTTGTAAGCAAAAAGTTTTTAAGTCTATCATACCATGCCCTTGGTGCTTGTTTCAAACCATACAAAGCTTTTGACAATTTGAAAACATGGTTGGGAAAATTAGGATTTTCAAAACCCGGCGGTTGTTTAACATAAACTTCCTCCTGTATATAGCCATTTAAAAAAGCACTTTTAACATCCATTTGATATAATTTAAAACCTTTTGAAGCAGCGAAAGCTAACAAAAGTCTAATTACCTCAAATCTAGCAACAGGAGCAAAAGTTTCATCAAAATCCAAACCATCCACCTGAGTAAAACCTTGAGCAACAAGTCTAGCTTTATTTCGCACAATTAAACCATCCTCATTTTGTTTATTTTTGATAACCCACTTGGTTCCAATAATATTATGTCTAGTAGGTGGTTCAACTAAAGTCCAAACTTTGTTTCTCTCAAAATTTTCAAGTTCTTCATGCATAGCATTAATCCACGATTCATCAGTTATTGCATGAGTAACATCTTTGGGCCCAAAAGAAGCAATAAATGCAGAATTTGCACAAACATCATGAGTTGTTACCTTAGACCTTGTAGTCTGCTCACCTATATTACCAATAATTTGTTCTGGCGGATGATGTCGTTGAATGTGCAAAGGAGTAGTGACTTCTAAAGTTATTTCACGTTTTGTACTCGTACTGGTCGAAGTTGTAGCCTCTGGAGGACCATCCCGATCAGCATCAACAAAACCAGAAGTCGATGACCCTGGCCGGTCTGACCGTGTCTCCTGCGCCGGTCTGACCGGAGGTGCGTCGGCGGTCTGATCGGCCTGGTGCCTGGTCTGACCGGCCGAGCCGACCTCATTGTCATCGTCGTCGCTCTCGTCTTCAAAAATACGACCATCCTCCCCCTGAACCTATGACAATGTACCTGCAATTTCTGGTCTAGTTCTTGGACTAGCCTCATCAAAAGTAACTTCACAAGTCTCAACAATTTTGTTAGTCTCCAAAACAAGTACACGATAGCCTCGAGAATGAGCGGGGTAACCAAGAAACATTCCATCGGTAGAACATGCCTCAAACTTATCCAAATTTCCAGATTTCAAGACAAAGCACTTGCAACCAAAAACACGCAAATGTGAAACTTTGGGTTGATGTCCAAAACGAAGCTCATAAGAAGTTTTTCCAAGTTTTGATCTCAAGAAAACATGATTGGAAATATAACATGCAATTTTAATAGCTTCTGCCCAAAATTTTCTAGGAGTATCATACTCATCAAGCATTGTTCTAGCCATCTCAACCAAAGAACGATTTTTTCTTTCAACTACACCATTTTGTTGCGGAACATGAGGAGAAGAAAATTGATGTTCAAGACCTTTTTCATTGCAAAATTGTTCAAAAGAAGCATTTTTAAATTCACTACCATTATCACTTCTGATTCGCTTCAAAGAACCGGGAAGTTCACAATTCAATCTAAGATACAAACTCCGAAAGTGTCCAAAAGCCTCATCCTTACTTGCCATAAAGAAAACCCAAGAATATTGAGAAAAATCGTCAACAATAACCAACACATACCACTTTCCTCCAACGGATTGCACTCTAGCTGGACCAACAGTGTCCATGTGTAAGAGTTGTCCCGGTGCATCCGTCATCACAGAAAAAATAGGAACATGTGAAGAAACAACCATCTTAGCATGACGACACGGTGTACAAACCAAATCAAGATCTTTCTTAAGTTTAGGCAAACCACGAACAAGATTCAAACCACTTAATCTAGTGAGATGATCAAAACCAACATGTCCAAGTCTACGATACCAAAACATCAAATCTTTGTTAAACTTAGCAACCAAACATGTTATAACAGGTGAAACAGAATTTTTGAAATCAGTTTTAAACACTCTTCCAAAGCGAGAAATATTCAACACAGAGTCACCACAAGAATCAAATACTTTACTTTCAGTTTTCTTAAAATGAACCTCAAAATTCTCATCAACAATTTCTAAAACCGAAAGCAAATTGTATTTTAAATCCTCAACCAAAGCTATTTCTTTCAATTCAAACTTGTTATTTACTTTGACAGATCCTGTAGCAAGGACGGCACTAGTAGAAGCATCACCAAAGATAATCGATTCTGTCTTGGATGCCATCTTGAGGGAGGAGAACCAATTTTTATCACCGGTCATGTGCCGCGAACAACCGGAATCCACAATCCACACGTTCTCCTTCCTCGCCACCAAAGCCTACACATAAGAAGATGTCAAAGCCTCAGTACTAGGGTTAGATAAAAGAAATTTAGGAATCCAGTACTGAGACATACGACCAGTAGATCCAACAGGCATATATCCACGAGAAAAAATAGTTTGAGAATTTTTAGAAAAATTCCTTCGAGGCCGGTCTGACTGAAGTACAGTAGCTGGTCTGACCGGGGGCCGGTCTGACCGCTTCTGTACCACCGGTCTGACCGGAGCCCGATCTGACCGACGCTCAGTAGCCGGTTGGACCGGTCGCCAGTCTGACCGCGCAACCCACTGCGGTCTGACCGGTTTCCTCGAGGAAAAACCAGATTTCTACCACTTAGATTTAGCAAAAACAATCTCTCTTTCTTTTTTCTGTTTACGTGCTAATCTGAAACAAAAACCAACAAGATGACCATCTTTGCCACAAAAGAAACACGTATACTTTTCCCTAGCATTTAATGGTTTTAGAAAATTAGTTTTAGTTTCTTTTAGTGTAGCAGAAAGAGAGGGCATAACTCTAGTAGATTTAAAAACTGTTTTTACAACATTAGGTTTTGTCAAAATTTCACCACGTTCAGTCACTTTAAAAACATTGGGTTGATTTTTGGTGAAATGATCATGAGCATCAAAACCTACACCCCTATTGTAGCTAGTCACTTTAGATTGATCCAAAATCATGTTAAGTTGTTTCTTACCATCAGAAAATCTTTCCAAAGAACTTTTCAAATAAGAAACCTCTTTTTCCAAACTTGAACAATTTTCACAATCTACCATGACACCTTTGTTTTTACCACATTTTGAACAAGAAAGCACTTCATCAGATTTTACAATATCTTCTATATACTCAACACGACGCAAAGCATCTTTCAACCTCATCTTGTTTAGAGTACATGTTGAGCAATTCAAAATATTGTGTTGTTTTAACTTTTTAGCACAAATTATGTTAAACATCGAACTAGCATAAAAAGCAACTTGATATTTTTTCAATAATTTTTTAGTTAAAAACAACTCATCTAATGTGCGTGTGTACATAGTAAATCCAAGAGTAAAGGAGATTTCAATTTCAAATCATGAGCAACATTAATTTTTCTATTCTTTGAAATTTCATTCATTAAGATCTCACAATTTTTGCAATCATCATCATCAGGAATAAGATATTTCAATCTAGCAATTTCAGCATTTAGAGATTCAATCATGAACTCTTGTTTCTTATACATCTTTTCACACTTCTTATTTTTTGCACTTAAAATAAGAATAGCTTCGCCAAGAGAACTTACCTCATTGTCCTCATACTTTGAATCCGATTCTCCACGAGCCATGAAGCAAACATTGGAGATGTTCTGTTCCTTCTCCTTGTCTTCATCACTATCAAAATCTATGTCGCTTAACGGTTCAAAAGCAGCATAGACTTGACTCAACACTTTCCTAACCACATCCTTGGATTTCTTCCCCTTGAACGTGCTGTTCAACTTGGGCTTGTCGTCCTTGGTTTTCTCTCCATCATTGTTTTCCTTCTTGCCTCTTTCAAGCTTAGGACAATGTGCACTAATGTGACCAAGTGCACCACATTCAAAGCAACGAGGTTGACCTCCTCTTTTCCTGTTTCTAACATTGTTCACAGCATGAGAAATCTTGTTAGCAGCTAAAACCAAGTCCTCCTCCTCGAATAGTTCGAGTTGCTCATTGGACATGGCATTAATCAAAGCAAGAGCGGTAGAATTTGACGAAGAAGCACCAACATCCAAAGAAGTCGAGGAAGAAATCAAAGCACTAGACTTAGAATCTATCTTGCGAGAAAGAATATTCATCTCATGAGTTTTGAGTTTTGTGTAAAGAGAATCCAACGTCAAAGTAGACATATCAACAGACTCTTGAATAGATGTAACCTTCATGTCCCAAATAGACATATCAAGACCATTCAAACAGTGGCGAGAAATCTCAGATTGTGTGTAACTTAAATCATAAGAAGAATCAACAGATCTAAGATCACTCAAAATCTTATTAACTGTACCAACATAATCATCTAAAGCTTCTCCAGGTTTCATCTCAAATTTTATATATTCCTTTTTGAAAAGATCTCGACGAAGTTCTTTAATATTAGTAGTTCCTTGATGAAAGTTTTTCAAAGCAATCCAAATCTCATGAGTGGTTTTAAGATGTGACACACGATCAAAATCCGAACAAGAAATTCCACTTAACAAAATATTACGAGCTTTGCAATTATTATTAAATTCAGTTTTCAAAGCTTCAGTAATAATTTGATCAAGAATCTCATAAGGAAGAGTAACCTTTTGCCAAACATCATAATCTTGGGCCATAATGTAAGATTGCATCTTATGACACCAAAAAGCAAAATCCGAACCATCAAAAATATGTGGCTTAGTTGAAAACTTGTTAGCCATAGCTTAAAACTCTAGATCGGTAAAAATCCAAAGAAGAAAACCAGGCTCTAATACCACTTGTAGGATTGAAAAACAAGAACTAAGCCAACCAGAGGGGGGGTGAATGGTTGGAGTACCCAAATACCAAAACTTTTAGTGGAATTAAAAGTTACCCTCAAATTCGATGTAGATCGGTCTGACCGAAGTAGATCGACCGGTCTGACCGGAGTTAATCTCTCGGTCTGACCGCCTCAAAATCGTCTTTGCCTCATGTTGCTTTCTCGGGTCTGACCGCCGCGTACCCACCGGTCCGACCGCTGCAATGTGCCGGTCTGACCGCCGGTGTCTCGCCGGTTAGACCGCCGAAACCCATGCAAACACAAATTGAAGATCTCTCAAAGTAGATGACAACTTTATTATTTCTCTCTGTGTTTACAAAGTGCAACAACAGCACTCCTCACGAAAATCTCGACTAAACTCGAAACCCTAACTAAACTTTCAAATCAACGCTCTCAAAAGCGATACCGGGAGGCCACACCCTCCCTCTCTATTTATATATGAGGTAGGTAGCCTAAAGCCACGAACCAAACTCATACAAGAAGTCCTAATCCACCTAGGAAACCTTCCTGTACAAGAACCCAATATTACATATTCCAATTGTACCAAATTTGGACTCCTTCCAAATTCGACTCCGCATCCCATACGCACACAATATCTTCATCGTATGCCATATGGAATCATCACCAATCACGTGCATGAATCTTTAGCCTAAGTATCCCGCATGATCTCTGATTGTCTGGACGTCACGTTATCTCCAAGTTGACTCCCGATCCATCACCGGCAATACTCTGCCGAGACGTAAAGATTATCTACACATGAATCAAACAAAGAAACCATATCCGAGCACAAGCTATCACAAACTTGACTCATTGTTAGCACACAATAGTATGACATACGCATAGTATCCATCTAGAAGCCATAAACATGAATTAACCACGGATATCCAATAAAACAACCCGTAACCGAAACCGACACAGAATCGGCCGGTCAGACCGCGGGATGGCCGGTCTGACGGCACACATACCTTCGGTCTAACCGGCCTTGCTAGGCCAGTCTGACTGGACCCACTGTTCACCATCTGAAAATTCAATAATCTCAAAAACCACTTTGCTAATAATCGCCAAATATCAAAACCAATAACCTCAGATGTCAATTGTTCATCACAATAGAAGAATCAAACACACCTTGATTTTACAGATCGCTAAGGCGCAACACAACAATGTCTCATACGGTTATAGTCGGATCGTCAACGTTTCTCCCAAATCATAGTAATCATCAACTCACCCAAATATCGGGCTAATCGAAACCGTGAGCTTATCTAGTGGAGCTCAGGGTTTATCATGTGCGCCAAGGTTTACAAGCGGTGCTCGATCACCTTTCTTGAGGCCCCGGTGTTAACAGCAGATTTTCGTAATCGGCCCGGAGAAGGGAGAGGAAACCAACGCGGAGAGGAGGGCTGGATTGGAGTCAGACCAGGTCTCGTATCAGACTCGGTAGGCGTATCGGACTGGGAGAGGCGCTACCAGGAAGAGCGTATCGGCCGATACGGATTCAATATGGTCATCGGCCGATAGAGGCTGGAAATTGACAGAGTCAGCGTGGGCTTGGTCTGGGCTCGTGATAAACTTCAAGGTGGTTGCCAAATAGAGATAAGGCTCAGTTTTAGGCAATTGTATTTTGCAAATCAAGTAGGTTTAGATCTAATTTTTGGCAAGAGTCTGTCGCAAAGACTTGTTTGTTAATTAGAGATAAGATCGTCTCCTACACGGACCGTCTTGTAATCTCGGGTATAAATATCCCGGTAGTTTGTATAGAAAAGGACACACACAATCAATCAAACACAATCTATTTTCGGCGCATCGCCAACCCTCGCAAGAGGTTAACTCCTGGCGAGTTCTTGCTTCCTCAGAGCAGAGGTAAGAACTCGTACCCGACAATCTACATCGTCAGGGCTAGCGTGTCGTTTTAGGCACGTTAAGCCCTGGCGATGTGATCGTCGTTTATCATGTGTTATCTAATTCTGGTGTGGCTTTCTAATTCTATCTCGCCAGTGGCTAACTCGTTTTAGGGTTTATTGCTGACGACGATCGAATTAGTTTGTTCGTCTGGATTATCTAAGGCATTTACCATCCCCAAAAGCGATCGACGACTTGATTTTCTTTGTGTTAATTCTCGATCTACACTCTGAGTTGCTATCGACCTTAGTCATGTTTCGAGGTTTAACCCAAAGCCTGTTGTCCGATCGTAATTAAGGATAGCACCGGGGTTTCAGCCGGTCTTACCTACTGCATGTGATCAGCTATGTTCTTGCATGTATTTGCCACTTATATAGGCGAATTAGTGGATATAAGCATATCGGTTACAGGGTATTCTTAGGATTTCTCTGTGATTGGTGTATTTATATTGGTCGATTGGCTTGTATAAGTTCGCACTAGGGTATTAGCTAGTGTATTTATTTTTATGCAACCTTCATCGGCCGATTCCAGTAATTTACTATAAACACATTAACGTGGGCCGATGGGATTAGATCTGTTTTATCAGTTACATCATATTATTACCTCAAGTAAGCCGATATAGCTTTGCCTTATCGACTAGGCCCCAATGATGCAGCATCGGCCTATCGGCCGATCGGCCATCATTTTTCACATGGTTTACTTGTTTATTCTTGTTGTTTGCAGATCAAATCAACTGGCACGCCCTACATGCACCTAGGCAAGCCATTGGACCTGCACTGGAGTTAAGCAGGCCTCCCAGGGCGCGGTGGAAACGTGGAACCCGTTTTCTTGTTGGGCGGGTCGAAATTCTACGCCAACACCCGGGCATGTCCGATAGTTGCCAAAAAAACACATTGGCATTTGCCCGGTGGAAGGCAAGGAGCATGCTTTCAGATTTGCGATCCAAGCCACTACCAATTTGGAGGGTCTTGAACACCTCATCGCTGAGTGGGACCTCCTTGAATAGTATCAAATCGGTTGTCAGGATGCGTGGCTTCTTGGTATGGGGAGTCGAAGGTCCCGCACCATCATCGATCTTGGGTATCAAATCCGTTGTCAGGATGTGCGGCTTCTTGTTACGGGGAGTCGAAGGTCCCGTACCATCATCGATCTTGGGAACAGTCCAGGTGAGGTCCACTGCACGCTGTTACGCACATGCGATGGCATTCTTGAGGTGTCTGGCCGGTGGGGTGTCACACCCTAATTTTTGTTTTAGGAATTAATGAATGATTACTAGAATTTACAAGTGAAGTAAATGTGGGGAATAAAAATTTCTATAATAAACTAATTCTTGGAGTATTTTTCTTAAATTCTCCATGGTCAAATACACTTTCTGGAATTTTCTTGGATTTTTAAGAGCTCAATTGCTAGGTTTAAAAATATAAAGATCATTTCAGCATTTATTTAAACCAAATAGAAATTCTCTTCCATGGCTTGGGCCATTTTTGGTCCCTTCCTCTCTTCCTTCCCGCCACCTACCCATGTTGGGCCTTCTTTATCTCTCCTTCTGTCTGGCCTAGCTCAAGTTGGGCCGACTTGCTTTCCTTCCGCCCCGCATGTGCAAGCCGACCCATCTCATCACCCCTACACCTGCTCTCTTTCACGAGGACATGGCCCATCAGCACTGGCATAGCTGTGCCGTAGCGTCCCACGCCTCCACGTGTTGGGCTTGTCTTCAAGCTCCAGCCAGACTCCCGAGCTCGCACACTGCTGTCGTAATCCCACGCAAACTGGCTGCCTTGCTTGATATTTTCCAAAATTGGTTGAGTGGTTCTCTTTTGTCACGCCCGGAAAATACCTTTCCCGAACGCTAGTGTATTAATCCCCGTCCTAGGAAAAGCCACGGTACACCACACAAACTGGATACAAAAGACATATTTTTATTAATTATCACGATAATATTTACATTATTACAAAGACACATAAGGCCTGACAACAAAAGAAAAACAGTAGCGGACTAGCGAGCCTACAGCTCCATCTTCACAGGCGCTCAACTGGGGTATAAGCCAGAACTCCACCTAAGACTTCTTCTTCAAGAGCTTCACTGACTAGAGGGGGAAAGATTGAGTAAGGATGAGTACAACCACCGTACTCAGCAAGCCACACCGGAAAATGCACTTAATGCAAGGGAGTACAAGGATTCAATTATAATGGTTATTTTGTGGTAAATAAGCATTTCAAAACATTTAATCATTTAAAGGCATTTTAATCAAACCACGGCTTATCTCTAGTCAAATTATTCTTGTTGATTGCAGATCAAATCAACTGGCATGCCCTACACGCACCTAGGCAAGCCATTGGACCTGCACTGGAGTTAAGCAGACCTCCCAGGCCACCGTGGAAACATGGCACCCGTTTTCTTGTTGGGCGGATCGAAATTCTACGTCAACACGCTTTTGGCACGTCCAGTGGACCAGAAGAACGCAAGCTTCGCAACAACAAGAAGACCACTGCAAGATGTCAAAGCAGGCTGAGATCTCCGAGGAGAACGTCGTCTCCGTGGCCGTCGACCAGCTCAATGAAGAGCAGAAGGCTGAGATGGACAAGCCGGTCGAGCAGTTCCAGAATATGTACCTACAGACATACTCTAGGACTCGGCAAGGCACCCTCATCAAGAAATCTAAGATAGTAATGCCGAGCCCAGGAGATGCAGCCAACACATCGGCGGAAGCGCATGACCACGCCGTCAAGACCGAAGAAAACGCTGCGCCGACGTTGCAAGACAGAATCGACTCCGCTGTTCATTCTGTGCTAGTCAACCAGTCTGGGATCCTGGTGAACACATTGACCAACACGGTTAAATCGATCTTAGATGGTTCCATTCATTAGTACAAGCCTCAAGGGCCAATTTTCTTGCCAGAAAACAAATTCCCTGCTTATCGGACCTTGAGGACCGACCTGAGCGCGACTCCACAGCCGACGGCGCCGATCCCACCTCCGTCGGCCCAACCAACATCAAACATGTCACTGGTCCTCACCAGGCAAACGGGAGGAAGCCCTCAGCACATCACGGAGGAGCAGTATGCACAATGAACAAAGGGGAAGCAACCGGTGATCGAGCCGATACAGCAAGTTCCTGTCAACCCGCCATCGGCCAGACAACCTCAAATCCCCATGACTGGCAACCCTCCCCAACCAGCTGCATACAATGCGTCGCAAGGCTACTAGCAGTACACCACAGGGCAGTACGACGCATAGAACTTGAATCACCACTGCCAACCGTACTCCCCCAGGCAATATCAAGCAGAGGGCCTGCAGCAATCTTACCAGCAAGACCTCCCGCATCGGCCCGCAAGATACTGGGCCGACATGATAGCTGAGGTGATGCGAGATCAGTCCGGTTTGAAGCCCAAGGAGAGTTCTACAGTGTATCGGCACCCGTACCCCAAGGAGTTCAATAGAGTGCCATTGCCAGGCCGATACAAAATTCCGGACTTCTCCAAGTTTTCAGGGCAGGACAACATCTCTACATACGAGCACGTGAGTCGATACCTAGCAGAGTGTGGGGAGGCATCGGCCATAGAGGCGTTGAGGGTGAGGTTTTTCTCTCTGTCTTTGTCAGGGTCAGCATTTACATGGTTTTCATCTTTACCCTGCAATTCCATTAGAGGATGGATAGATCTAGAAAAGCAGTTTCACAGAGACTTTTATAACGGCGTGCAAGAGATGAAACTGTCTGATCTTACTGCCATCAGGCAACGGGTTGATGAATCGGTCCCAGAGTACATTCAAAGATTTAGGGACATAAGGAATAGGTGTTACAGCCTCAGCTTGATCGATTCACAGCTAGCCGATTTGGCGTTTCAAGGATTATTGGGGCCGATACGAGAGAGGTTCTCCTCTCAGGAATTCGACAGCCTAGCTCAGCTAGCCCAACGAGTATCGGCCCACGAGCAATGATTCCAGGAGGCAAAGAAGTTCGCGAAGAAAATCAATACAGTCTATCAGTACGCCTCCGATGAAGATGATGAAGAAAACGCCAATGTCGACCTGGCCGAGTGGGCCCGGATGAAGAAGCCGATAGCATGCCAGTGGGCCAAGAAGGGCGACAAAGAGGATAAATACGACTTCGACATCAACAAGGCCGATAAAATATTTGACTTACTCCTGCAAGAGAAGCAGATCCAGCTACCAGTAGGTCATATATTGCCATCAGCCGAAGAAATCAAGCAGAGAAGGTATTGCAAATGGCACAACACATATTCCCATCATACCAACGAATGCAAAATCTTCCGACAACAGATCCAATCGGCCATCGAGCAAGGCAGGATTAAGATCGATGATGCCAAGCGGCCGATGAAGACAAAAGGATACCCGTTCCCAGTCAATATGGTGCGGGCGGACAAGGCCGACGGTGATGGCCATCGGACCGGCAAGCGACCTCATCAGACCTCCGAGGGCTTGATTAGAAAATACCAGCGAAGGCGGGAGGAACAAGCACAGGATTACGCCGATCAAGACAACTCCTATGACCCTCATTGGGAGTGCGAATTTTTCCGTTTCTGCTGGAATGAAGGAATGAGGTTGCCATCCATCCAAGAGTGCCCTGCATGTAATGATGTAGAAGACTCCCATCAGGGTAGCTCGAGCAAGCAAGTGCATCGGCCAAGCAAGCAGAGAAAGTCTGTACACGAGAGGCTAGGGCCGATGCACCATGATCATCAGACCGATGGCGGTGAGCAAGTCCAGAACCCCAGTGGTGCCCAAGCGACGTGTTTAGCAAGACACAAAAATGGCAGGTTCAGAGGCTAAGGAGGAAGGAGCAGATCCAAGAGCAACAGGCGACAATAGCCCATCGGCCGGCCAAGACCAGGAAGGAGTGAAGAATAAAATCTGCGGTGGTCAAGGCCGATGAGGGCACCTCCAAGTCAGCTCAAGCTTCTGCATCCGCAAAAGGTAAAGGCGTAGCATTGGCGTCTGTTAATATGGTTTTCATATTGCCAGCGGAGTACAGCGTGCACACGGCCGATGAAGCAGTAGCCGACGATGAGCAGTCCTCGGCTAAACTACAGTTGTCACCTGATCAAGCCATATTCGACAAGCCAGTCGACGCTAGCTATAGGCACCTCCGACAGTTGTACATCAAGGGATTCGTTAATGGGCGGCCGATGACGAAGATGCTGGCCGATGGCGGCGCGGCAGTAAACTTAATGCCGTACACAACCTTCAGGAAGCTTGGAAAATTACCTAAAGACCTCATCAAGACCAACATGGTGCTGAAAGACTTTGGTGGCAACGCGTCTGAGGCGAAGGGGGTACTAAATGTGGAACTCACCGTAGGCAGCAAGACGATACCCACCACCTTCTTCGTCTTCGATGGAAAGGGTTCCTACAGCTTGTTGTTGGGACGGGATTGGATCCACGCAAACTGTTGCGTCCCTTCAACAATGCACCAATGCCTTATACAATGGCAAGAGGACCAGGTCGAGATCGTGCAGGCCGATCGGTCAGTACACGTGGCCAATGCCGATCTCGCAGTTTGGGAGATGGAGGGAATCGACTGCTTATCCGGGCAAGTTTGGGACGCCGATTTCCTCAAAGTAACTGATTGTGATATCGAGACGATTGAAGATCAAGACAAGCAGTTGCTTTAGCAAAGATGTGCCATCCACTGTCCAAGATGAGCAAGCTAGTCCCTACACAGACGACGCGGTGGATGAGCTAGACGGGAAATTGGGACAAGGCTTTACGTCGGCCGATGAGCTCGAAGAGGTTGATATAGGAATAGGTGATAGGCCTAGGCCGACGTATGTAAGTGCTAACCAGCCAAGGGAATATAAGAATAATTTGATAAATCTTTTGAAAGAATTCATGGATTGTTTTGCATGGGAATACCATGAGATGCCAGGATTAAGTCGATCGATCGTAGAACATCGATTACCTATCAAACCAGGCTATCAGCCATTTAAACAAGCTCCTAGGAGATTTAAGGCCGATATGCACGAAGCTATCAAGGCTGAAATCACAAGACTTTACGATGCCAACTTTATCAGACCCTACCGATACGCGGAGTGGGTCTCCAACATAGTTCCAGTGATGAAGAAAAACGGCAAGCTCAGGGTGTGTATCGATTTCAGAGATCTAAACAAAGCAACACCAAAGGACGAGTACCCTATGCCGTTGGCCGATTTGCTAGTTGATGCTGCATCTGGGCACAAGATTATCAGCTTCATGGATGGGAACGCAGGCTACAACCAGATTTTCATGGCTGAGGAAGATATCCACAAGATAGCCTTCCGGTGTCTGGGGGCAATCGGCCTGTACGAGTGGGTTGTTATGATCTTCGGCTTGAAAAACGCTGGAGCTACTTATCAGAGGGCCATGAATTATATTTCTCATGATCTTATCGGCTCTTTGATTGAAGTTTACATCAACGATGTCGTCGTGAAGTCAAGAGAGTATGATATGCACTTGGCCGATTTACGCAAGGTACTTGAAAGAGTAAGGAAGTATGGTCTCAAAATGAACCCTAACAAGTGTGCCTTTGGCGTATCGGCCGGTTAGTTTTTGGGTTTCTTGGTCCACAAAAGAGGAATTGAGATTACACAGAAGAATATCGACGCTATAAAGAAGATCAAGCCTCCGACGAACAAGACCAAGTTACAATCTCTCCTCGGCAAGATCAACTTTGTCCGGCGCTTTATATCTAACCTCTCAGGAAGAATAGAGCCGTTCACTCCGTTATTGAAGATAAAAGACGATCAAGAGTTTACATGGGGTGACAAGCAGCAAAAGGCGCTGGATGACATCAAAGAATATTTGAGCTCCCCACCAATTCTAATTCCTCCACGGAAGAGAGTTCCGTTCAGGCTGTACCTATCGGCCGATGAGAAGTCTATCGGCTCAGTTCTGGTGCAGGATATTGACGGCAAAGAACGGGTTATTTTCTATCTCAGCAAGAGGTTGCTAGATGCCGAAACAAGGTACACGCCAGTGGAGAAACTATGTTTGTGCTTATATTTTTCATGTACTAAATTGAGGCATTATTTACTTTCCAATGAGTGCATTGTGGTAAGTAAGGCCGATGTGAAAGGAAGAATTGGGAAGTGGATTTTTGCCTTAACAGAGTTCGACTTACGGTATGAATCGGCCAAAGCGATCAAGGGACAAGCCCTGGCTGATTTTATTGTTCAGCATAGAGATGATTCAATTGCATATTCAGATATTGTGCCATGGACATTGTATTTTGATGGATCTGTTTGCAGCCATGGATGCGGTATCGGCCTAGTCATCATATCCCCTCGGGGGGCAAGCTTCGAGTTTGCCTTTACTATCAAGCCTTATTATACTAATAATCAAGCAGAGTATGAGGCTGTTCTCAAAGGTTTGCAGTTATTACAAGAGGTTGAGGCCGATTCCGTAGAGATCATTGGTGATTCACAGTTGGTCATTAATCAACTTTCTGGGGAGTATGAATGCAAGAATGATATTCTTAGGGTTTACAATGAGAAGTGCAAGGAGTTGTTACAAGCTTTCAAGATTGTGACGATGAGGCATATACCTAGGAAGCAGTACTTCGAGGCCAATGGTTTAGCTCAGGGGGCATCAGGATACAGCCGATGGCTAAAGATGTTCAGATTCAAATTGCTACCATGGGTGCCGATGACTGGAGGTTTGATATCATCGAGTATTTGAGAAACCCTTCTCAATCGGCGTCACGAAGAATGAAGTATAAAGTTTTACATTATGTTTTACTGGACGATGATCTATATTATCGGACGATTGATGGTGTCTTGCTCAAATGCTTGAGTCTCGAAGAAGACAATGTTGTTATGAGCGAGGTCCATGAAGGGATTTGTGGAACACATCAATCGGCCCATAAAATGAGATGGCTTTTAAAGCGCGTTGGATATTTTTGGCCAACAATGCTAGAGGATTGTTTCAAGTATTATAAAGGATGTCAAGATTGTCAGAAATTTGGAGTAATTCAGAGAGCACCGGCATCGGCTATGCATCCAATCATAAAGCCGTGGCCGTTTCGTGGATGGGGAATAGATATGATCGGCCAGATAAACCCACCATCAAGCAAGGGACACAAATATATACTAGTGGCTACAGATTACTTCACAAAGTGGGTTGAGGTCATTCCCCGTAAAAAGGTTGATTCCAAGGATGCAATTCAATTTGTCAAAGAGCATATAATATATAGGTTTGGACTACCACAGACGTTGACTACAGACCAGGGATCAATCTTCGTGTCCGATGAGCTGGTCGAGTTTGCTGAAAGCATGGGTATCAAGCTATTGAATTCTTCTCCATATTATGCGCAAGCTAATGGGCAGGCAGAAGCTTCCAAGAAGACTTTAATCAAGTTAATCAAGAGGAAAATTGAGGAACAGCCGAGACGGTGGCATACCACGCTGGCCGATTCCCTTTGGGCATATCGGATGGCTTGTCATGGTGCAACTCAAGTACCACCTTATTAGCTGGTTTATGGGCATGAAGCTATGCTGCCATGGGAGACCAACATCGGCTCACGGAGGATTGCCTTCCAAGACGACTTGACAGCCGATGAGTATCATAATCTTATGGTTGATGAGTTAGATGATTTGGCACATGTCCGATTGCGGGCATTGGTGAAAATAAAGCGCGATAAAGATCGAGTTGCTCGTCATTATAATAAAAAAGTTGTTGCCAAGTTGTTTGAGGAAGGGGATCTTGTTTGGAAATTAATAATACCGATTGGTTCCAGAGATAATAAATTCGGCAAGTGGTCACCTAATTGGGAAGGTCCTTTTCAGATTCATCGATGTGTACCCCGTAATGCTTATCTGCTCAAAGGAGTAGATGGAGAAGTTTATGGTAGAGCTCTTAACGGCAAATACTTAAAGAAATATTATCCGAGCATATGGATCGATTCATGATCGGCCTTCTAGCTGATTTCTGATCACAGCTGATGTACTATGCATCGTCTTTAGATGGCCAATATATATTATCGTCCTTAGTTCAAATTTTACAACATGAGCCCTCATCTTCTAAAATTTGGGGGGCATATATATAAGTACGATGCGCAATTTTTCCAGATTGTTAGATTGATTCAAGGATTCAAGTTTATGAGTTTCAAAATTTTTCAGACTTGGACTTTTTCAGATTGAGATCTAATTCGGCTGATTGGCCGATGAGATTAATTACAATAGGAGGATATCGGTCTACAAGAAGGACACAAAATATATTACATCACCCTATAAAGTTTGCAATAGCTGCAATGGCTCTACGGCGGATTTGATCAATATCTTCTATGGCTTGGGCGTCATCGGCCGTCGACCCTGGGATTGGCTTCAAAGATTTGCTCAGGGTTGCAAGGTACTTGGCCGATGCCTTGAGCTTCGCCGTCTGGTCTTCTATGGCCTTGGGTGATGGAGCTATTCCGGCTTCAACTTCTTGGATTTCTTTGCGCGTGGCTTCTAGCTTCGATTCTAGGTCTACTTCAAGGCGGCGGAGTTCTTCAAGTCTGCTCTTCAAGACAATCGGCTCAACAGCTAGCTCATCCAATCTGGTTTTCTCATAATTGACTTGAGCTTTCCTAGCGGATAGGGCCGATTCCAGTTTCTCACGTTCCCGTCGCTTCGCAAGTCTTTCTTTCGCCTTGTGAAGCTTGAATCGGTATTGTTCCAAGAAAATGGCCGGTGTCAGGGTCTCCATCAGGTCTTCAGGCAGTTGATCTTGAATTTCTTGTACCCTGACTCTGATCGGGGTGCAATCCTCCACCAAGAACTCCAGTGATGACTCTAGCCGAGCGGCAATATCGGACAGGCGGTCCTTAGTTCGTTAGAGATTGACGGCTTGGCTATGATGGGTGGCTCCTTGTCCTCGTCATCAAGAAATTGGCCGATATCAAAAGAGAACATATCGGCTAAGTTCTACAAACATCAATATAGGGTATGGTTAGCCTAGTCAGACAAGGAAATCGCAAAGGAATCAAAGTGATCTGGTGTACCTGTGATGGGGCATTGGCTGTGCTAGCATCAGCTTCCTTTTGTTGTCTTGAAACACTAGGCGAAGGGGTTGGCCTATATGGTGCAGGTGATGGAGCTCTCGGCTGAAGAAAAGCAAGAAGATGGTGAGCAGATTTATGTTGCTAGAGGGACAATGTAAAATTAACTCTTACCGAAGCAATCGGAGAGGGTGGTGGAGAAGGAGAAGGATTTCTCAATCAGGCCTTGGCTCGTTCGCGCCTTTGCATGGTTGCCTTCTTAGTTCTTGCTAAAGGGGCCAATTGAGTTCGTTCCTTCAACAAAGATGATGCAAGAACCTACAAGGGATTAAGGTGTAACATGCCAACAGAAGGAGATTACATAAATTCAAGAAAGGAAATGTGTTACCTTGCGGATTGCGTACCTGATTTTCCTTGGCTAGGTGGTGTCGGCTTGGTCATCGGCCAGTGAGATTGCGGTAGTCTCGGCCGATGGATTTTCTTCTTCAGGCGCATCGGCAGCTGCTGCATCGACCTCTTCCTCCATCACTTGCTAATTAAGGAATTCCTCCATGGAGGGGTCTAGTTCATCAAGATCGGCTTGATCATCAGTCTTGGCTTTCTTGTTGGTTTTTTGAGATTTTCCTTTTGCTGGCGCCTTCCTCTTGTGGTTTTCTTTGGTCATCGGCCCTTGGAGTAGTGATGATATCTTTGGGGCAGTAAGGCCGATGATTGACTCCAGAATAGTTGATCCTGATGGAGCCACGGCTTGAGCATAAGAAATTTTCTGTCCACTATTGCGCACGGATGGAATCGTGCCATCAGGGACTTGAGGGCTGATATCCTGTATAAGCTCCGTTAGATAAAATCTGGCCGATTGGTGGAAGATATGAGCAGCCCATTCTTGCCACCATGCTTGGAAGCTGATGTAAATGAAGGCGCTCAGATGCAATCGGTCACAGTCACCCAGGTTTGGGGTTTCAATATCCAGTGCTTTACTCATGATCAACGCTGATGAGACCGTGCCTCTGCTCTCTAGGAGTTTCTGGAAGTATAAGTTGATGGGGAATTGTCCAAGCCACACTATCTAGCAGCCACCATGGGATTGTAAAATTCATAGGACAGGCTGGTGCTTCTTCCTTGGAATATGCCTATTGGGAGCAGGCATGGGGTGATGCCGGTCATAAACGATTCCCGTGACTCCATGTCTTCATTCACCAGGCTCAAGTGGAGATCGTCAGGGAGTTCAAAATCCTGATCCGAGATGTAGATGAACATGTCCATCTTAATTGATGCGGGGCCGGTGTAGAATCGGATGAACCATGTAGACATGTCTTCGGCCGATTGATTTGCTCCAGGATAAACAGAGGCCGCTTCTCCAAAACACATGCACCTCCTGGTTCTGGGATCTTCGTGATCGATGTACTTTGAGGGGAAGCAGGAGTCCGATAGTGGAGGTCGATCGACCATGGTGTTGGTGTGGATAGTTAACCAAAGTTGGATAAACCACCATGGTCCTCCATGCGCCACAGTTTGTTTTAGCATCAGATCTTGAGTGGCAATATGAAGTAGCCGATAGACAGCTCCCAGGAGATATCGGCCAAGGGGGATTTGTTTCTTATTAACCAGAGCTTGAGCCAAATGTTGACAGTTTGTAGTGGGGCCACAGGTTGATCCACAGAAAACAAATCTTTTCAACCATAGTGTCAGGAAGGCCACGTGTTCCCTCTCTGAGACTGATCCTTGTTCCATATGCTCAGAAATGTACCCAGACCGGCCTCCGATCTTCTTGTTTTTCAACTTGTGGTTGCTGTTTGTTAGGAGACTGAAGGCGTTGATCTCAGATTGGATGTCTAGTCCTGTCAGCAGCTTGACGTCAATCAGCGTTGGGGTCATTGGACCTTGCCGGAACAGGATAGCGTTCAAGGTGCTAGACCAGAAATAGATGGCCGCTGACATAAGTGGTTCATTTTTCTTGGTATCGGCCAGGGACAAAGTGATGCATTGGCCAATTCCTATTTCGTCCCAGTGAACCTGCTTGGTCGTAGCAATCCTTTTGTGCCAGGTTCTGTAGCCATTGAGCTTTGATGGCCAGGATCTGAAGGTGTGCTTCCAAGAAGAAACATTGGGCTTGGCTTGTTTGAAAGGAGCTCTGTTGGTCTTTGCATTTATCAGCTAGGTTGGGTCGCAGTTGCCCATGGGGCCTAGAAGGAACCGGTGGGATTTGTCGTTGGTGGGGATTCAGATTTGATCTTTGAAGACCTACGGCATATGAACAGTGATATAAGGTAATGACCCGGGGGGCAAGAGCAGAAACCCTAGTTTGAAGAAATCGGCGAGAAAATGAAAATGTGGATTCAGAAAGGGTTGACTCACCACGGGGATCTCGGAAGTGTAGAATGGTGCGGAAGCCATTGTTGCTGTTGAGAAGGTCGCTGTCGGAGGGGTCGGTACCAGGGAGATGTCGGGGAGTCACCGGAATTGCGAGGTGGAAAGGGCTGGATGAGGAATTGCGCAAGGAAATCGGCGGCGAGAAGTTATGAGCTTGGATCTGCGCGGTTTTCAGACGAACCCAAGCAAAGAAGTTGATAGGTTCTTCGGAGCTAATTCCGCCACATTATATAATGAAGCAGAATTAGGGGGCATGTATTAATAGCAGATTTTCATAATCGGCCCAGAGAAGGGAGAGGAAACCGACGCGGAGAGGAGGGCTGGATTGGAGTCAGACCAGGTCTCGTATCAGACTCGGTAGGCGTATCGGACTGGGAGAGGCACTACCAGGAAGAGCGTATCGGCCGATACGGATTCAATATGGTCATCGGCCAATAGAGGCTGGAAATTGACAGAGTCAACGTGGGCTTGGTCTGGGCTCGTGATAAACTTCAAGGTGGTTGCCAAATAGAGATAAGGCTCGGTTTTAGGCAATTGTATTTTGTAAATCAAGTAGGTTTAGATCTAATTTTTGGCAAGAGTCTGTCGCAAAGACTTGTTTGTTAATTAGAGATAAGATCGTGTCCTACACGGCCGTGTTGTAATCTCGGGTATAAATATCCCGGTAGTTTGTATAGAAAAGGACACACACAATCAATCAAACACAATCTATTTTCGGCGCATCACCAACCCTCGCAAGAGGTTAACTCCCGACGAGTTCTTGCTTCCTCAGAGCAGAGGTAAGAACTCGTACCCAACGATCTACATCGTCGGGGCTAGCGTGTTGTTTTAGGCACGTTAAGCCCTGGCGATGTGATCGTCGTTTATCGTGTGTTAGCTAATTCTGG
>BDMV01000007.1:13876372-13944688 GCA_008326285.1 Oryza officinalis
TGATAGGGAGGCACTTGGATTGCACCATGGCAAGCCATCCGATACGCCCAAAGAGCATCGGCCAGCGTTGTATGCCATTGTCTCGGCTGTTCGTCAATTTTCCGCTTGATTAATTTGATTAAAGACTTGTTGGAAGCCTCTGCCTGCCCATTAGCCTGCGCGTAGTAAGGAGAAGAATTGAGTAATCTGATGCCCATGCTGTCAGCAAATCGGACAAACTCGTCGGACACGAAGATTGATCCCTGATCGGTAGTTATTGTCTGAGGTAACCCAAACCGATATATGATGTGCTCCTTGACGAACTGAATAGCGTCTTTGGAATCAACCTTCTTGAGAGGAACGGCCTCAACCCACTTTGTGAAGTAATCTGTAGCCACTAATATATACTTGTGTCCCTTACTTGATGGTGGGTTAATCTGGCCGATCATATCTATTCCCCATCCTCGAAACGGCCACGGCTTTATGATTGGATGCATAGCCGATGCCGGTGCTCTCTGAATTGCTCCAAATTTCTGACAATCCTGACATCCTTTATAATACTTGAAGCAATCTTCTAGCATGGTTGGCCAAAAGTATCCGACGCGCTTCATCAGCCATTTCATTTTATGGGCCGATTGATGGGTGCCACAAATCCCTTCATGTACTTCGCCCATAACGGTCTTAGCCTCCTCAGGACCTAGGCATTTGAGTAGGACACCATCAACCGTCCGATAATATAGGTTATCGTCCAATAAGACATAGTGTAAAACTTTATATTTCATTCTTCATGACGCCGATTGGGAAGGGTTTCTCAAATACTCAATGACATCAAACCTCCAATCATCGGCGTGCACGAGAGCAATCTGAATTGGAACGTCTTTAGCCATCGGCCTGTATCCCGATGCCCCCTGAGCTAAATCGTTGGCTTCGAAATTCTGCTTTCTGGGTATGTGCCTCATCGTTACGATCCGGAAACCGTGTAATAACTCTGTGCACTTCTCATTATAGACTTTGAGAATATCGTCTCTGCACTCATACTCCCCAGAAAGTTGATTAATTACTAGCTGTGAATCACCAATGATTTCCACGGCATCGGCCTCGACTTCTTGTAACAACTGCAAGCCTTTAAGCACCGCTTCATATTCTTCTTGATTGTTGGTATAATAAGGCTTGATAGTGAAAGCGAACTCAAAACTTGCCCCCCGAGGGGATATGATGACTAGGCCGATACCGCAACCGTGTCTGCAGACGGATCCATCGAAATATAACGTCCATGGCACAATGTCTGCATATGCAACTGAGTCATCTCTATGTTGAACAATGAAATCGGCCAGGGCTTGTCCTTTGATCGCTTTGGCCGATTCATATCGAAGGTCAAACTCTGTTAAAGCAAAGATCCACTTTCCGACTCGTCCTTTCAACACAGGGGCCGATAGCATGTATTTCATCACATCGGCCTTGCTCACCACTATGCACTCGTTGGAAAGCAGGTAATGCCTCAATTTAGTACATGAAAAATATAAACAAAGGCATAATTTCTCTACCGGCATGTACCTTGTCTCAGCATCTAACATTCTCCTGCTGAGATAAAAAATAGCTCTTTCCTTACCGTTAACATCTTGAACCAAGACTGAGCCGATGGATTTCTCATCGGCTGACAAGTACAACTTGAATGGAACTCCTTTTTGTGGAGGCATTAAGACCGGCGGAGAAGTTAAATACTCTTTGATATCGTCTAGCGCTTTCTGTTGCTTGTCACCCCATATGAACTCTTCGTCGTCCTTTATCTTTAACAATGGAGTGAATGGCTCTATACGGCCCGACAAATTTGATATAAAACGCCGGACGAAGTTAATCTTGCCAAGCAGAGACTGTAACTTGGTCTTGTTTTCTGGAGGCTTGATTTTCTTGATGGCATCGATGTTCTTCTGTGTGATTTCAATCCCCCTTTCATGGACCAAGAAACCCAAAAACTGACCGGCCGATACGCCAAAGGCACATTTGTTAGGGTTCAACTTCAAACCATATTTCCTTGCCCTTTCTAGTACCTTGCGTAAGTCGGCCAAGTGCATATCATGTTCTCTTGACTTTACGACGACATCGTCTATATAAACTTCAATCAGAGAGCCAATAAGATCATGAAAAATGTAATTCATAGCCCTCTGATACGTAGCTCCAGCATTCTTCAAACCAAATGTCATGACGACCCATTCATATAGGCCGATTGCCCCTGGGCACCTGAAGGCTGTCTTATGAATGTCCTCTTTAGCCATAAAGATCTGGTTGTAACCCGCGTTTCCGTCCATGAAACTAATGATCTTATGCCCAGAAGCAGCGTCGACTAGCAAATCGGCCAACGGCATAGGGTACTCGTCTTTGGGCGTCGCCTTATTTAGATCTCTGAAATCGACGCATACCCTTAGCTTGCCGTTCTTTTTCAATACCGGAACTATGTTGGAGACCCACTCCGCGTATCGGCAGGGCCTGATAAAGTTGGCGTCGTAAAGTCTTGTGATCTCTGCTTTTATGGCTTCGTGCATATCGGCCTTAAACCTCCGAGGAGCTTGCTTAAAAGGCCGATAGCCTTGTTTGATTGGTAGCCGATGTTCTACAATCGATCGGCTTAATCCTGGCATCTCATGGTATTCCCATGCAAAACAATCTCTGAATTCTTTCAAAAGATCTATCAAATTATTCTTGTATTCCTTTGGCAAATTAGCGCTTACATACGTCGGCCTAGGCCTATCACCTATTCCTATATCAATTTCTTCCAATTCATCGGCCGACGTAAAACCTTGTCCCAACTTGCCGTCTAACTCATCCACCGCGTCATCTGTGTAGGGGTCATTGTCAACGGCGGATGGTGCATCTTCGCTAAAGTAACCGCTTGTCTTGGTCTTCAATTGTCTCGATGTCGCAGTCGGTTACCTTGAGGAAATCGGCGTCCCAGACTCGCCCGGACAAGCAGTCGATTCCCTCCATCTCCCAAACTGCGAGATCGGCATTGGCGACATGTACTGACCGATCGGCCTGCACGATCTCGACTTGGTCCCCTTGCCATTGCATGAGGCATTGGTGCATTGTTGAAGGGACACAGCAATTTGCATGGATCCAATCTCGTCCCAACAACAAGCTGTAGGAACCCTTTCCATCGAAGACGAAGAAGGTGGTGGGAATTGTTTTGCTGCCCACGGTGAGCTCCACGTTCAGGACCCCCTTCGCCTCGGATGCGTTGCCACCGAAGTCCTTTAATACCATATTTGTCTTGATAAGATCCTCAGGTACTTTTCCAAGCTTCCTGAAGGTTGTGTATGGCATTAAATTGACTGCTGCGCCACCATCGACCAGCATCTTCGTCATCGGCCGCCCGTTGATGAATCCTTTGATGTACAACGGCCGTAGATGTCTGTGGCTGGCGTCAACTGGCTTGTCGAAGATGGCTTGGTCTGGTGACAAGCGTAGCCTGGCTGAACCTTGTTCATCATCGGCCATCGCTTCATCGGCCGCCTGCACACTGTATTCTGCTGGCAATACAAACACCATGTTAACAGGCGCCGATGTCATTTTTTTACCTTTTGAAGCTGAGTAGCCCTGAGCTGTATTGGAGGTGCCCTCATCGGCCCTGGCCACCGTGGATTTTATCCTCCACTCTTTTTTGGTCTTGGTGGGCCGATGGGGTATTTCAGCTTGTTGCTCTTGGATTTGCTCTTTCCTCCTTAACCTCTGAACCCGCCGCTTCTGTGTCTTGGTGAATACATCGCTTGGGCACCATTGGGGGTTCTGGGCTTGCTCCTCATCTTCATCGTGTTGGTCTTGGTGCATCGGCCCCAGCCTTTCATGCACGGATTTCCGTTGCTTGGCCGGCCGATGCGTGTGTCTGCTCGAGCTGCCCTGATAAGAATCTTCTGCACCACTGCATGCAGGGCATTCCTGTATAGATGGCAACCTCATCCCTTCATTCCAGCAGAAGCGGAAAAACTCGCACTCCCAGTGCGGGTCGTAGGAGTTGTCTTGACTGACTTGGTCTTGAGCTTGTTCCTCCCGCCTCCGCTGATATTTTCTGATCAAACCCTCAGAGGTTTGATGAGGCCGTTTGCCGGTCCGATGACCACCGCCATCGGCCCTGTCCGCCCGCACCATGTTGACTGGGAACGGGTGGCCTTCAATCTTCATCGGCCGCTTGGCATCATCGATTTTTATTCTGCCCTGCTCAATGGCCGATTGAATTTGTTGCCGGAAGATCTTGCATTCATTTGTATGGTGTGAATAGGAATTGTGCCACTTGCAATATCTCCTCTTCTTGATGTCTTCGGCCGACGGCAATACGTGACCTACTGGCAGTTGAATCTGCTTTTCTTGTAACAGCAGGTCAAATATCTTATCGGCCTTGTTGATGTCGAAATCATATTTATCTTCTTTATCTCCTTTCTTGGCCCACTGGCAAGTTGTTCTCATCCGGGCCCACTCGGCTAGGTCGACATCAGCGTCTTCATCGTCTTCATCGTCGGAGGCGTACTGATAAACAGTGTTAACCTTTTTCATGAACTTCTTCGCCTCCTGGAATCGCTGCTCGTGGGCCGATACGCGTTGTGCCAGCTGAGCGNGTGTGAATAGGAATTGTGCCACTTGCAATATCTCCTCTTCTTGATGTCTTCGGCCGACGGCAATATGTGACCTACTGGCAGTTGAATCTGCTTTTCTTGTAACAGCAGGTCAAATATCTTATCGGCCTTGTTGATGTCGAAATCATATTTATCTTCTTTATCTCCTTTCTTGGCCCACTGGCAAGTTGTTGATTTCTTCATCCGGGCCCACTCGGCTAGGTCGACATCAGCGTCTTCATCGTCTTCATCGTCGGAGGCGTACTGATAAACAGTGTTAACCCTTTTCGCGAACTTCTGCGCCTCCTGGAATCGCTGCTCGTGGGCCGATACGCGTTGTGCCAGCTGAGCGAGGCTGTCAAATTCCTGAGAGGAGAACCTCTCGCGTATCGGCCCTAGCAATCCCTGAAATGCCAGGTCGGCTAACTGGGAATCGGTCAGACTGAGACTATAACATCTGTTGCGTATATCTCTGAACCTTTGTATGTACTCAGGGACCGATTCATCCATTCGCTGCCTGATGGCAGTCAGATCTGACAGCTTCATCTCTTGTACGCCATTGTAGAAGTATCTATGAAACTGTTTCTCCAGATCTATCCATCCTCTGATAGAATTGCAGGGCAAGGAAGAGAACCATGTGAAGGCAGACCCTGATAAGGACAGACGAAAAAACCTCACCCTCAACGCCTCGATAGCCGATGCTTCCCCGCACTATGCTAAGAATCGGCTGACATGCTCATATGTCGAGACGTTGTCCTGTCCCGAAAACTTGGAGAAATCCGGGATCTTGTATCGGCTCGGCAACGGTGCCCTGTCGAATTCCTCGGGATACGGGTGCCGATACACTGTAGAGTTCTCTTTGGGCTTCAAACCAAATTGATCTCGCATCACTTCGGCTATCATGTCAGCCCAGTATCCTGCGGGCCGATGCGGGAGGTCCTGCTGGTAGGATTGTTGGAGGCCCTCTGCTTGATAGTGCCTGGGGGAGTACGGTTGATGGTGATGATCCAGGTTCTGCGCGCCGTACTGCCCTGCGGTGTACTGCTGATGGCCTTGCGGCACGTTGTATGTAGCTTGAAGTGGAGGACTATTGAACACCGGGGCTTGTGGTTGTCCGGCCGATGGCTGGTAGACGGGAACTTGCTGCATCGGCTCAACCACCGGTTGCTTCCCCTTGGTCCATTGAGCATATTGCTCCTCTGTGATGTGCTGAGGGCTACCTCCTGCCTGCTTGGTGAGGACCAGTGGCAGGGTTGTTGTTGTTGGTTGCGCCGATGGAGGTGGCATCGGCGCTGTCGGCTGAGCCGTGCTCAGGTCGTTCCTCAAGGTCCGATAGGCAGGGAACTTATTTTTCGGCAGGTAAATCGGGCCTTGAGGCTTGTACTGATGGATCGAACCATCTAGGATCGACTTGACCGTATTGGTCAACGTGTTCACCAGGATCCCCGACTGGTTGACTAGCGCAGAGTGAACTGCGGAGTCGATTCGGTCTTGCAACGTCGGCGCTGTGGTGTCTTCAGTTTTGACGGCGTGATCGTGCGCCGCCGCCGACGTTCCAGCCCCATCTTCAGAACTCGGCATGACCACCTTGGACTTTTGAATCAAGGTGCCCTGCCGAGTCCTAGAATATGTTTGCAGGTACATATTCTGGAACTGCGCGACCAGACTGTCCATCTCAGCTTTTTGTTCTGCGCTGAGCTGGTCGGCGGTCACAGGGATGACGTTCTCCTCGACGATCTCGGCCTGCTTCGACATCTTGAGGTGTTCTTGTTGCTGGTGAGAAGCTTGCGATCTTGTGGTCCCACCGGGCATGCCAAAAGCGTGTTGGCGCAGAATTTCGACCCATCCAGCAACCAAACGGGTTCCGCGTTACCACGGCGGCCTGGGAGATCTGCTTAGCTCCAGTGCAGATCCAAATGGCTTGCCTAGTTGTAAGTAGAGCGTGCCAGTTGATTTGATCTGCAATCAACAAGAAACAAGTAAACCACGTCAGAAAACAATGGCCGATCGGTCGATAGACCAATGACACATTGTCATAGCCCGGCCGATAGGGCAAAGCTATATCGGCTCACTTAGAAAATATGTAAGACATGAATCTAATCTTATCGGCCTTCATTGATATGTAGACTTCAACTAATAATATCGGCCAATAAGAATGATAAAGGTAACTACACCAGCTAATACTCTAGTGCAACCTTATACGAGCCAATCGGCCAATATAAACGCATCAACCATAAAGAGATCTTAAGATTACTTCATGATCAACACATTTATACTTATCGATCCGCACATATAAGTGGCAAACATATGCAAGAAATATAAAGCAATCACATATGTTAGGTAAGACCGGCTAAAACCCCGGTACTATCCTTAATTACAATCGAAAACAGGCTTTGTGTTAGATCTCAAAACAGGACTAAGGTCGATAGCAACTCAAAGTGTGAATTGAGACTTAACGTAAAGAAAATCAAGTCATCGATTGCTTTTGGGGATGACAGATGCATTGAATAATCTAGCCAAGCATGCAAATTAAACCATCGGCGGCAATAAACCCTAAAGCGAGTAAACCGCTGGCAAGGCTTAATCGAGATACCTGTCAAAATTATCCAAGACATGATAATCGACGATCACATCATCGAGGCTTAACGTGTCTAAAGCGACACGCTAGCCCCGACGATGCAGACCAAGAACTCGTCGAAGAAAACCTCTTGCGAGGGTTGGCGATGCGCCGAAAGTAGATTGATTTTGTTGTGTGATTGATTGAGAGAGAGAGACTACATGTACAAACTATCGGGATATTTATACCCGAGGTTACAACAGAACCCTTGTAGGACACAATCTTATCTACAACTAACAAACAAGTCTTTACGGCAGACTCTAGCCACAGATTAGATCTAAACTATCTAATTTACAAGATACAATTGCCTAAAACCGAGCTTTATCTCTATTTGGCAACTTCCTTGAAGCTTACTTCGAACCCAGACCAAGCCCACGTTGACACTGTCAACTTACAACCCGTATCGGCCCATGACCAAACCAAATCCGTATCGGCCGATACACTCTTTATAGCAACATTCCCCAGCCTGATACGGTTACCGAGTCCGATACAAAGCCTGGTCCGACTCCAACTCAATCCTTCCTCTCCACTTCGGTTTCCCCTTTCCTTTCCAAGTCGATTACCAAAATCCGTCGTTAACACATTGGGACCTAGAGATGCGGTTTTTGAAAAGCCCGATGAGTCAAACCGTCACATGAGACCTCTTTATCTTAAGGGACATATCGATGGGAAGCCGGTTTCTAGGATGTTGGTAGATGGAGGTGCCGCTGTTAATTTGATGCCATACTCGTTGTTCAAGAAGTTGGGGCGTGGAGATGAAGAATTGAAGAAAACCAATATGACTCTTAACGGCTTCAATGGTGAACCAACCGAGGCGAGGGGTATCTTTTTGGTGGAGCTTACTGTGGGAAACAAGACGTTGCCAACCGCTTTCTTCATCGTTGATGTGCAAGGTAATTATAGTATTATTTTGGGTCGTTGTTGGATTCATGCAAATTGTTGTATTCCTTCTACCTTGCACCAATGTTTGATTCAATGGGATGGCGATGAAGTTGAGATTGTCCAAGCGGATACATCAGCCAAGGTTGCAATGGCCGATGCTTCAATTAAGTGGCAACATGGAAATATTCAATGTTTATCAGGGTTAGATCTTTCTAGCTATGATTTCATTAGTGTTTCTAAGGATGGTTTTGTACCTATTTCTGTAAAGCCGGCTAATATAGCTCGGCTAAATAATGTAACTATGCATTATGAGTAAAGAAGCTAATATGGAGTGGTTACAGAAGAGGGTACAAGAATATCGGTCTGTAAAGAACAATATTGGTGAAACTATAGAAGACTTTGATGAAGTAGAGAAGTTAGGTCAAGGCTTTACGTCGGCTGATCCATTGGAAGAAGTAGACATAGGTAATGGCACTATTCCAAGGCCGACTTTTGTAAAGAAAAATATGAAAGCCGATTATAAGGTTAAGGTNTTCGACTATTATCAGAAATCGCCTAGGGGCTGTCATCAGAGTTGGTTGGTCGACGTTGGAGAATTCGATCATTTAATATGACCACTTCATTTTAAAACACCATCCCTTGGTGTCACTATTATAGATAAGGTATGCCCAATAGTCTTGGGTTGAGCTCGACGGGGCCCACCATATACCAAGCCTTATGCGGAATCATGCCTCATATATGGAAAGTGTTCTGGATAAGGAAGGAGAAGCAAAGTTCTAGTTGGATACTAAAGGGACTACTCGGATCGCATCCATACTTGTCTTTCTAGTTCTACTTAGATAAGGGGACATCCGAGGGTATAAATACAAGACTGCCTAGGAGAAGAAGAAAAAGGCCAACAAGGGCTAACACACGCCAAGTCAGAATACAAGCCTAGACATACTCAATCTGTAGCCACAAAAGCCGACATGAGGGATCTGGAGCTACCTCCAATCTCGTCGAGTTCATATTTGAGGAAGAAGACTACACTAGCCATCGACTACGTGTTCGACCTCCATGCTGCCAAGGCGATGTTGACTAGATTAGATCATCCCAAATGTTGTATTCGTGTGATACTCATATATAAAGGCAATAGCGGTTTCGGCCAACAGGAGTAGGGCTATTACATGTCAGTGGCTCAAACCTGTATAAAAATCTCGGCCTCCCATCTCTTTTACCTCAGTCTCGCATATACCCTGGTTCCAACGATCCCCATACTCTACAAATACCGTGGTCGGTGTATAGCCCGTTGATAGCGGTGTGCCAGGTAGGGACTTGGTGCTTCAAGGTGTCAATGAGATGGGTTTCAAGAGATGGGTTTTCCAACAACAAAACTCTTCGACGACCTCGGCTTTGGGAGATACAACCCAACCAGTGTGCGTTCTCCTATGGGTTGGGACCCTCGTCACCTAAATCTTCATCAAGATATTACCGGTATGGATTTTTCGATGAGGGATACTTCAACGACTTCGGCCCTAGGAGATCTGACCCGACCATAGTATGTTCCCCGACCAGATTGGAATCATCGCCATCAACAAATCAATCTATCAAAATCAGCCAAGCTTCAAAGACGTCGCCGCTGCAGGTTTCCGACAAGGATACTTCGATGATTTCGGCTATGGGAACCCAAGCGGAATACATCCCCTTTATATTGGGACCGGCGCCTCCAACAAATCAATCTATCGAGATCAAAAATTTCAAAGACATCACCGCCACGGAAAACAAGTTCAATACCGTTGACCACGAAGATTCAATCCGGGTCGACTACTTCTGAGTTGATTAGCATCGCTAATCAAGGTAATTAGTATATTGATTTTTTAAATCGATCTACTGATTTCGTAGATACATTCAACATGTATCAACAAAGGTATGCAATATTTCATACAATTTATCGTACCTATTTTCAGATCCATAATTTATTATGTTTACCTAGATCATGTTTTTTATACAGTGTCTATTGTGCGAGTGTTCCTCTATTAGGCCAACTACGGTCTAATACTGGGGTGTTGCTATGTTTCTTCTGTACAAATCATGCTTGTTTTCGGTTTACATAGTACTCCATATTTAATCTAAATGTATTCGTTATGTCCTGATAATACTAGAAGATTTATACAATTTTCCGAGTACGTACTCGATATCCTGTGCTATACATCTTGCCTTCTAAAAAATATTTTTTAGGGATAATCGAGCAGTCTAATGGGCAGAGATCGAGTACACCCTATTGTTGAGAACGTTCTTGAACAAGCGAGGAGTTGTTGGACCAAACCCACCAACAAAGACTGGCGGCCTATCTCACATCTAGTACCAGTCACAACCCGGTCTATTTGTAAAAAGGTTGCTACATACAATCTCCCCGTGAACGTTATCGGCTTGATCACCCGGCATGTGTTGAGCACCCGAAAATTCATATTGTCCGGTGTCATTTGTGATCACCACATGATTTTGGGAGAGTGGGATCCATACACGCATTATAGCCACTCAAGCCTCAATGTGCCCCATGATCACAATTAATCACCATTCAATATAAATAACGTAGTGCCGAATATTGAACAAAAGAGACATTGCTGGGACTTAGCGTGCCAGTCAACTTCAGCCTGAGACGTGCCCGTCAAACCACACGAAGACAGCGACCAGATGTGTTACACATCTCAGGAGACTTGACAAATTTGCTAAGCTCTACAACATCTCGTCTGTTCAACACCCATACTCATGTCTGGATAGTTCTAATGGCTAGAACAACCCAGGACACTTTCATCAAAGCAAATGATATTCAAAAAGGACTACTAATACACAAATAACTTAGAATTTAAGCCTAGGATATGTATATGGCCGGACGACCTAATAATTAAAGGTTCTGACGAAAGCTTATTTACCCAAGACCCATAAGCAATTCCGACTGGGGGGTAAACCCCTAATGAACCGTCCTGAAAAGATCAACGAAACCCGTAGCACTCAAGTACCTGCAAAAGTGGATATTCCAGTCTAACAAGTGTCAGTACATAACCTAAGTCAATGCACTAGCAAGACAATACAATCCTACATACATGCTAGCTCTAATTATCAAAGAATAGCTATTTATAGGTTTATTTGCATAAAGCTTATTTGGTTCACAACATTTCACAAACGCTAACTTTGTACACATTTATAAAATGAGTATATAAAGTAGAGCATGGTGATCAATATAAATAATTATAGAGATATAAACATCATTTCTCCTCATCATCATCATCATAAACCATAAACACCAACTTGCACCTTCCCTGGTCGCAAGTCATCATTAACATCAAAATCATCTTCCATTTCCCATTCCTTAACCATTTTTATAAAGCATTTTAGAAAAGATAAAAATCATACTCATGCTATTTCCCCAAGTCGCTCATGACCGTGAGCACGGCTAACCGGTTAGTTTTAACTCTGCAGAGTTCGTACAAATCCACATGATGCGCTAAAAGCCCGGAGGCTACACTCTAGTTGGTTCGGTGCTGGCCTAGCACCCCACACTCTACACGTTGAGTACGGACTAGAGGTCACAACTTAGCCGTTACATTGCCTAATGTCTAGCCTTGCATCAGCGATGGCAAGTGTGAATCCATCCTGGGCATGACCCAGAATCGTTAGGTGGCGGGCCCACGCCTTAAACCTAACGCCGCGGCAGCGAACACATCCGTTCCCCCACGAGACACTATACCATTGAATTGGACAGACTTAGACGCCTAAACTACCCCCATAATCAGCGAGGTAAATAGGTAGTTCCTATGAATCATCACTCAGACTAATTCATTCTACTCCGGCCTACCAATATGCAAGGCTAAACACTGGACAACTTAATAAGCTAAAGTCATCCCATACTAACACATGTGGCAGTACTGTATACTTAGTTGGTAACATAGAGTTCGGTCCTTAATCGACTCAGGCGAACGCTCCCCCTATCGGTGCACAACTACTACCATATGTACACCACTCATCGCCCAAGCCTAGAAATATGTTTAACTCCATTTTATTTCACAAATAACCAGAGGCTTCACCTCTGTCAAGAAGTCGTAAATTGCCCATTTTCAAATATATAAGGTGATCACAATGTTTAAAATCATTTCACTAGGCATGGCTAAGCATACGATATCATATTTAGCAACTGTAGACCCATTTGAGCACATGAAGAGTACTCTAAACCATTTTAAGGTTACAAACATCAAGGATAGCAATTTTCAAGGAGGATTATGCAACAAATAGGTTATAGCTACCATTTTATCACTTTCAAAATAATTTTCCCAAACATAACTATCTAACGTATGCAACTTTGCAATAGAAAACGTTTGCCCAATAAAAACATAGGATCAAGGTGTTCAAAGGAGGAGGGCACTTGCCTTAGTTAGAATCTCCCTCACGGTCAGCAACAGAACCCAAACTTCTCACCGAAAGCAATATCGTTCACTATATGAAATAACGGTAACGATATAAACACCAAATCATACAAAAATCCAAAATGCTTCTAATATGCATAAAATTAATATAATAGGTGGGTAATGTCTAAACATGATTTATAGTGAAGTAATTTTCCATTTTATCACTTTGCTTTTAGTGAGTTATTAATTTTCAAAGTTTAGTACTAGCACTAGACTAATTAAGCTCTATTAGTATTTTAATTGCATTTTAGGTTCAAGATTTGTGAAGTGCTGGGCTGCTGCAGTGAAAGGGATGTTCTCAGGAGTTTAACAAAATTCGTTTCATAATTTTTAGAGTTAGCATGATTAAATTATGAATTTTACAAGCTAGGTGCCACATTGTACTATTTATTTGATATATAAAATTTTGGAAGTATTTTTACTACAGTACATGACATATCTTAATTCATGACAATTAAGTTTATGAAACTATGGATCTAACTAAACTGGAATCACCTAATTTGGAGTTGTAATCAATTTCCTATGAATTTTATAACTTCTCAAATTAATTATGACAACTTTCCATTACTTGAAAGTGAACTACATTTTGTATACTAAAAGTTCTAGACCTTAGTTCATATAAATAAAGCTCATTCTTTTGTGAAGCTAACAAGTTTTGGTTTGAGTCATTAGAGCTAATATAAATTTCCTACAAATTTTACAAATTAAATTATGTTCTATGTCAATAATTCTATATATTAAATTTTTGAGATATTTATTCTACTGTGAGTGACAAATTTTATACTACCATATTGAAGATTATAATTTTATGAGTCATCTGGAATTTGGTTCACTCAAATTGGAGCTAAGATGAATTTTCTAGGAATTTACAAAGTTTGCACAAATTTTCAATTCAATTATTAATGTTTTGGTTATTTCCTTTATATTTTTCCCAATTTTAATTAGAATGGGTCCACTGGCAGTGACTGGCAGTTTTGCAGAAAAGCCCTCGGAGTTCTTGGATTAGAACCCGAGGTCCTTCACATGTGTTAAAGGAAACAGGGCCCACCTGTCATTGAGACGAACGGGAGGCAGTCGCAGCCGGTGCGGGATGGAGGCGGTCAGGCGGCACAGGCGAACTTTCCGTCGGCGTCGGCGGCGATTGGCGGCTCATCGGCCGGTGCAACCAAAAGGAGAAATGCAGAGGACATCCTTGCGAACCCGTCGGCAGTGGTCTCATTTCCAGCGGTGGTCGGAATTGACGCCGGTGACAATGCGAGCGGCAGCGGTTTCCTGGCTGCAGGCGCAAGATAGGTCGTGGACGTTATCTGGCCGAATTGATACATGCTAGTGTATGCTAAGGGCTCTAGGATGCTCACCGCATATCTTGCTGAGACGGAAGAGCACCGGTGAGGTGGCGGCGATGAAGAAACCCGGCGGCGACGGTGAAAAACTTCGGGGCGACGACGGTAGAACAAACCGGTCAACAGGCTTGCAAGGCAAGATGCGCACAGGGTTAGGGAGTTCACCAAGAAGCTACATGCGCGAGGAATTGGTCTGCGACTCACCGAAGTGGATGGAAATCGGAGATGGAGCTCGGCGGCTGGGGTTGGAGAAGAGGACGCCGATCTCCCTCGTCGACGCTCCATCCTTGGGGATACTTGAGGGGTTTTGGAGAGGACCTTGAGGCGGTGTTGATGGCGCGACGGCTCGGCCTGAGGTGGTCCCTTCATGCTGCGCGACAACCATGCCGGCGGCGGCGACCTTCGGTGCTTGCTCTGGAGCTTCATGGGCGCGTCGGCGTTCCCGTCGCTACGATGGACGAAACGAACCGATGTCAAAAGTGGAATCGGTCGGCAAGATGTGGAGAGAATGGAACGCGGTAGATATGGGGATGGACATGGCTTGACAATGACGGTGGGGGTCGTCTTCCTCGTGGCCGGTGGCGCGAATATGGGCGATGGAGAGGCTGAGCTCTCACTCTCTCGGTTGGATCGGCACTGGAATGGAGAGAATAGATGTGCGACACGGCTGGGAGAGGATATGGCGAGTTCGGCGGTTGCCACGGTGATGGACACGCGTCGAGCACGTTCGGCGCCGCCCTCTCTCGCCCTCTGTCTTTCTCTCTGTCTCTTGAGCGGTGGAGCAATATATACAAAGGTGAGAGCGAGTCCAGGTGGCCGACATGTGGGTCCAGGCGGTGTACATAGAGACTAGGGTGAGAGAGGCGGTAGAAGAATTGGTGAACACAGGGGTTAGGATAGATTTTGATATTTTCTCTATTTCTTTCTTTCTCTCTTCTTGGTAAATTCATAACTTAATTTTTGTGCATGATAAATTAATGTAAATTTTTTTGGAGACAGATAAAAAGACCTAAGTTCCATTTTCTTTGGTTTCACACAAAAATTCCCTATATTTTATTCTTAGCAAAATAAAGAAAATGGGCCTGGCTGAAAATTATATTGAATTTTTAGGAGCTCAAAAATAATAGAATAAATTCTGGAAAAATTATATTAATTCATGATAAATCAGCTAGTATTTGAATAAATTATGTTCCATATACATTTTCATATAATTGAATGCACTTTTGGATGAGGTATGAGTTTTGCCAATTAGGGTTTAGGGTTAAACCTAATTTTCACTTCTTCAACCAATTAATTGAGGGTCTAGATTTAAAGATAAAACCATACCAAAATTCCAGTGAGTCTAACATATGGAGTAGAACCCACATGAATTTTTTCATGATTTTATCTTACACTAATTATTTTTTTGAAATTCACTAAGCTTATCCTTACATATATGTTTCCTATTATAAAATATAATTAAATGATTGTAAAATTATATTTAGATTATTCTTGACATGACATGATGTTTTTGAGCAAGATTTATACTTTTAATTACTCAACTTTATGTTTTACATGTATATACATTCTTGTAACTATATATTTAGCATTTGCCCTAAATTTTAAATTTAAGCTCATCCTATTATGAAATGCTAGTAAAATCCAAAAACAAGCAAAACGACTCAAGTCACCACAATACATTATGCAATTACATGCACACACTATGTTTTAGTTTTATTCCTTTGAGCTATCTAGTAAAAAGGTTTTAAATTAGCCGCCAATTAGTATTTTTTAACTCGTCATATTAGACTCACCTAGGTCTTTAGTTGAAAATTCTAGTATTCCTATTTATGAAAAATATTCTCGACATTTTTAGATGCAAAATTTGAAATTCAAATTTTGGGTATGTTACAGCATGATTGCGAACAGACGTCCAATATGCTTATAAGTTTGGTATGTGAGTCTGTTGGCGTAGAATTTAGACCCGCCTCGCAACAAAACGGGTTCCACGTTTCCACGGCGGCCTGGGAGGTCTGCTTAACTCCAGTGCAGGTCCAATGGCTTGCCTAGGTGCGTGTAGGGCGTGCCAGTTGATTTGATCTGCAATCAACAAGAATAAACAAGTAAACCATGTGAGAAACGATGGCCGATCGGCCAATAGGCCGATGCTGCATCGTGGAGGCCTGGCCGATAGGACAAAGCTATATCGGTTTACTTGAAGTAATAATATGATGTAACTGATGAAACAGATCTAATTCCATCGGCCCATGTTAATATGTTTATAGCGAATCACTGGAATCGGCCAATGAGGGTTGCATAAAGATAAATACGCTAGCTAATACTCTAGTGCGATCTTATACAAGCCAATCGGCCAATATAAATATACCAATCACAGAGAGGTCCTAAGAATACCCTGTAACCGATAGGCTTATATTCACCAATCCGCCTGTATAGGTGGCAAACACATGCAAGAACATCGCTGATCACATGCATTAGGTAAGACCGGCTGCAACCCCGGTGCTATCCTTAATTACGATCGGAAAATAGGCTTTGGGTTAAACCTCGAAACACGACTAAGGTCGATAGCAACTCAGAGTGTAGATCGAGAGTTAACACAAAGAAAATCAAGTCGTTGATCGCTTTTGGGGATGGTAGATGCCTTAGATAATCTGGACAAGCAAGCTAATTCAATCATCGTCGGCAATAAACCCTAAAACGAGTTAGCTGCTGGTGAGATAGAATTACAAAACCGCATCAAGATTAGCTAACATACGATAAACGACGATCACATCGCTAAGGCTTAACATGCCTAAAGCGACACGCTAGCCCCGACGATGTAGATCATCGGGTACGAGTTCTTACCTCTGCTCTGGGGAAGCAAGAACTCGTCGGGAGTTAACCTCTTGCGAGGGTTGGCGATGCACCGAAAATAGATTAAACTTGGTTGATTGTGTGATTGATTGAGAGAGTTTCTATGTACAAACTACCGGGATATTTATACCCGAGATTACAACACGGTCCGTGTAGGACACGATCTTATCTCTAATTAACAAACAAGTCTTTGCGGCAGATGTCACACCCTGAGATTCTCCTAAATCGTAAAAATCAAATTTAATAATTTATCTGAGAAATTGTTTAATTAAATCTGGAGAAAAAACCCAATTAAATAATGCATTGAAGAAGTGAAAATGGCAAGGTGGAATTTTTCTTGAGTTCCCCATGTCAAAATACATTAACAGGATTTTTAGTGGAATTTTCAGAGCCCTCAAAATAATTTTAACCAATTAAAAATCCTCAAGCGCAATAAACAAATCCCTGGGAAAATTCATTTTTTTTCCTTTTCTTTTTCTTTTTCCTCTTCTCGGGCCGTCGGCCCATTTTTTTTCCCCCTGGCCCAAGCCGCCGTCGCGCGCGCCTCCTTCCCTCCCGGACCGGCCCAGCCGGCCCAAGCCGCCGCCGCCTCTCCGCGCCTCTCCTCCTTCCCGGGCCGGCCCGAGGCCACGGCCCGAGCCGCCCGGAAAGTCTGCGCCGCCTCCCCGCGCCGCGCTCGCTGACGCGTGGGACCGCGCCCGAGTCGTCTCCGACTCGGCCGGCGCCGCCGCGCGCCCGCGCCGCCCGCGTTTCCCGGCGGGACTCCCGCCGCGCGCCCCTATTTATTTTCTCCCGCCCCCGAGGCCGCCGCCCCTCGTTTTTCCCCGCGCCGCCGCCGCCCTAACCCTAACCCTAGCGCCGCTCCGCCACCGCCGTTTTCCGCCGCCGTCTTCGCCGCCGGTAAGCGCCGCCGCCTTTTCCCCTCCCCGCGCACCGCCGCGCCGCCCGCTGCCGTGCGCGCCTCCCGCGCCTCCGTCGCCCGTGCGCTCCCGCACCGCCCCGCGTGCCGCCGCGCCGCCGCCTCCCGCGCCGAAACCCTAGCGCCGCCGCGCGCCATGGCCGGCTCGGTCGAGTCCGAGCCCGGCCGCTCGGCCGCCCGCGCGCCTCAGCCGTCGGATCGGCCACTCGGGCCGATCCCGGACGCCCGCTCCCGTCCCGCGTGGCCGCCACGTGGGCGCCGCGTGGCTGCCGCGTCGGCGCCACGTGTGCGCCACGTGGTGCGCAGCCGCCGCCGCGGCTGACGTCAACCCTAGCCACTGACGTCAGCAGTGACGTCAGCCCTAAGGGTTTATTGCACAATAAATAATTAATTAAGGTTTTTTTCGGTTATAGTAAAAACACAGATAACTTCAAAAATTTATAACTAATTCATCCGGACTCCGTTTTAGTCCATTCAAGTCTCAGAAAATTCATAAAAATGTCTAGAATCCATTAAAAATAGTTTTGTTCTTTGTTTCAGTAGACTTATAGCATGTACGGTTATTTGCTTTGTTTGTCGTATAGATTCCGGTAATTCCAACTCTCCGGTTTACTTCGAAGTCGTTGCCGAAGTCGACCCAGCGCAAGAGCAAGGCAAGTCATACTTATTCATTTGATCATGTTGTACCTAAATTGCGAAACAGTCTTATTTCTCCCTAAATATTGCATTGTTTTATAATGTCATCTATGGGATAGTTTACCTATTGAACTCAGCTTTATATTGCAATTACCTTATTCCTTTGATAGCTTGGGAAATAATTTGAGTAGTTGCTATAATAGAACTTGCTTAGCCATGCTTAGAAACATTAGCTCACAATTGGGATATTTAAAGCTACATTAATACTTAATGATGGTTATTTCATGTTGGCTCGCGATGGTTAATCGTGGGTGATTTAATTAAATGTTTCAACAAAAATATTGATTAATGGTGGGTTGTGAGCACATGGTTTTGATGGTCGTGCTCATGACAATTAAGGACCGGTTCGGGGGAAACCCTGGAAGAATTACCGTACTTTCCACAAGCCAGCGTGGTAATGGCTGGATTTGGAGTATAGCTTTTTCCTAGCCGACGTTCCCCGGAAAGGGTGGGCATGATGGAGTTGAGTCGGCCGGGGATATACCGGTTGCTTGGCTGCCGGATTCACCAAGGCACGAGAGGGGGCTACCCGTTGCCGGGAAACGGAGCGGGGGCGAAACCTGAGGTGTGGTGCGATTGGTTAGGAAGGGTTATGCGAAGGGTCCTGTCACAGCTCCTTTTCCGGTGTATCGTGGTGGTATGTCGGCGCACGGTAACGTGTTGTAGGACTGTGTCTTGTGGGTACAGTTGTACACCTCTTATCAGAGTAAAACTATTCGAATAGCCGTGCCCGCGGTTATGGGCGATCAACCAGATTCACCGTGATTAGTTGAACTCTTTAATAATTTGACTTAATGGAAATGGTTTAGTTCAGGTGGATGGTTGGGCCTGTCGCAACGTGGTGTAGCGTTGGACAGTGATGGTTTAAGTTTGACTAATTAATTCAACTGTTTTACTGTTTTCAACTATTGTTTTTAAATGCGTATTTTATGCAAAATAACCATTGCAGCTCTCCTTTGTTATTACTTGCATCATTATTTTCCTTTCCGGTATGACTTGTTGAGTACAGTGGGTAGTACTCAGTCTTGCTTTATTTTTCCCCACAGCAGAATTGGAGTCTATTTCAGAGGAAGACTTTTCAGAAGAGTAGGCTTATTGCTACCGTTGAGGAATGCCTGTGGAGTGGAGTCGCTACGTTGCGAGTGTTTAGTTTATTAGATTAGTTGTTTCTTTTTTCCGCTGCAGTTTTGTAAGACATTTTTATTGTTTTGTAAGACGTGGATCTGTATGGCAACTTTGTCATTTGTGTACCCTGGCTGGTCCTGGACAGGGATTTTAATACACAATTTGCTTTGGAAATTCTGGTAGTGAATTTCTGGGCGTGACAAGTTGGTATCAGAGCCGACCTTGACCGTAGGACAAGCCAACTGGAAACCCTAAGAGCCCTCTAAAACTTTTCATGTGCATTTTCCCTTAAAATTTAAGTTGTTTTGGGAAAAATCCGGGAACTGTGGTCTTTGGGATTTTTGAAAAAAAAAGGGGTTCCTTAAATAAAATTTTTTTTTTCATTTTGAGCATATGTTGAGTACCGTTCCCTTACCCTCTGTAGATGGCAGGTCATCCCCCGACGCACCGTGGTCAGAATATGGAAGGCTTCGTGGCAGACCTTGCTCGTATGACTTTGGTTGTAGGGTACCTTGAAGCGCCGGAGTACACCACGATCGAGCTTCTCAGTGGGAGTTCCCGTTCCGAGTCCATTTGGAGGTACATGGCTTCGTGGGCACCAGTCTTCCCAATGTTGTGGTCACCGCTTCAGGAGGATCTGGCGAGCACGCCTGTCAAGAGGCGGCTTACTTGATGATGGCCAGGATGCGAGAACTACACGACTACGCTCTCCACAACTCGGCGTACCGCTATCATCCTCGTCGCGGTAGCTCTTCTACCAGCAGCACCTACCGATCTGCAGCGGAGGAGAACGACACTACCTTCGGACGGATGGTCACAGTGATGAAGGGTCTGGACAAGATGCACGCCGATCTCCACAAGGCATCCAAGGCTCTTAATGACCAGAAGTTGATCAAGATTGCCCGCTTGGAGGATGAAGTCGCGCGACTCAAGGCCGATAATGCTAGGTTGCGAGGACACCCAGCGTCAGGAGGACTCAGGATTCGCACCATGCCAAGGAAGAGGACCACCGCTCCTGTACGTATCCAGCTTGCGCCAAGGAATTCACCACCCGCTCCAACGCCAGTTCCGCCGCCGCCACCAGGGATTGCCATCACCTTCGTCTCAACGTCTGCGTACCAGGGTCTAGCCGGTGGTAGCGGAGGTTGGTTGCACGCCACACCCAGTGGTAGCAACGGCAGTGGTTCAAGTTCAGAGCCAACAAGTGGAGACACTGCCATGGCGGATTCCGGAAACCGTTCCGAGCATTAGGCTCGTTACCCTTAGTTTTTCCGTTTTCTTAGTTTGATTGCTTGTTAGTTGCTGTGTGTTAGGTTTGTTGTTCTGGGGTTTAGCCGATGGTCGATACCATGTGCCTATGGTATGGCTATCTTATTAAGGATTTTTGCGTGCTGTTTTGGAAGTGTTTTAAGTTAGATTACAACAATTACAGTTAAATTAATAATATATTAAAGCTTTGTTCTGAGCAATCTGTTTTCTTTCGTCCATTTCTTTCTGCTGGTTTTTCTCCTTCAGATGGTCAACACCAGGACAAGTGGTAACAACAACGGACAAGAGGGAACCCAAGCTAATGGAACAAACACCAACGCTCCTCCTCCACCACCGGATAACCCCACTCTTGCTCAAGTGCTAGCTAGCCAGACGCAGATGATGGCGGCTATGATGCAGCAAATGCAGCAGCAGCATCAACAAATGCAACAACAGATGTTGCAACAGATGCAACAACAAGCTCAACAGCAGCAGCAGCAGGCCCAACAGAATCAACCACCACCCCAATCCAAGTTGCCAGAGTTTCTTCGTGTCAGACCGCCGGTTTTCTCGAGTACTACCAATCCCATGGAAGCGAATGATTGGCTTCATGTTATTGAGAAGAAGCTTAATCTACTTCAGTGCAATGATCAAGAGAAGGTCGCTTTCGCTACCCATCAATTGCAGGGTCCCGCTTCGGCTTGGTGGGATAACTATTTGGTTACCCGTCCACCCGGAACGGAGGTCACTTGGGCGGAGTTCTGCCGCAGTTTCAGGAAAGCCCAAATTCCTGACGGCATAGTAGCCCAGAAGAAGAGAGAGTTTAGGGCGCTCCACCAAGGTAATAGGACGGTGACTGAATACCTCCATGAGTTCAACCGTCTCGCACGTTACGCTCCGGAGGATGTGCGCACTGATGCAGAAAGGCAGGAAAAGTTTCTTTCCGGCCTGGATGATGAATTGTCCAACCAGCTAATCTTAGGGGATTATGTCGATTTCGAGAAGTTAGTTGATAAGGCAATCCGTCAAGAGGATCAACGCAACAGGATGGATCGGAAGAGGAAGGCAGTCCAATTCAGGACGCAGCAGGGAAGTCAACAGAAGCCCCGGTTCACTGCCGGACAGCAGGGTGGACCTACTACAATGATCGTTCGTCAACATCGACCTTACCAGCCTGGTAATTTCAACAACAACAATTCCGGCAACCGCAACAACAACGGGGGACAGCCCAACCACAACCCGGTTCCGCGTTCGCCAACGGCCGCAGCTCAGCCAGCTCCATCGACTCAACCCAGGAAGGAGTCCGGCGGAAAATCATTTGTCTGCTTCAACTGCAACGAGCCCGGACACTTCGCCGACAAGTGCCCGAAGCTAAGGCGTGCAGGACCCAAGTTTGTTCATGCCCGTGTCAACCATGCGTCAGCAGAGGAGGCACAGGCTGCACCAGAAGTGGTATTGGGTACGTTTCCTGTCAATTCAGTTCCAGCCATCACTCTTTTTGATTCTGGTGCTACACATTCCTTTTTATCAAAGCGTTTTGCTGGGACATATGGGTTGTCAGTAGTGAAACTTAGAACACCTATGTGGGTTCACACTCCTGGGAATGAGATGACCACAGCCCACTATTGCCCCTCTGTGGAAATAGAAATCCAGGGTTCTAGATTTCTAGCTAATCTTATCCTTCTTGAGTCCAAGGACCTAGATGTCATTCTTGGGATGGATTGGTTAACAAGGCACAAGGGAGTTATCAATTGCGCTAGTCGCACTATCACTCTGGTTAATGAGAAAGGAGAAGTCGTGAAATTCCAGTCGCCGACACCCCAGAAGCAGAGAGTGTGCTTGAACCAAGTAGATGGGATGAAATAGATCGTAGAAGAAGGGAAAGATATTAAGAAGTTGGAGGATATTCCTATTGTTAGAGAATACCCTGAAGTCTTTCCGGATGACATAACCACAATGCCACCGAAGAAAGAAATTGAGTTTCGGATTGATTTAGTACCGGGAACTGCCCCGATACACAAGAGACCCTATAGGATGGGAGCCAATGAACTGGCGGAAGTCAAGAAGCAAGTTGATGAGCAGTTGCAGCGAGACTTCGAACGGCTGAACCTCGGTATTGTTGAACATGGGTTCGCGTCCGCTCTAGAAGCACGACCAACGCTCGTGGAGCAGGTCCGAGCAGCTCAAGCTAAAGATCCGGAGATAGCAGAGCTCAAGAAAAACATGAGGGTCGGAAAGGCCCGAGATTTCTCCGAAGATGAGCATGGCACGATATGGATGGGAGAAAGGCTATGCGTCCCAGAAGACAAGGAGTTAAAGGAGTTAATACTCACGGAAGCCCATCAAACTCAGTATTCAATTCACCCTGGCAGTACCAAGATGTACCAAGACCTCAAAGAGAAGTTTTGGTGTGTTAGTATGAGAAGAGAAATAGCTGAATTCGTCGCACTCTGTGACGTGTGCCAGCGAGTCAAGGCAAAGCATCAAAGGCCGGCAGGACTGTTACAGCCTCTCCAAATTCCGGAATGGAAATGGGAAGAAATTGGAATGGATTTCATCACAGGTTTGCCAAGAACGTCGTCTGGACATGATTCTATCTGGGTCATCATGGATCGACTCACGAAGGTGGCTCATTTCGTTCCTGTGCATACTACCTACTCTGGAAAGAAGCTAGCAGAACTCTATCTCGCAAGAATCATGTGTTTACACGGAGTGCCTAAGAAGATCGTATCGGATCGAGGAAGCAAGTTCACCTCAAAGTTTTGGCAGAAATTACAAGAAGAATTGGGAACCCATTTGAACTTTAGCACGGCTTACCATCCGCAAACTGATGGCCAGACCGAGCGAGTGAACCAGATACTTGAGGATATGCTCAGAGCCTGTGCGCTCGATTTTGGAGGAGCATGGGATAAGAGTTTGCCATATGCTGAGTTCTCCTACAACAACAGTTATCAAGCCAGCTTGCAGATGGCACCTTTTGAGGCGTTGTATGGCAGAAAGTGCCATACCCCGCTCTTTTGGGATCAGACCGGAGAACGACAACTATTTGGGACTGAAGTCTTGAGCGATGCGGAGGAAAAGGTCAGAACAGTCAGAGAAAGGTTGAGAATTGCGCAGTCTTGGCAAAAAAAAGCTATGCCGACAATCGTCGAAGGGAGTTAACCTTCGAAACAGGGGACTACGTGTACCTTCGTGTCACACCGCTTCGAGGAGTACACCGTTTTCAAACTAAAGGAAAATTGGCACCACGCTTTGTGGGACCATACAAGATCCGCGAGCGTCGAGGAGAAGTCGCTTACCAGCTTGAGCTTCCACCCAACATGGCGGATATTCACGATGTGTTTCACGTCTCGCAATTGAAGAAATGCTTGAGAGTACCGGAAGAACAGGCCAGTCCCGATCAAATTGAGATTCAAGAGGACTTGACTTATGTGGAGAAGCCGATTCATATTCTCGAAACCAGCGAGAGGAGAACCAGAAACAAGGTTACCAGGTTCTGCAGAGTTCAGTGGAGCCACCATTCCGAGGAAGAAGCTACATGGGAAAGAGAGGATGAATTGAAGGCCGCCCACCCGCACCTCTTCGCCAGCACCTCCGAATCTCGGGGTCGAGATTCCGTTTAAGGGGGGTAGGTTTGTCACACCCTGAGTTCTCCCAAATCGTAAAAATAAATTTAATAATTTATCTGAGAAATTGTTAATTAAATCTGGAGAAAAACCCAATTAAATAATGCATTAAAGAAGTGGAAATGGCAAGGTGGAATTTTTCTTGAGTTCCCCATGTCAAAATACATTAACAGGATTTTTAGTGGAATTTTCAGAGCCCTACAAAATAATTTTAACCAATTAAAAACCCTCAAGCGCAATAAATAAATCCCTGGGAAAATTCCTTTTTTTTCCTTTTTCTTTTTCTTTTTCCTCTTTCGGGCCGTCGGCCCACTCTTCTTCCCCCTGGCCGGCCCAAGCCGCGCGCGCGCGCTGCTTCTCTTCCGCTCCACCGCCGCCCCGCGGCCGCGCCCTCCTCCTTCCCGGGCCAGCCCACACGGCCCGAGCCGCCCGGAAAGTCCGCCGCCTCCCCGCGCCCGCGCTCGCTGCCGCGTGGGCCCGCCGTCGGCCGAGTCCGTCTCCGACTCGGCCGGCCGCGCGCGCCCGCGCCGCCGTTCAATCCGGGGGATCCCCGCCGACGCCGCCCCTATTTATTCCCCTCCCCCGAGGCCCCCTTCCCCTCGTTTTCCCCGCGCCGCCACGCCCCATAACCCTAACCCCAGCGTCGCCCGAGCCCTAAAAGCCGCCGAGCCGCCGCCGTCTTCCACCGCCGCCTTCCGCCGGTAAGCACCGCCGCCGCCGCCCTCTTTTCCCCTCTCCGCCGCCGCCGTGTGCGCGCGCCCGCTCCGCCGCTCGGCTGTTGCCCCGCGTGGGCACCGCGCCGCTCCGCCGCCGCCATGCCGCCCGCGCGCACCCGCCGCCGTCTCCCGCGCCGCGCCGCCCAAACCCTAGCGCCGGCCGCCGCCGTGCGCCATGGTCGGCCTCGGTCGATCCCGAGCCCCGGCCGCCCGCGAGCCTCAGCCGCCCGATCGGCCACCCGGGTCGATCTGGGCCGTCCGCGCCGCGCGGCGTGGCCGCCGCGTCACCGGGCCGCCCCGCCGCGTGGTCGCCGCGTGGCTGCCGTGTAACATACCCAAAATTTTAAATCTCTGTTTTGGCATCTAAAATATGGAAAATGATTTTCGTGAATTAGAGACAATAAAAATTTTCCAACGAAAAACTCTAGGGCGAGTCTATTAATACTAGTTTTCGTTATACAAATTCGTGATTATTTTAAAACCTTTTTCTTGATAGCTCAAAGAAAGAAATTAAAGCACAGTGTGTGCATTTAATTGCATGATGTATTGTTGAGATTTGAGTTGCTTTTTCTTGTTTATGGATTTTTCTAGCATTTCATATTAGGACTTATGAGCATTAATTTAAAAACTGGAAGCAAATATTTAATGTATATTTACAAGGATGTAAAATATATGAAGTTGAGTAACTAAAAGTATAAATCATGCTCAACAATATCATATTAGATTAAGAAATATCTAAATATATTTTTACAGCACTTAATTATATTTTATAATAGAAAACATATAAGTAATGATAAGCTTATTGAATATTTAAAAATAATTGGTGCAATATAAAATCATGGGGAAATTCATGTAGATACTATGTAATATATATATATCACTAGAATTTTTGGTATAATTTAATATGTACAATTGGTACCCCAAATAATTAGGTCAAAGCAGTCAAACCATAGTTATTTCCAAAACCCTAATCGGAAAAATCGAAATACATCTCATAGGTGTATCTTATCACATGGAAGTGTATATGGAAAATAATTTATTAAAATACTACTCTATTTATAAAGAATTACTATAATTTTTCCAGAATTTATTTTTTCAGGTTTGGACCTTTGAAAAATTCAAACAAAATTCGGCTGAACTGAATTTCTTAATTTTCCCTAAGATTAAAATATAGATTATTTTTGTGTGAAACCAAAGAAAATGGAACCTAGGTATTTTTATCTATCTCCAGAAAAATCCACATTATTTTATCTTGCACAGAAATGAAGTTATAGAATTATGGAAGATGGGAGAAAGAAATAAATATGGAAATCCTTTGTAAACCTGGCCTAACAGTACTTCACCCAATCTTCTACCCATCCGTCTCACTCAATCTCTGCTTGTGTCGCCCTGGACCCACATTGCAGTGACATAGACTAGCCTTTATCTCTGTGCATCTTGTTTCACCGCTCAAGCCAGAGAGAAGGACTGAGAGCGAGAGAGGAAGCAGTGCATGGATCCTGTTCGACGCGTGTCCGATGGCGTGGCGACGTTGGGCTCTTCCTTTTTCTTCTCCCAACCACGTCGCCCATCTCCAGTCGTCGATCCGAAGCTGTGAACACCGAGGGAGAGAAACCCTAGCCTCTCCATCACCTTCGAACTCACTGTCGACCGTGAGGAAGATGAAGACCACCAGTGCCGATGAGCCACGGTCACCTCCATCTCTTCCATGTTCCATGCTCACCTTTCCATACCGAGCAAGTTTCCTTTGGACACTCTCCCGTTTCACGCAGCCGACCGGACGGGAACGCCACCATGCCGATGATGCTCAGGAGTGACCTCCGGACTGTGCCGCCGATGGCATCATCGTCGGGCAGCACGACTGAGTCCACCGAAGGCCAAGCCACTGCGCCATCGACCATGCCTCGAGATCCTCTTCAAAAGCCCTCAATCAATTTCATGAATCGTCCACCGATGAGGGAGATCACCGTCATCTTCCCTAGCTCCGGCCAACCGACGCCGTCGCTGTTTTCTTCCACTCCGGTGAGCTCCAAGCTAATTCCTTGTTTTTACTCCATCCTCCAGTGGTTCCTAACCTCGGGAATGTTTTGATTTGGAAAGTTGTTAGCCGGTTTGCTCTACCCATCGTCAACCCGAAGTTTTCTGCCGCCGCCGAGCCGATCCCGGAGTTGTTGTTGCCATTCGAGCTTCGCCGACGCATGGGAGACGTTAAGTAAGGTTTCAAGGATCCCATAGTCCCATTAGCATGCATCAATTCGACCGGATACCATCCATAACTTGATTTGCACCTGCAGCCGAGAAGCCATCGCCGCTCACGCTGTTCGCCGGTGTCGATTCCGACCATCTCCGGTGATGAGACAACCACCGTCGGGTGCGCAATGATGTCGTGCATCTTTTCTCTTTTAGCCGCCTTGTCCATCTCACCGCCGTTCGCCGTCGATGCCATCCACCAGCCGCCTGTGCCACTCATCCTGCGCCAGCCACTGCTGCTTTCTCTTCTCTTTCACCGAGCCTATGACAGGTGGGCCCCACTTCATCTAATAGACTGAGACTTAATTAGCAAGGAATTAAAACATGCAAGGTTTCACTTTATAAAATTTCTATGTATGGCATATGGACCCTAGGACTCAATTGCAAATAGGTTAAAACCTAAGGACTCTTTATGAAAATGGCTTTAGCACGTGTTTTTTGGAGTGCGGGTTGATTCCTGGAAACCCTAGGGGCCTTTTTGCATAANGTAACGTGTTGTAGGACTGTGTCTTGTGGGTACAGTTGTACACCTCTTATCAGAGTAAAACTATTCGAATAGCCGTGCCCGCGGTTATGGGCGATCAACCAGATTCACCGTGATTAGTTGAACTCTTTAATAATTTGACTTAATGGAATGGTTTAGTTCAGGTGGATGGTTGGGCCTGTCGCAACGTTGTGTAGCGTTGGACAGTGATGGTTTAAGTTTGACTAATTAATTCAACTGTTTTACTGTTTTCATCTATTGTTTTTAAATGCGTATTTTACGCAAAATAACCATTGCAGCTCTCCTTTGTTATTGCTTGCATCATTATTTTCCTTTCCGGTATGACTTGTTGAGTACAGTGGGTAGTACTCAGTCTTGCTTTATTTTTCCCCACACCAGAATTGGAGTCTGTTTCAGAGGAAGACTTTTCAGAAGAGTAGGCTTGTTGCTACCGTTCAGGAATGCCTGTGGAGTGGAGTCGCTACGTTGCGAGTGTTTAGTTTATTAGATTAGTTGTTTCTTTTTTCCGCTGCAGTTTTGTAAGACATTTTTATTGTTTTGTAAGACGTGGATCTGTATGGCAACTTTGTCATTTGTGTACCCTGGCTGGTCCTGGACAGGGATTTTAATACACAATTTGCTTTGGAAATTCTGGTAGTGAATTTCTGGGCGTGACAAGTTGGTATCAGAGCCGACCTTGACCGTAGGACAAGCCAACTGGAAACCCTAAGAGCCCTCTAAAACTTTTCATGTGCATTTTCCCTTAAAATTTAAGTTGTTTTGGGAAAAATCCGGGAACTGTGGTCTTTGGGATTTTTGAAAAAAAAAGGGGTTCCTTGCATCAAAATTTTTTTTTTCATTTTGAGCATATGTTGAGTCCTGTTCCTTTACCCTCTGTAGATGGCAGGTCATCCCCCGACGCACCGTGGTCAGAATATGGAAGGCTTCGTGGCAGACCTTGCCCGTATGACTTTGGTTGTAGGGTACCTTGAAGCGCCGGAGTACACCACGATCGAGCCTCTCAGTGGTGAGTTCCCGTTCCGACTCCGTTTGGAAGTACATGGCTTCGTGGGCACCAGTCTTCCCAATATGGTGGTCACCGCTTCAGGAGGATCTGACGAGCACGCCTGTCAAGAGGCGGCTTACTTGATGATGGCCAGGATGCGAGAACTACACGACTACGCTCTCCACAACTCGGCGTACCGCTATCATCCTCGTCGCGGTAGCTCTTCTACCAGCAGCACCTACCGATCTGCAGCGGAGGAGAATGACACTACCTTCGGACGGATGGTCACAGTGATGAAGGGTCTGAACAAGATGCACGCCGATCTCCACAAGGCATCCAAGGCTCTTAATGACCAGAAGTTGATCAAGATTGCCCGCTTGGAGGATGAAGTCGCGCGACTCAAGGCCGATAATGCTAGGTTGCGAGGACACCCAGCGTCAGGAGGACTCAAGATTCGCACCATGCCAAGGAAGAGGACCACCGCTCCTGTACGTATCCAGCTTGCGCCAAGGAATTCACCACCCGCTCCAACGCCAGTTCCGCCGCCGCCACCAGGGTTTGCCATCACCTTCGTCTCAACGTCTGCGTACCAGGGTCCAGCCGGTGGTAGCGGAGGTTGGTTGCACGCCACACCCAGTGGTAGCAACGGCAGTGGTTCAAGTTCAGAGCCAACAAGTGGAGACACTGCCATGGCGGATTCCGGAAACCGTTCCGAGCATTAGGCTCGTTACCCTTAGTTTTTCCGTTTTCTTAGTTTGATTGCTTGTTAGTTGCTGTGTGTTAGGTTTGTTGTTCTGGGGTTTAGCCGATGGTTGATACCATGTGCCTATGGTATGGCTATCTTATTAAGGATTTTTGCGTGCTGTTTTGGAAGTGTTTTAAGTTAGATTACAACAATTACAGTTAAATTAATAATATATTAAAGCTTTGTTCTGAGCAATCTGTTTTCTTTCGTCCATTTCTTTCTGCTGGTTTTTCTCCTTCAGATGGTCAACACCAGGACAAGTGGTAACAACAACGGACAAGAGGGATCCCAAGCTAATGGAACAAACACCAACGCTCCTCCTCATGGCGGAATATGCCCCCCAATTCCGCTTCATGTTCAGAGCCAACAAGTGGAGACACTGCCATGGCGGAATATGCCCCCCAATTCCGCTTCATTATATAATGTGGCGGAATTAGCTCCGAAGAACCCATCGACTTCTTTGCTAGGGTTCGTCTGAAAACCGCGCAGATCTAGGCTCATAACTTCTCACCGCCGATTTCCTTGCGCAATTCCTCATCCATCCCTCTACACCTCGCAATTCCGGCGACTCCTCGACGTCTCCCTGGTACCGACCCCTCCAACAGCGACCTCCTCGACAGCAACAATGGCTTCTGCATCGTTCTACGCTTTCGAGATCCCCGTGGTGAGTCAATCCTTTCTGATTCCACATTTTCACTTTCTCGCCGATTTCTTCAAACTAGGGTTTCTGCTTTTTGCCCCCCGGGTCATTACCTTATATCACTATTCATATGCCGTAGGTCTTCAAAGATCAAATCTTAATCCCCACCAACGACAAATCCCATCGGTTCCTTCTAGGCCCCATGGGCAACTGCGACCCGACCTGGCTGATAAATGCCGAGACCAACAGAGTTCCTTTCAAACAAGCCAAACCCAATGTTTCTTCTTGGAAGCACACCTTCAGATCCTGGCCGTCAAAGTTCAATGGCTACAGAACCTAGCACAAAAGGATTGCTGCGACCAAGCAGGTTCACTGGGACGAAATAGGAATTGGCCAATGCATCACTCTGTCCCTGGCCGATACCAAGAAAAATGAACCACTTATGTCAGCGGCCACCTATTTCTGGTCTAGCACCTTGAACGCTTTCCTGTTCCGGCAAGGTCGGATGACCCCAACGCTGATTGACGTCAAGCTGCTGACAGGATTAGACATCCAATCTGAGATCAACCCCTTCAGTCTCCTGACAAACAGCAACCATAAGTTGAAAACCAAGAAGATCGAAGGGTGGTCTGGGTACATTTCTGAGCACATGGAACAAGGATCAGTCTCAGAGAGGGAACACATGGCCTTCCTGACACTATGGTTGGAAAGATTTGTTTTCTGTGGATCAACTTGCGGCCCCACTACAAATTGTCAACATTTGGCTCAAGCTCTGGTTGATAAGAAACAAATCCCCCTTGGCCGATATCTCTTGGGAGCTGCGTATCGGCTACTTCATATTTCCACTCAAGATCTGATGCTGAAGCAAACTGTGGCGCATGGAGGACCATGGTGGTTTATCCAACTTTGGTTAACTATCCATACCAACACCATAGTCGATCGGCCTCCACTATCGGACTCTTGCTTCCCATCAAAGTACGCCGATCACGAAGATCCCAGAACCAGAAGATGCATGTCTTTTGGAGAAGCGGCCTCTGTCTATCCTAGAGCAGATCAATCGGCCGAAGACATGTCCATATGGTTCATCCGATTCTACACCGGCCCCCCATCAATTAAGATGGACATGTTCATCTACACCTCAGACCAGGGTTTTGAACTCCCTGAAGATCTCCACTTGGACCTGGTGAATGACGACATGGAGTCACGGGAATCATTTATGATCGGCATCACCCCATGCCTGCTCCCAGTAGGCATATTCCAAGGAAGAAGCACCAGCCTGTCCTATGAATTCTACAATCCCATGGTGGCTGCTAGACAGTGCGGGCTTGGACAACTCCCCATCAACTTATACTTCCATAAACTCCTAGAGAGCAGAGGCACGGTGTCATCAGCACTGATCATGAGTAAAGCACTGGAGATTAAAATCCCAAACCTAGGTGATTGTGACCGATTGCATCTGAGCGCCTTCATCCACATCAGCTTCCAAGCATGGTGGCAAGAATGGGCTGCTCATATCTTCCACCAATCGGCCAGATTTTATCTAACGGAGCTCATCCAGGATATCAGCCCTCAAGTCCCTGATGGCCCGATTCCATCCATGAGCAATAGTGGACGGAAAATTTCTTATGCTCAAGCTGTGGCTCCATCAGGATCAACTATTCTGGAGTCAATCATCGGCCTTACTGCCCCAAAGGTATCATCACTACTCCAAGGGCTGATGACCAAAGAAAACCCCAAGCGGAAGGCACCAACAAAAGGAAAATCTCAAAAAACCAGCAAGAAAGCCAAGACTGATGATCAGGCCGATCTTGAAGAACTAGACCCCTCCATGGAAGAATTCCTTGATGAACAAGTGATGGAGGAAGAGGTCGATGCAACAGCTACCGATGCGCCTGCAGGAAAAAATCCATCGGCCGAGACCACTAAGGAACCATCGGCCAAGACCATCGCAATCCCACCGGCCGATGACCAAGCCGACACCACCTAGCCAAGGAAAACCAGGCATGCAATCCGCAAGGTAACACATTCCCTTCCTTGAATTTATGTAATCTCCTTCTGTTGGTATGTTACACCTTAATCCCTTGCAGGTTCTCGCATCGTCTTTGTTGAAGGAACGAACTCAATCGGCCCCTTTAGCAAGAACTAAGAAGGCAACCTTGCAGAGGCGCGAACGAGCCAAGGCCCGATTGAGAACCCCTTCTCCTTCTCCACCACCCTCTCCGATTGCTTTGGTTAGAGTTAATTTTACATTGTCCCTCTAACACCATAGATCTGCTTACCATCTTCTTGCTTTTCTTCAGCCAAGAGCTCCATCACCTGCACCACATCGGCCAACCCCCTCACCTACTGTTTCAAAATAGCAAAAGGAAGCCAATGCAAGCACCACCGATGCTCCAACACAGGTAACCAAGGTCATTTTGATCCCCTTTGCCGATTCCCGTTTAACTAGGCTAACCTTGCCCTATATTGATATTTGCAGAACTTAGCCGATATGTTCTCTTTTGATATCGGCCAATTTCTTGATGACGAGGACAAGGAGCCACCCATCACAGCCAAGGCGTCGATCTCTGACGAACTGAAGAACCGGCTGTCCGATATTACCAATCGGCTGGAGTCATCACTAGAGTTCCTGGTGGAGGATTGCACTCCCATCAGAGTCAGGGTACAAGAAATTCAAGATCAACTACCTGAAGACCTGATGGAGACCCTGACACTGGCCATCTTCTTGGAACAATACCGATTCAAGGTTCACAAGGCGAAAGAAAGACTCGCGGAGCGACGGGAACGTGAGAGACTGGAATCGGCCCTATCTGCTAGCAAGGCTCAAGTCAATTCTGACAAAACTAGGTTGGTGAGCTAGCTGTTGAGCCGATTGTCTTGAAGAACAAACTTGAAGAACTCCGCCGCCTTGAAGCAGATCTAGAATCGAAGCTAGAAGCCACACGCAAAGAAATCCAAGAAGTTGAAGCCGGAATAGCTGCATCACCCAAGGCCATAGAAGACCAAACGGCGAAGCTGAAGGCATCGGCCAAGTACCTTGCAACCCTGAGGAAAACTTTGAAGCCAATCCCAGGGTCGACAGCCGATGACGCCCAAGCCATAGAAGATATTGATCAAATCCGCCGTAGAGCCATTGCAGCTATTGCAAACTTTATAGGGTGATGTAATATATTGTGTGTCCTTCTTGTAGACAGATATCCTCCTATTGTAATTAATCTCATCGGCCAATCAAACGAATTAGATCTCAATCTGAAAAAGTCCAAGTCTGAAATATTTGATTAATCTCATCGGCCAATCAGCTGAATTAGATCTCAATCTGAAAAAGTCCAAGTCTGAAAAATTTTGAAACCCATAAACTTGAATTCTGAACAATCTAACAATCTTGAATCAATCTAACAATCTTGAAAAATTGAATCCTCGCACTTATATCTAACCCATAAAATTTTGAAACCCATAAACTTGAATTCTGAACAATCTAACAATCTTGAATCAATCTAACAATCTTGAAAAATTGAATCCTCGCACTTATATCTATGCCCCCCAAATTTTAGAAGATGAGGGCTCATGTTGTGAAATTTGAACTAAGGACGATAGTATATATCGGCCATCTAAAGACGATGCATTGTACATCGGCTGTGATCATAAATCGACTGGAAGGCCGATCATGAGTCGATCCATACGCTTGGATAATATTTCTTTAAATATTTGCCGTTAAGAGCTCTGCCATAAACTTCTCCATCTAATCCTCTGAGCAGATAAGCATTACGAGAAATACATCGATGAATCTGAAAAGGACCTTCCCAATTAGGTGACCACTTGCCGAATTTATTATCTCTAGAACCAATCGGCATTATTAATTTCCAAACAAGATCCCCTTCTTCAAACGACTTGGCAACAACTTTTTTATTATAATGACGAGCAACTCGATCTTTATCGTGCTTTATTTTCTCCAATGCCCGCAATCGGACATGTGCCAAGTCATCCAGCTCATCGACCATAAGATTATGGTACTCATCGGCTGTCAAGTCGTCTTGCAAGGCAATCCTCCTTGAGCCGATGTTGGTCTCCCATGGCAGTACAGCTTTATGCCCATAAACCAGCTGATAAGGTGGCACTTGAGTTGCACCATGACAAGCCATCCGATACACCCAAAGGGAATCGGCTAGCGTGGTATGCCACCGTCTCGGCTGTTCATCAATTTTTCTCTTGATTAACTTGATTAAAGTCTTGTTGGAAGCTTCTGCCTGCCCATTAGCTTGCGCATAATATGGAGAAGAATTCAATAGCTTAATGCCCCTACTATCGGCAAATTCAACAAACTCATCGGACACGAAAATTGATCCCTGATCTGTAGTCAATGTCTGTGGTAGTCCAAACCGATATATTATATGCTCTTTGACAAATTGAATTGCATCCTTGGAACCAACCTTCTTAAGGGGAACGGCCTCAACCCACTTTGTGAAGTAATCTGTAGCCACTAGTATATATTTGTGTCCCTTGCTTGACGGTGGGTTTATCTAGCCGATCATATCTATTCCCCATCCACGAAACGGCCACGACTTTATGATTGGATGCATAGCCGATGCCGGTGCTCTCTGAATTGCTCCAAATTTCTGACAATCTTGACATCCTTTATAATACTTGAAACAATCCTCTAGCATTGTTGGCCAAAAATATCCAACGCGCTTTAAAAGCCATCTCATTTTATGGACCGATTGATGCGTTCCACAAATCCCTTCATGGACCTCGCTCATAACAACCTTGGCTTCCTCGAGACTCAAGCATTTAAGCAAGACACCATCAATCGTGACGCCAATTGAGAAGGGTTTCTCAAATACTCGATGATATCAAACCTCCAGTCATCGGCGTCCACGGTAGCAATTTGAATTTGAACATCTTTAGCCACCGGCTTGTATCCTGATGCCCCCTGAGCTAAGTCATTGGCCTCGAAGTTCTGCTTCCTGGGTATATGCCTCATCGTCACAATCTTGAAAGCTTGTAACAACTCTTTGCACTCCTCATTGTAAACCCTGAGAATATCATTCTTGCATTCATACTCCCCAGAAAGTTGATTAATGACCAACTGTGAATCACCAATGATCTCTACGGAATCGGCCTCAACCTCTTGTAATAACTACAAACCTTTGAGAACAGCCTCATACTCTGCTTGATTATTGGTATAATAAGGCTTGATAGTAAAGGCAAACTCGAAGCTTGCCCCCTGAGGGGATATGATGACTTGGCCGATACCGCATCCATGTCTGCAAACAGACCCATCAAAATACAATGTCCATGGCACAATATCTGAATATGCAATTGAATTGTCTCTATGCTGAACAATAAAATCGGCCAGGGCTTGTCCCTTGATTGCTTTAGCCGATTCATACTGTAAGTCGAACTCTGTTAAGGCAAAAATCCACTTCCCAATTCTTCCTTTCAACACGGGGGCCGATAACATGTATTTCATCACATCGGCCTTACTTACCACAATGCACTCATTGGAAAGTAAATAATGCCTCAATTTAGTACATGAAAAATATAAGCACAAACATAGTTTCTCCACTGGCGTGTACCTTGTTTCGGCATCCAGCAGCCTCCTGCTGAGATAGAAAATAACCCGCTCTTTGCCATCAATATCCTGAACCAAAACTGAGCCGATAGACTTCTCATCGGCCGATAGGTACAGCCTGAACGGAACTCCCTTCTGTGGAGGAATTAGAACTGGTGGGGAGCTCAAATATTCTTTGATGTCGTCCAGCGCCTTTTGCTGCTTGTCACCCCATGTAAACTCTTGATCGTCTTTTATCTTCAATAATGGAGTGAACGGCTCTATTCTTCCTGACAGGTTCGATATAAAGTGCCGAACAAAATTGATCTTGCCGAGCAGAGATTGTAACTTGGTCTTGTTCATCGGAGGCTTGATCTTCTTTATAGCGTCGATATTCTTCTGCGTAATCTCAATTCCTCTTTCGTGGACCAAGAAACCCAAAAACTGACCGACTGATACGCCAAAGGCACACTTGTTAGGGTTCATTTTGAGACCATACTTCCTTGCTCTTTCAAGTACCTTGCGTAAATCGGCCAAGTGCATATCATACTCTCTTGACTTCACGACGACATCATCGATGTACACTTCAATCAAAGAGCCAATAAGATCATGAAAAATATAATTCATGGCCCTCTGATAAGTAGCCCCAGCGTTTTTCAGGCCGAAGGTCATAACAACCCACTCGTACAGGCCGATTGCCCCCGGACACCGAAAGGCTGTCTTGTGGATATCTTCCTCGGCCATGAAAATCTGGTTGTAGCCTGCGTTCCCATCCATGAAGCTGATAACCTTGTGTCCAGACGCAACATCAACTAGCAAATCGGACAACAGCATAGGGTATTCGTCCTTTGGTGTTGCTTTGTTTAGATCTCTGAAATCGATACACACCCTGAGCTTGCCGTTTTTCTTCATCACTGGAACTATGTTGGAGACCCACTCCGCGTATCGGCAAGGTCTGATAAAGTTGGCATCGTAAAGTCTTGTGATTTCTGCCTTGATAGCTTCGTGCATATCGGCCTTAAATCTCATAGGAGCTTGTTTAAATGGCCGATAGCCTGGTTTGATAGGCAACCGATGTTCTACGATCGATCAGCTTAATCCTGGCATCTCATGGTATTCCCATGCAAAACAATCCATGAATTCTTTCAAAAGATTTATCAAATTATTCTTATATTCCCTCGGCAGGTTAGCACTTACATACGTCGGCCTAGGCCTATCGCCTATTCCTATGTCAACCTCTTCAAGTTCATCGGCCGGCGTAAAGCCTTGTCCCAACTTCCCGTCTAGCTCATCCACCGCGTCGTCTGTGTAGGGACTAGCTTGCTCATCTTTGTTAAAGCAACTGCTTGTCTTGATCTTCAATCGTCTCGATATCACAATCAGTTACTTTGAGAAAATCGGCGTCCCAAACTCGCCCGGACAAGCAGTCGATTCCCTCCATCTCCCAAACTGCGAGATCGGCATTGGCCACGTGTACTGACCGATCGGCCTGCACGATCTCGACCGGGTCCCCTTGCCATTGTATAAGGCATTGGTGCATTGTTGAAGGGACGCAACAGTTTGCGTGGATCTAATCCCGTCCCAACAACAAGCTGTAGGAACCCTTTCCATCGAAGACGAAGAAGGTGGTGGGTATCGTCTTGTTGCCCACGGTGAGTTCCACGTTTAGTACCCCCTTCGCCTCAGACGCGTTGCCACCAAAGTCTTTCAGCACCATGTTGGTCTTGATGAGGTCTTCAGGTACTTTTCCAAGCTTCCTGAAGGTTGTGTATGACATTAAGTTTACCGCCACGCTGCCATTGACCAGCATCTTCGTCATCGGCCGCCCATTAACGAACCCTTTGATGTACAACGGCCGGAGGTGCCTGTAGCTGGCGTCGACTGGCTTGTCGAACACGGCTTGATCAGGTGACAACTGTAGTTTAGCCGAGGACTGCTCGTCATCGGCTACCGCTTCATCGGCCGTCTACACGCTGTACTCCGCTGGCAATATGAAAACCATATTAACAGAGGCCGATGCTACGCCTTTACCTTTTGTGGACGCAGAGCTCGAGCTGATTTGGAGGTGCCCTCGTCGGCCTTGGCCACCGCTGATTTTATTCTCCACTCCTTCTTGGTCTTGGCCGGCCGATGGGCTATTGTCACCTGTTGCTCTTGGATCTGCTCCTTCCTCCTTAGCCTTTGAACCCACCGTTTTTGTGTCTTGCTAAACACGTCGCTTGGGCACCACTGGGGGTTCTGGACTTGCTCCTCGTCCTCGGTCTGATGATCATGGTGCATCAGCCCTAGCCTCTCGTGTACAGACTTTCACTGCTTGCTTGGCCGATGCACTTGCTTGCTCGAGTTGCCCTGATAGGAGTCTTCTACATCATTACATGCAGGGCACTCTTGGATGGATGGCAACCTCATTCCTTCATTCCAGCAAAAACGGAAAAATTCGCACTCCTAATGAGGGTCATAGGAGTTGTCTTGATCGGCGTAATCCTGTGCTTGTTCCTCCCGCCTTCGATGGTATTTTCTAATCAGGCCCTCAGAGGTCTGATGAGGTCGCTTGCCGGTCCGATGGCCATCGCTGTCGGCCCTGTCCGCCCGCACCATGTTGACTGGGAACGGGTGTCCTTCTATCTTCATCGACCGCTTGGCATCATCGATCTTAATCCTACCTTTCTCGATGGCCGATTGTATCTGTTGTCGGAAGATTTTGCATTCGTTGGTATGATGGGAATATGTGTTGTGCCATTTGCAATACCTTCTCTTCTTGATTTCTTCGGCCGATGGCAGTACATGACCCACTGGCAGCTGGATCTGCTTCTCTTGCAGGAGTAGGTCAAATATTTTGTTGGCCTTGTTGATGTCGAAGTGGTATTTATCCTCTTTGTCGCCCTTCTTGGCCCACTGGCATGTTGTTGGCTTCTTCATCCGGGCCCACTCGGCCAGGTCGACATCGGCGTCTTCTTCAACATCTTCGTCAGAGGCGTACTGATAGACTGTATTGATTTTCTTTGCGAACTTCTTTGCCTCCTGGAATCGTTACTCGTGGGCCGATACTCGTTGGGCTAGCTGTGCTAGGCTGTCGAATTCCTGAGAGGAGAACCTCTCTCATATCGGCCCCAGTAATCCTTGAAACGCCAAGTCGGCGAGCTGTGAATCGGTCAAGTTGAGGCTGTAACACCTATTCCTTATGTCCCTAATTCTTTGAATGTACTCTGGGACCGATTCATCAACCCGTTGCCTGATGGCAGTAAGATCAGACAGTTTCATCTCTTGCACGCCGTTATAAAAGTATTTATGAATCTGCTTTTCTAGATCTATTCATCCTCTGATGGAATTGCAGGGTAAAGATGAAAACCATGTAAATGCTGACCCTGACAAAGACAGAGGGAAAAACCTCACCCTCAACGCCTCTATGGCCGATGCCTCCCCACACTGTGCTAGGAATCGGCTCACATGCTCATATGTAGAGACGTTGTCCTGCCCTGAAAACTTGGAGAAGTCCGGAATTTTGTATCGGCCTGGCAATGGCACTCTGTCAAACTCCTCGGGGTACGGGTGCCGATACACCGTAGAACTCTCCTTGGGCTTCAAACCGAACTGATCTCGCATCACCTCGGCTATCATGTCGGCCCAGTATCCTGCGGGCCGATGCGGGAGGTCTTGCTGGTAAGATTGCTGCAGGCCCTCTGCTTGATATTGCCTAGGAGAGTACGGTTGGTAGTGGTGATTCAGGTCCTGTGCGTCGTACTGCCCTGCGGTGTACTGCTGGTAGCCTTGCGGCGCGTTGTACGCAGCTGGTTGCGGAGGGTTGCCAGACATGGGGATCTGAGGTTGTCTGGCCGATGGCGGGTTGAGTGGAACTTGCTGCATCGGCTCGATCACTGGTTGCTTCTCCTTCGTCCATTGTGCATACTGTTCCTCCGTGATGTGCTGAGGGCTTCCTCCCGTTTACCTGGTGAGGACCAGCGGCAAGGTTGATGTCGGTTGCGCCGATGGAGGTGGCATCAGCCGCGGGCTATGGAGCCGTGCTCAGGTCGTTCCTCAAGGTCCGATAAGCAGGGAACTTATTTTCTGGCAAGAAAATCGGCCCTTGAGGCTTGTACTGGTGAATTGAACCATCTAGAATCGACTTGACCGTATTGGTCAACGTATTCACCAGGATCCCCGACTGGTTGACTAGCGTAGAATGAACTACGGAGTCGATTCTGTCTTGCAACGTCGGCGCAGCGTTTTCTTCGGTCTTGACGGCGTGGTCGTGTGCCGCTGCCGACGTGCTGGCTCCATCTCCAGGGCTCGGCATTACCACTTTAGATTTTTGGATAAGGGTGCCTTGCTGAGTCCTAGAGTATGTCTGTAGGTACATGTTTTGGAACTGCTCGACCAGCTTTTCCATCTCGGCGTTCTGCTCTTCATTGAGCTGGTCGACGGTCACGGAGATGATGTTCTCCGCGGAGTTCTCAGCCTGCTTTGACATCTTGTAGTGGTCTTCTTGTTGTTGCGAAGCTTGCGTTCTTCTGGTCCCACCAGGCGTGCCAAAAGCGTGTTGGCGTAGAATTTAGACCCGCCTCGCAACAAAACGGGTTCCACGTTTCCACGGCGGCCTGGGAGGTCTGCTTAACTCCAGTGCAGGTCCAATGGCTTGCCTAGGTGCGTGTAGGGCATGCCAGTTGATTTGCTCTGCAATCAACAAGAATAAACAAGTAAACCATGTGAGAAACGATGGCCGATCGGCCGATAGGCCGATGCTGCATCGTGGAGGCCTGGCCGATAGGGCAAAGCTATATCGGTTTACTTGAAGTAATAATATGATGTAACTGATGAAACAGATCTAATTCCATCGGCCCATGTTAATATGTTTATAGCGAATCACTGGAATCGGCCGATGAGGGTTGCATAAAGATAAATACACTAGCTAATACTCTAGTGCGATCTTATACAAGCCAATCGGCCAATATAAATATGCCAATCACAGAGAGGTCCTAAGAATACCCTGTAACTGATATGCTTATATTCACAAATCCGCCTGTATAGGTGGCAAACACATGCAAGAACATCGCTGATCACATGCATTAGGTAAGACCGGCTGTAACTTCGGTGCTATCCTTAATTACGATCGGAAAACAGGCTTTGGGTTAAACCTCGAAACACGACTAAGGTCGATAGCAACTCAGAGTGTAGATCGAGAGTTAACACAAAGAAAATCAAGTCGTCGATCGCTTTTGGGGATGGTAGATGCCTTAGATAATCTGGACGAGCAAGCTAATTCAATCATCGTCGGCAATAAACCCTAAAACGAGTTAGCCGCTGGCAAGATAGAATTAGAAAACCGCATCAAGATTAGCTAACACACGATAAACGATGATCACATCGCCAGGGCTTAACGTGCCTAAAGCGACACGCTAGCCCCGACGATGTAGATCGTCGGGTACGAGTTCTTACCTCTGCTTTGGGGAAGCAAGAACTCGTCGGGAGTTAACCTCTTGCGAGGGTTGGCGATGCGCCGAAAATAGATTAAAATTGGTTGATTGTGTGATTGATTGAGAGAGTTTCTATGTACAAACTACCGGGATATTTATACCCGAGATTACAACACGGTCCGTGTAGGACACGATCTTATCTCTAATTAACAAACAAGTCTTTGCGGCAGACTCTTGCCAAAAATTAGATCTAAACCTACTTGATTTACAAGATACAATTGCCTAAAACCAAGCCTTATGTCTATTTGGCAACCACCTTGAAGTTTATCTCGAGCCCAGACCAAGCCCACGCTGATTCTGTCAATTTCCAGCCTCTATCGGCCGATGACCATATTGAATCCGTATCGGCCGATACGCTTTTCCTGGTGACGCCTCTCCCAGTCCGATACGCCTATCGAGTCCGATACGAGACCTGGTCTGACTCCAATCCAGCCCTTCTCTCCGCGTCGGTTTCTTCTCCCTTCTCCGGGCCGATTACGAAAATCTGCTGTTAACAGAGTCATGCTGGCCACATGAGAAGCACATGTAATAACCAACTCAGGCATCCCTAAAAATGGTCGAGGTACGACTATACCTGGTCCTTGACCAGCGGTTGTAGCTATCCTCCCATCACCTCTATGAGTTGTTGAGGATGACTACACACTTGGTTTTCATCTAGCATGGTAGCGATCTCACCAACTCTACAAATATTCTACGAGTGATCGAGTACGACTACACAACTGGTTCTCAACCAGCGTGGTAGCGATTTCACCAACTCTACAAATTTTCTACGAGTGGTCGAGGTGCGACTACACCAGGTCCTCGACCAGTGTTGTATCAATTCTCCCACTACCTCTACGAGTCGTCGAGAATGACTACACCTGGTCCTCGGCGAGCGGTTGTAGCAATTCTGCCACCACCTCAACGAGTGGTCGAGTATGACTACACAGCTGGTTTTCAACCAGCATGGTAGCGATCTCACCAATTCTATAAATTTTCTACGAGTGGTCGAGGTGCGACTACACCTGGTCATCGACCAGTGTGGTAGCGATCCCACCACCTCTCTAAATATTCTATGAGTGGTCGAGTACGACTACACATCTGGTTCTGAACCAGGGTGACAGCGATCTTGCCAACTCTACAATTCTTCTACGAGTTGTTGAATATGACTACACACCTGGTTCTCAACCAACATTATAGCAATTCTCCCACTACCTTTATGAGTGGTCGAGAACGACTGCACCTAGTCCTTGGCCCGTGGTTGTAGCGATCCTCCCACCACCTTTAAGAGTGGTCGAGTACAACTACACACCTGGTCCTCGACCAGTGTTTTAGCAATTCTCTTACCACCTCTGCGAGTGGTTGAGTACAACTACATAGCTGGTGCTCGACCAGCGTTGTAACGATTCTCCCACCACCTCTGCGAGTGGTTGAGTACGACTACACACCTGGTGATAAACCTTGAGCTCCATTTGATATGCTTAGGGATCTGGTTGTCCTGATCTTTCGGTGAGTTAATGATAACTACGATTCGAGATAAACGTTGACGATCTGACGACAAACGTGCAAGACATTGTTTTGTTGCATCTTAGTGATCGATACACCTATCCGTGGGTTGCTAATCTTGCCAGTGCAGATCAACCTTATTCCTGCAAGTAAATCGAAGAAACATGCAAAAACAGGATAAAAACAATCTGAATTGCAAATAGGAATTGAATACACACAATAAGTTGGGGTTTCGAAGACGAGTAATTAGGTGGTCTAGTCGACACACGTAACTATAAGGTAAAGTAGCAATGGCTAAAACTTTAGTCTAACAAAACTCGAGAAACTCTAAAGGGGTACCAACTCTACAAATATTCTACGAGTGGTCGGGTGTGACTACACACCTGGTTCTCAACCAGTGTTGTAACGATTTCACCAACTTTTCTACGAGTGGTCGAGGTGCGACTACACCTGGTCCTCGACCAGCGTGGTACCAAACCTGTAAAAAAATCTCTGTCTCCCGTCTATTTTATCTCAAACTCATGTGTACCCTAATTTCAATAATCTCTATACTCTACAAATATCATGGTCGGCGTATAGTCTGTCAACAGCCGGGTTGTGAAGCACATCTCGCATTCTACCTTCTTGTATTCTCTTTTCAAAGAATAAGAGGTTGAGCCACCGAAGATGTGGGCCACGTGTTGATCGAAGTCGGGGAAATCCAGTTCGTCGTCCGAGGAAGGGTCATGATCGCCCTTCTCTACCATGCAAGCCCTCTTTCCTTTGTCTCGGACTATCTTTCTATCCATGGCCTTTTGGAATATGTTGCACTCCTCGAACGTGTGAGCGCTGGTCTTGTGCACCGGACACCATTGTCGTATTGGGCCATTGTCTTGAGAAGGAGGTTGTTGGGGAGTGTTTTTATCTTGTTATGTGACAAGAACCTCCGACTGTGCCTTTCTCTTTCCTCCTTTCTTGCGATTGAATTTCTGACTGGGTTTCGGGTTGTCTTTTTTAGTTGGTTGCTTCTCTTCCGCCACTTTTCCTTACCCATCATTCCTTCGAATGGCTTCGTCTGCATGGGCGCACCTGTCAATGATCTCGAATAGCTTCATGGCGGATGACACCAACCTTGTTGCCAGTTCTTGAATCATACAGCGATCTTGGACTCCAAACTTGAAGACCCGTATTACAGATGCGTCGGTGATCTCAAGGATTGAGTTCTGACATTTGTTTAAACATTGAACAAAATGTTGGAGTGGTTCACCGGGCTTCAACCTGAGGGCGTATAGATCGTCTTTGACCGCATGTCTCCTGTAGGTGCCTTGAAAATTCATGACGAATTGCTTCCAAAGGTCCGCCCAGGAAGATATTGAATTTCGGGGAACATGAACAAGCCATGACCAAGCAGATCCCTTCAACGCTGCTGGCAAATAATTTGCAATTGCGATGTCGTCTACACTGACGGCGTATAGAAAAGTAGAGTATACGTGTAAGAACTCTTCTAGATCCATGCTCCCATCATGCTTCTCTACTGGTGCGGGACAGAATTTTCATGGCCAATTTACTTCCCAAAGGGAAGGCTTAAAGTCTCTTCATCCACCTATAGCTAGGAAGGGTGGTTGGCGACCACGATGGCCACATGAACTGCACGATGGCCACATGAACTGCCCATAGATGATGATGAAGAGGATGACGAGGGATCACCGTTGTGTGGTCACGAAGTTGGCGATTGCGACTTTGGTCATGTCTTGGGGATGAAGATCGGGAGTCTTCTTGTTCATCACAGTGGTGACGTGGAGCTCACTCGTTGTCACTTCGGCGTACCGGGATACCCTGGTTATTGCGAGCTTGATCACGATCATAGTTGTTGTCTTCATCACGATTATTCTCACGACGATTGCTCCTATGCCAATGATCTTGGGGTTGTCGGCGTGCATCGTCGTGCTGATCCTTTTGTCATCGCCTTCGGCCGTTTAGCTATTCATGGAGATCGTGAGCATCTCTTCGGGGAGACACTTGTTGGGCTCGCCATTGTGGCGAGACATTATCAGGAATGCGAGGTTCACCGCTTTGAGGGTCATCAACAGCGCCAATGTTCATAGCAACCTCGTCAACCTAAGGGGCGACGCCTGGAGGTGGCGGTCCTGTTGCCGCATAAAGCAGAGTTGAGGTTTGTGATAGTGGACTCCATTTGCTTTAACTACACATTCGCTTTCGGGTGGGTTACTGTATCAAAAGGAGTTTATCGGAGTAGATTATTGACGGTGGTGAAATGTTAGGCGGGAGTGCGGACAGGTGTAGCTTGGGGAGGGGCTACGTCTCGAGATCGAACAAACTCGCCCTCCTCCATGGAACCCTATGGTGTACGGTCATCTACACCCCTATCTTCGATCTTGACATCGACCATGTTCACGTCACGCGGAGAACTTGAACTAAAGGATTCCATGCTATCTAGGCTATGGAGAATAGATGGCTCACCGGGATCAATTCGGATGTAACGCACCATGCGATCTAAAGGTTTGTCGTCCACAGATATCATACAAAATTGATCTCTAAGAGAGTGGATCGGGCAACATGGAACTTGAGTAATTGGTTCTGCAAGCTTTAAAAATATCCTGCAGCTAGTTAGGGGGGTGACTCTTGGACTTATGGATGGGGCACAACACCTTGTATGGAGAAACATGCTAAATCCCACACTCCTCGCAAGCATAGAGTTCAGCCTTTGCTTGGATTATGACACGACATCGAGCCAACGGATGACTAGAAGTCTAGTGGATTGGACACCACACGCTCTCCTTGTCGGCAGACTTCCTTGTCAGTGCATGCTTATCGGATGAAGCCGAAGATCGGGCTGCATTAGGCCTTCTATCGACGAATTGGGATTTCGGCGCCTCTTTCTCAGTATGAACCATAGAGGTGGTCGTTTGGGGAGATGTATCCGCTCGTGCTGTCATCTTGGCCTCATCCATAGTACGTGTTCAGGAGGGCGAGATCGGGACGGCGACAAAGACTGGGAAGACGATGGAACCGACTTGGACCACGGTGAAAGGCTGGCTGGGTTGGATCTCCCAGGCCACGTTGGTCGTAGAAGCCCTCGTCGGAAAATCTCGCTCTTGAATTCATCTCGTCGAAACCTTTAAGCACCAAGCCCCCTACCTGGCACGCCATTTGTTGATGGGCTATACGCTGACTACGATATTTGTACAATATTGGAATCGTTGGAACGAGGGTATACGGAAAAATAGATCATGCAGACAAGGGACAACGATTTATATTGGTTCGGGCCCTCAAGATGAGCAATAACCATACTCCAGTTTGTATGTATTATGGATTGGAATATCTCTTAGAGTACAATGGGAAATAGAACAAATGGATGAAAATCCGTCGACTAGAGGCTGTCAAGAACGGCCCAACGAGATCTATTCGACGAATACAACACTGACTTCTTCTGGATTGCCGCTGGGCGAGGTTTTGTCTATGTCTTGTAACTCGATGCCCCTCCCCGAACGTGGAGGCCTTGTTTATATAGCAGAGATCATCTTTCCTTCCAAGTAGAACTCGTGGAGATAAAACAAAATACGGGCATAAGGAAACCTTATCTTCCGGGAAGATAATTTCCTTCTTTATTAGCCGTATTTCATTAATTAAAGGATACCTTCTCGTATACTATTGGGTATATGGTATTGTTGTGTGGAGATTATGGGTACCATATACCCACACGGCTGGCCTATCCGACTGATTATAGGGGATAGGTTATAGGTGATGATTATGTAACGGCTTAGGACTTAAGTATTACATTGCCTTGTGTATTAAGGAACGACTTATAGTCCTAAGTCGGTAGTGTTATGGATAATGCTTAGGAGTCCTATACCGTATGTGGTTAGGTCTCCGATTTATAAGCCTACCTTCTGAACCTATATAAGAAGGACAGGATACTCTTTGAGGGGCATAGAGCAATAGCAAATAGCTTGGCTTTTTTTCATACACAACCTGATCACAAGATCAATATATAACTCAGTGATTATAACCCCAAAACAGGAGTAGGGTATTACTTCATGATAGAAGGCCTGAACCTGTATAAACCTTCCTGTCACATAACCCATCGTGTTTGGTGCTTGTGCGCTACCCCCTTTTCTCATTGCCGAAATCAGGTTTCGACATGTTGTATTTTCTTAACCCGTGTATAGCAGCTATGCCTTATCCATGACACTGACAGATACTTTCTTGTATAGTATTAGGTATATGGTATTGCCATATTTCATTAGCCCGTGTATAGGAGATATGTCTTATCCTTGACATTGAAAGTAAATGATTAGGACTTGGGAATTATATTGCCTTGTTTCCTATGGCATAGCCCATAGTCCTGGTTAGATACAATTATGTAAATAGATAAGGAAACCTATGTCGTATCTGACTGGGTTTTCCTCCTTTTAACCCTACCCCTGAACCTATATAAAGTGCGCAGGGAGCCCTCAAAGGACATAACCACAACTTAATCATTAGATCAATACAAAACCCAGCGGATACAATCCCCGAAACAGGAGTAGGGTATTATATCTCATCCAGAAGGCATGAACATGTAAATGTCCGTGGGCCTATTAACTGGGCAAAACGACAAGTACTTACCCTGTACATGTCCCCATCATAAGGACAACTATGTCAATTCCAGAGTAAACCCTAGGTTTATAAACCTAGACTATGAAACTATAAACAGATTCCAAGGGGTGTGTAATAGGGGATCCAATGTTTAAGAAAGCAACACATTTTCCAATTTACACCTTCCACACATTCTGAGTGAAGCGCGGCAGACGTGTTTGTCCATCGACAATACAAAGCAAAACAAGATACACTTTAACTGGTGCAGTTCATTTTGTTGGCCTACGGATCAAGTTTTGCCTTGTTGTATGGCTATGACACTACTACAGAAACAATTTTTCTGCACGAGGGCCCTTATAGGTTGCAAATGGACCGTAACTAGTCGCTTCTGCAAAAATCGACCTCTATTTTCGCATACGGTTTCTTACGAGGCCCACATGCAAAAATCTATTTTCGTAGACGGACCTCTAAATGAGCCGTATGCGAAAATAGGCCTATTTTCCTTGACAGGCCTCTTAAATGGCTACATGGAAAATGTACTTTCGCAGAAGGGCCTCATAAAGATACATCTAGATGTCTGTCTTACCTCCTCTTTTTCCTCTCAGGACTTTAATTTTGTTGTCATTCTTATCTCCTCTACTCTCTCTCACCTCCTCATATTACTCCTCTCTCTCACATTTCTCACCTTCTCTCCTCTCTCTCTCCCTCGATTCCCATCCCAGTGGCAGGCACAGACGACCCTCCCCAGCGTGTTGAAGGAAGCAAGGGGCGACAGCGACACCGGCAGCCGTCCCCCGCCCGGATCCGACGGTGGTGGCAAGAGGAGCACGACGGGTGACGGGCGCTGACGGGCGGCCGTCCCCCACGTGGATCTAGCGGCGACTGCGGGAGGTGATGGCCAATGGCAGCAATGATGGGTGACAGATGCACGGTGGGCGGCTGTCCCCCGCACGGATCTGGTGGCGGCGGCCGTGCCCCGTCTGGATTGGGCGGCGGCGGCGGCGGCAAAGGAACCTAGCTACTGTTTTTTTTTTTGATTTTTATTTTGTTTCGAATTTTTATTTTAGCATGCGGACGACATGAGCACCATGCAAGCGTGCCACCCGCATGAAAAAATTACGATTTTTGCATACACCTTCAGACAGACGGATGGCTTAACCGCATGCAAAATTTGATTTTGACCATTTGGAAAAATGCCTTTTGTAGTAGTATGATCCATTCTCGGTGAACCTTAGAGCAGAGGGAAGCCAGCAGACCAATCAAATGTACACGCAAACTCAACCCTATATCATCTCGATCCCGGCGTCAATCTTCTCATCTTCCCTACACAGGCTCGTCGGTTCCTCTTCGCCTACCATCTCTCTCATGCTTTCTTCTTGCTCTACCTGTTCATTGCTTGTCCTGCTGTTGCAGCTGTGCTGAGGTGGAGGCAGAGAGAATGCTAACAGGAGCGAGCGCATATGGAGAGGAGTAAGTTCGGGGGCGGTATAGGAGTCGGTTCCTCGAAATTTTTTTGAAAATATAGTGTTCCTTTTTTTTTCCGTAGAAATATACAAGATGTAAAAGTTTTTACAGGAATTATAGGGACACCTGAGAATTATATAGTCGAGTGCCATTTGTGACTACCACATAATTTTCGGTGAGTGGTATCCATACCAGCATAATTAGGCACTCAAATCTCAATTTGTCCAGGATCACAAATTGACGCCATTTGGTATAAAATTCGCATTGCCAAATAATGAGAAAATAAGATATCCATCGGATTTAGCATGCAGTCAACTTCAACCTAAGGCGTGCCTATCAACCACTTGATGGCGGCGACCAGATATGTTATACACCTCAGGGGACCTGACTCAAATTGCATAAAATCCACAAACATCTCAATTACCCAAAATTAATACTCATGTCTAGCTAGCCCAAAAACAAAATATAACTAAACACTTTTATCAAAGCATTGGCATACAATAATAAGGCATACAAATAATTAAACTTCATATTACAACTAAAATTAGATGGCCAACTGGCCAAATAATCAGAGTTAAGCGGAAGCTTGTCTACTCATTCCTACGAGCAAGCCGACTAGGGGTAGGCCCCTATTGAACCTACCTGATGAAGCAAAGGAACCCGCAGCACTTAGCTACCTGCAACACAACTAAAAGAATACAAAAAAAACAAGTGTCAGTACATTAACATAATTAATGTATTGACAAGGCAATACAAATCTAAATACATGCAAGCTCTAAATTCAAAGGATGGCTATTTGTGGTCTCAAATTTGCATAACGCTAGAATTTGTTTATCAAATATTTTGCAACGGAATTTATATAAACATTTTGCAAGACTATAACATAGATATCATGGTATGGCATCATAGTAATAACAACATAGCTTTACAATCAACATCGGCCAATAGAAACCCTGGCGAAAGGCCTTGCCAACCAAGGTGCGCGAGGCGAAGTGGGCCCCGCACTCGCCTTTATGGACGTCGGCAAGAAGCTCGATGCCTTGTTCCCGAGGAATGCACTTCAGGAGGACTCCGTTGGCCCCGCGCCGGTAGAGGGTCCCTTCGACCAGCACGTAGCGCTTGGAAATGCGATGGACGCGTTCACTCCCTTCGCGGTCCTCGGGTAGAGTCTTATCTGTGAGGAATGCCTGGATCTCAGCCATCCAAGCGATCAATCTTGGGGGGCCAGGGTCGGCCCCCCCGGGTCCCGAGGTCTGGACTCCGACGGGCCTCGGGGGCCGCTCAGGCGCGTCCGTCTCCCCTAGGGGGTCGGGTCGCGCCGACGGCTGGGCAAGCCTTTCTTCAAAGGCGCTCGGTGGGTTCAGGGTTCGCGACGAAGCGAGCCTTGAGAGCTCATCTGCGACCGCGTTATCCTGCCTGGGCACGTGCCGAAGTTCTATCCCGTTGAAATGGCGCACCATACGCCGCACCTCGTGGACGTAGGCGTCCATGTGCGGGTCGGAGCACCGGTACTCCTTGGAGACTGGTTAACGACCAACTGGGAGTCGCCTAGAACTAGGAGGCGGCGGATCCCCATTCCAGCCACCACTCTGAGTCCTGCAAGGAGTCCCTCGTACTCCGCCATATTGTTGGTTGCCCGAAAATCTAGGTGAACCAGGTATCTGAGGACGTCTCCGCTCGGCGAGGCCAAGGTGACCCCCGCGCCGGTGCCCTGAAGGGCCAGGGAGCCGTCGAACTGCATCACCCAGTAGGCGGCGTGAGGCAGCTGTGAGGGGCTCGTGTTGGCCTCGGGGACCGAGACGGGCTCGGGAGGTGAGGTCCACTCCGCCACAAAGTCGGTGAGGGCCTGGCTCTTAATCGCGTGGCGTGGCTCAAAGCGCAAGTCGAACTCGGAGAGTTCGATTGCCCATTTTACCACTCGTCCAGTACCCTCTTCGTTGTGCAAGATTTGGCCGAGGGGGTAGGACGTGACCACCGTGACTCGATGCACCTGGAAATAATGGCGCAGCTTCCTCGAGGCCACCAGAATTGCGTAGAGCATCTTCTGGGCCTGAGGGTATCGGGTCTTGGCGTCCCGAAGCGCCTCACTAACGAAGTAGACGGGCCGCTACACCTTTCGGCGGGGCCTGTCCTCTTCGTTGAGGGCACCGTTCCTGGGGCGCTCTTCGTCCGAGGGGCCTTACCGGGCCCACTCGGCTTCTGTGCCGACGACCTCGGGGTCGGAGGGCGGCGGGCGCGGCCTTCCCGCAGTGGCCCGAGGGCCTTCCTGGGGGTCGGGCGCGTCTGGCGCCGTCGGACAAGCGGGCAGAGGGCCGCATCCGGTCGTCAGGGGCCTTAGGCCGCCGTCCGGCTCGGGGGCCTCTCCACCCTGCTCTCTCCCGGGTCGGGTCGACACAGGGTGGGGCCGCGCGGACCGAGGGCTGTCCTCGTCGTGCTCCACAACCAACACAGGGGGGTGCCTGCGGGGTTGCCGCCAATTAGAGTAGCAACGGCTCATCTGACTCCGGGGCAACCAGGATCGGGGGAGAACTGAGGTATGCCTTCAATTGAGTGAGGGCCCGCTCAGCCTCCTCCGTCCAGGTAAACGGCCTAGAGCGTTTGAAGAGCTTAAATAGGGGCAGCGCCTTCTCTCCCAGCCTCGATATGAATCGGCTTAAGGCAGCCATGCATCCGATGACGCATTGCACGTCCTTAAGCTTGCTGGGGGGCGCATCCGCTCTATAGCTCGTATCTTCTTGAGGTTGGCCTCAATGCCTCGGGCAGAGATCAAGAACCCGAGAAGCTTGCCCGCAGGCACGCGAACACGCACTTTTCGGGGTTCAGCTTTATGCGGGCGGAGCGGAGACTTTCGAAAGTCTCCGCTAAATCTGAGAGCAAGGTCTCTTGGTTGCGCATTTTCACAACCAAGTCATCGACATAGGCCTCAACATTGCGTCCTATCTGACTACCCAAAGAAATGCGAGTAGTACGCTGAAAAGTAGGACCTGCATTCTTTAACCCGAAGGGCATGGTTGTATAACAATAAGTTCCTATAGGGGTAATGAATGCAGTTTTTTCCTCATCCTCCCTAGCCATGCGAATCTGATGATAACCTTAGTATGCATCTAGAAAGCACAAAAGGTCGCACCCCGCAGTGGAGTCAACAATTTGATCTATGCGTGGCAGGGGATAAGGGTCCTTAGGACATGCCTTGTTGAGGTCGGTGTAGTCGATGCACATCCGAAACTTGCCGTTCGCCTTGGGGACGACGACCGGGTTCACGATCCACTCCGGATGGATGACCTCACGGATGAATCCGGCCTCCAGAAGCCGCGCCACCTCCCCGCGGATGAAAGCTTGGTGTTCCGGGGCCTGCCGCTGCACCTTCTGCCGGACGGGCCTTGCGCCCGACGACACGGCGAGATGGTGCTCAATCACCTCCCTGGGGACCCCGGGCATGTCCGCCGGTCTCCAATTGAAGACGTCGGCGTTTGCCCGCAGGAAGGAGACGAGCGCGTCTTCCTATTTGTCGTCCAACAGACCACCGATCCGGGCAGTCTGGGACGGGCCGTCGCCCAGGGCGACCTCCTTCACCGGGACCTCGTCGCCCGAGGCCACCCGCTGCCTTGGGGAGGGTGAGGTGGAGGCTCAGCGTGCTAGTCAACTTCAGCCTGAGACATGCCCGTCAAACCATTCGAAGATGGCGACCAGATGTGTTACACATCTCAGGAGACTTGACTCAAATTGCTGAGCTCTACAACATCTCAATTGCTCAAAATCCTTACTCATGCTTAGCTAGCCCCAGGAAGATGCTAGCTTCGCACTTTCATCTAAGCCATGGTATTAACTCAAATACATGTAAGGTGACTTAGACATAACTAGAGTCAAATATCAGAGTTACTTACATATAGCCATTCGGCTAATTAGTTAAAGTCCTTCGGAAGCATGTCTACCCAAATTCCCCACAAGCATTCCGACTAGGGTAAACCCCTTGATAGGACCAATCCTGAGAGAAACAACGATTCCCGCAACACTCAAATACCTGCAAAAATGGATATTCCAGTCTAACAAGTGTCAGTACATTAAACAAGTTAATGTACTGGCAAGCGCACAGTCAATCCTACATACATGAAGGCTATATTCAAAGAGAGGCTTATATATGGTCGGGGTTTTCAGCAGAAAGCTAATTTTAGTTCACAATTCATTTGCAACTCAATTTGAACAAAACATTTCAACAATAAGGTAAAGCATAATATTCATGGTATGATATCAACAAAAATAGATAGTAGCGTTTTATCACGATCCAATCCGGAAATAGGGCAATCACATCACTCATATCGATCTCATTATCATTCCAAAACATTTAGTTTCAAAGGCATTTAGGAAAACATAAAAGTATACCCACATCGCATCACTATGCCGCTCATGACCGTGAGCACGGCTAATCGATTAGTTTTTATAACTCTGCAGAGCTTGTACAGCTTTACCCACATGGTACGAACTCTCTAGTTTGTCTTGTGCCGGCCAAGCACTACCACACTCTACATGTTGAGTGCGGTCTAGAGGTCATAACGAGGCTTTTACATTAAGTATTGTCTAACCTTGCATGAGCACGATAAGTGTGAATTCACCCTAGGCTTAAGTCCTAGAGTCGTTAGGTTGCGGGCCCACGCCTTAAACCTAACGCCGTGACGGCGAACACATCCGTTCCCTCACAAGGCACGTTATCGTTGTATTGGACAGACTTAGACGCCCATGCCGTGAGGCTGACCATCCGTCCCCTCACGGTAATCACATTCAGCTAGACTTGTTGTTAGCAATAAACTCAACACAATCATTAACACATACATGGGTACTTCCTATAGATAGCCCACAGTATACTCGTGGCCACTATCTCTACTACAACGGCCTCCCGAATGCAAGGTCAGACAAATGCTTAACTTAATAGGCCAAGGTTATCCCCATAAATAACACATGTGGATGTACGGTAAACATAAGTGGGTGATATGTAGTTCAGTCCTTAAACGACTCAGGCGGACACTCCCCCTATCGATATGCAACTACCACCATATGCATATCACTTGTCGCCTAAGTCTGAAATTCATATTCATTTTATTCGCCTAAGGTTACAAACATTATGGATAACAATTCTCAAGGAGGATTATGCAACAAATAGGTCATAACTACCATTTCATCACTTTAAAATAATTTTTCCAAACATATCTATCTAACGCGTGCAACTTTGCAATAGAAAATGTTTGCCCAAATAAAAACATAGGATCAAAGTGTTCAAAGAAGGAGGGCATAACTTGCCTTGATGGATGTCCTTACTGGAGTCAGCGAAAGGTTAAATCTCCTCACCAACAACGTAATCGTCTTCTAATAGAAATATCGATAATCGAATAAATACCGAAACATACAAATATTCAAAATGCACTAAAATGCATGAATTCACTAGTGTGGTCAAATGCTGCGGTTTTATAATTTGTGGTGAAGTAATTTCTATTTTATCATATTGCATTTGTGAGCTATAATTTTTTAAAACTCTAAAACTAGAAATAACTTAATCAGGCTCTATTTGGTTCTAAGTACAATTTGGGTTCAAGATTGGTAAAGCCTTAGGTTTCTGCAGTAGAGAGTATTTTCTCCAAAGTTTAACAAAATTTAGTTCACAATATTTAAAGCTAGCATGAATCTATTATGAATTTAACAATTTAAATGACATATTGTAAGTCTTACTTATTATACAAATTTTAAATATGTTTCAAGTACCATATGAACTACATTTAAATTTATGAAAACCAAGTCTATGAGATTTATAACCCAACCCATCTGGAATCATATTATTTGGAGTTCGAATGAATTTTGTATGAATTTTATAAATTAGTGTATGCTATATGTTAAGTATTCCGCATATTAATTTTTAGAGACATTTCTTCTACTGTAGGTATCATGTTTTATCTTACCATATTAAAGTTTACAATTTTGTGAATTCACAGAAATTTGATTCACCCCAAATGGAGTTAAAATGAATTTTATATGCATTTTACAAGTTTCATTCATTTTCCTGTTGTAAAATCATTGTTTTGAATATTTCCTTTAATATTTCTAAATTTTAAAGATAAGGGTCCACTGGTCAGCCTCTGTACTTTTGCAGAAAAGTCCCTGGGTTTCCAAGGTTTCAACACGAAGTCCCCAGCACATGTTTAAAAGCATTTTTATTAAGAGTACTCAAGTTTCTGACTTATTGCTATTAGGTCCTTGGTCCCACATGTCATAGATTGCATGTTTACACATTGGCACAGAGGGTTTTATCTTCTTTACAGATCGAACCTCGGCTACTTAGATGCAGTGGGGCCCGCGGGTCAGTGGCTCAGTGAGGGAGAGGCCGAGGGCAGCGGCTGGAGGCGGCGGCCGACGAGTTTGTCGTCGACGCCGGCGGCAAACGGCGAGTTTTCGCGGGGTGCGGCCAAAAGGGAAAAGGTGCAGGAGAGGCTGGCGAACCCGTCGGTGGTCGTGGTGCTGATTGTGGTGATCAGGATCGACGCCGGCGACGATGTAAGCGGCGGAGTGCTTCGGCTAGTTAGGTCATCTCGGGCTCTAGCTCTATTCAGTGGGATTTCGTGCATGCAATCACACCTACGGAGATCGGGGTTGCTCACTTGTGGTCACGCTGGACTCGGCGAAGATTGGACAGCGGCGGCGACGTGAAGACAACTCCGGCGGCAGCAGAAACAGGCAGGGCGACGGCGACAGCGAAGAGCGGCCAATCTCCTGTCAAAGTGACACATGCGCAAGGTCAGAGATGCCCTAGGGTTGCTACCCGCGAGAGGAATTGTGCCAGAACTCACCCGAGGACGAGAAATCGACGGCGATGGCCGGCGGCCGGACCTGAAGAAGACGAAGGGGATCGCTTCAACGGCAACGTCTCGGCTTGAATTAATTGGGGCTTCTTGCACCTGGGATCTAGATGATGACCCCGGCGTAGTGGCTCGGTTAGGGTTCCACCGGGTCGGCGGGAACGGCGATGCGAACCGCGACGGCGCTCTGGACACCGAGGACGCCAACGAGCTTAGCACGAGGTGCTCGATCTGCGCCAAATCAAGGAAGAAGGTTCAGAGGGTTTTAGGCATGGACAGGGGATCATGTTCCCATGGTTGATCTGCGGCGAAGCTCACCAGAGTGGGATGGCGACGGTGGTGGATCTTGACGGCGCCGGAGAAGATGGATTCGCTCCTGGAGCTCCCGAGACAATCTTGCTAGGGTTTTGGGTGGAACGCGGCAAGGATGGAAGGCTTTGTCGGTGGGCGAAGCGGCGCTATATATGGCGGAGATCGAGAAGGCTGTGGACGGCGAGGCGGCGCTCTGGCGTGCTGGCGCGTGTCTGCGACATGGCAGCTGTTCCTGGCTTGGAGGAGGAGGTGGCGCAGTTGTGTGACCGACAGGTGGGTCCCACCAGGGCTGGGCCCCACATGGCAGAGAGAAAAGGGTAGGTTCTACTGCACAGAATGTTTACAAAGGATTTTTCATCTAAATTTCTTCCTACCTTCTTTTTAATGCTATAACTTAGTTTTTGTGCATGATAATTTAGTGTGAATTTTACTGGTACTAGATAAAAATACCTAGATTCCATTTTCCTTGGTTGCACACAAAAATATTCTATATTTTATTCCCAGGAAAATAAAGAAAATAGGCCTAGCTGAAAATAGATTGAATTTTTAGGAGGTCAAAACTAATAAAATAAATTCTGGAAAAATTATATCAATTCATGATAATTAAGGTAGTATTTGAATAAATTATGTTCCATATACCTTTTCATGTGATAAAATACATTAATGAGATGGGTGTCGTTTTTGCCGATTAGGGTTTAGTATTAACCTATAGGTTGACTGTTTTGGCCTAATTATTTGGGGTATCAAATATACATATTAGGAGCTCAGGATGCTCCTCAGCCCCATTGGAGACTGCAGCACCGTCGTCTTGCTGCCTGCACCTACCGCCTGCTTGTGGCTGCCTTCCGACTTCATTTTTCTTCTTCTTCTTCTTCTTTCTAGCAGCAAGAGTGGCTCTGCCTCTCATTGCGTAGCTCCTCTCCTTTATTGTACTAGGGCTAGCAACCCACATGGCTAAATGACCCCCCCAGCTCCAAGGTCCAGTATTACTCAAGCTACTTAATTCAGTACTGACCCCTTGCCTGGGCTAATTATCCTGTATCAGTGCAGTTTGTTTGTTTGGAATGTGATGGTGAAACTGAAAAACTACATATCATCATCATGTCAAGAATAAGTAGGTCGATCGATCGGCATTGCCAGTAATGAGAGACGAGTCCAGGACTCAAAATAGCTCTGCAAAAGTAGTTGTTTCGCTGTCTTTCTGTTCGCAGAATCATTCTCAGGTGGATCCCATATTTTTCAGTATATGACATGTGAGCTACCTGCTGCAGTATATACTTTGACCCTGTTTAGATCCTTCGTCAAATTTTTACACCCGTCACATCGAACATTTGGACACATGCATGGAGTATTAAATATAAATGAAAAAAATAACTAATTACACAGATTACGTGTAAATTGCGAGACGAATCTTTCAAGCCTAATTGTTCCATGATCTGACAATGTGGTGCTACAGTAAACATTTGCTAATGACAGATTAATTAGGCTTAATAAATTCGTCTCGCATTTTACAGGCGGATTCTGTAATTTGTTTTATTATTAGAGTACGTTTAATACTTTAAATGTGTGTTCGTATATCCGATGTGACACGCCAAAAATTTTTTTTTGACCTGGATCTAAACAAGGCCTTTGTTTGACAAAAGCAAAGTAGAAAGAGATGTTGTCAGAAGTTACAAGTGCTGAGTTCTGGTACTGATAGGCCAGCACTGTAAAATCTCCATATATGTACCAAACTTCAGAGTTCAGAGATAACAAGACCCCTCAAAATGTGTTTTAACCAACTGCTCTGCTCTAGGTGAAATTTAAAACTGAAGCAACAACAATCTTTCAATCTGATGGCCAATAAATATTAAACAATTTCTTTAGTTTCCAACCTACTCATACACTTCATTTTACCCCTGATGACTAAGCATGGGCTATGCTGAAATACAACCAGCTGCTTCCATCAGTGTCAATAACTGAGGGCCTGTTTGGATGGGGCTAAACTTTTTAGCCCCATATCACATCGAATGTTTGTACACTAATTAAAAGTATTAAACGTAGACTAAAAATAAAATCCATTTTATAACCTTGGACTAATTTGCGAGACGAATCTAATGAGTCTAATTAATCCATGATTAGCCGATGTGATGCTACAGTAAACATATGCTAATTATGGATTAATTAGGCTTAAAGAATTTGCCTCGCGAATTAGCACTCATTTATACAATTAGTTTTATTATTGGTCTATGTTTAATACTCTTAATTAGCACTTAAACCTCCGATATGACTAAAAAAAATTAGTCCCTGTATCCAAACAGACCCTTATCCATTTCTGTTCAGTTACTATCAGTAACTCATCTGAATCTCTGAATATCGATTGGCTCGCAATGCTTCAACAAGAGTCACTGAATTAGTTTAGCTTTTCATGCAGGTACGATTGGCTGCTTCTAGTAAAGTCAACCATCAAACAGCTCTTGGCATCAATGTGTTTACATGGCATCGCTTTTGAACGTGTGTCGGTCGTGCTTATGAATTGAAACGCATGCACCAATAATTATTGTTTGTTTTCCATCTCTTTTGACAAGAAAAGGAGCGGTCAAATCACCAATAATGCTGTCGGTTATATATGGTTATTGTATATGATTCAGGTACCTTAAAAATTCATTAACTAACATTCCACCATTCATTTGCTTTGGTGTGAATATTCAAATTGGCCATATCTAATCTACCACCACCCTGCATCCTGTTGCTAGCTACTTATGCTGCCTTTTCTTTCAGCTAGCATATATAGGCTAGAAATATATAAAAATGTGTATGAATAGGATGCCTCCAAAGATGCAATAAAGTGTTAGGTGCAATAATAGTGCGGTGATATTTGCTTTGTTTGGTGTCCTGTCTTCCTAACCAGTTGGTACACTTGGCTGTTGAGATTTGCATAGTAATATAATGTATGGTCATGTGATTTGGTTTTGCCATTTTCTCAGAAGAAACATCCATATTTGACAGGTCTTGCTATGGAGAAAGGATGAATTATCAGGCAGGAGTAGCACACCAGCAAACAGCCAAGTTGAGGAAACGTACATCCATGAGCTTGCAAGATGGGGAAAATGGTACAGGTAATTACTACTGATCTGTGCATCTGTCGAGTGTCTAGAGCCTTCAAAGGCTAGTAAAATGTGCAGTAGCAATATAGTACAAGCTAGGAACATGCATGGGATGTGGATGCTGGTCCACATGATTGTTTCCCTGCAGGATCAGAAAATGCATGCTTCCTTCAAGCATAAGTTCAACTGTTTCAACAAGAGGGATACATACAACCATACTCCTACTACTAGTACAGTAGTATATATTTGGATAATTCGATCGATGTCGATCGAGCGGCATGCAGGTATATATGTCTTGCCCCTGATCGATGATTCTGTTTTAATGAGCAGCCGTACGTGTAAATTAATGTGTTTAAGTATGGCACATTCATGGTGGGGTCGCTAGCTGTTAAGGCACGCATTAGCCGAATGAAAGCATCGTGTTTCAGACTGATCCAATCCAATGGTACTAGCAAATTAAGTAGGTAGTACACCCTAACAATAATTAGCATTAGATTACAAGAGATTTAAAGTATACCGTACCTCTAGCCAGGCAGCTATTTGCAGTTTCATGGCCTACCTGGGTATTTAATTTCCACGATTTTGCTGTACTCACTAATGCTAGCTGATGCTATAACTAATACAAAAGTATATACTAGAATGTATACACAAAAGCGTATACTACAACATACTAGAGGCCCACACATTGATCCTTGGGGGCAACACAATCCAGCGTCCCGCCGTCTACCCTCCTCCCCTCTCCCCTCACTGGAGTCGGCCGCCAGAAACCGAGTGGCGGCAAGGAAGCGGCATGACCACGGGGGACATTAGTTGGAGCGCCAGAGGCTGTGGAGTTGAGGCTAAGGTAGTCACCACGTAGCAAGGTGGTGCCCTGACGATGAGGTGGAGCCTTGGTGGTGAGGAGATCCTATGGCAATGGGTGGAGGCTTACCGCGCGTAGGCCAGTGGTGGTCATGACAAGTGGGGAGCTTGGAGGTCGCCGGAGAGGCTGTAGCCACTAGAGGGAGTGGCACGGCCGCGGGAGGCATTTGTTGGAGTGTTGGCGGCTATGGTGCTGAGGCGATGTCGTCGCCCTGCAGCAAGGTGGTGCCCTGATGATGAGGTGGAGCCTTGGAGGTGAGGAGATTCAATGGCGACGGAATCATCCTGCCTTTAGCAGTCGGACCTGGTAGACATCGGTCAGAGGAGGTGGTGCTAGGGTGGAGTGTAGAGAGCACCCATAGCTCTCGTTCCTAATGACCGGCCATGGAAGGCATCCGTGCGGATGGTGACCTGAATGGCGGCAAGCTGGTCTTGGTCTTCTTTTGATTGGCCAGGCTTCCTCTCTCTCCTTGGAGCTCCTCCCCCCTCTAATGACTGATCTGCTTTCCGACTCTAGTCATGGGGAGCCCCATGGGGTGTGAGGAGAGAGTGGTCTGGGCAAAATTGCGAAGGACAGGTGACCTATAATATCGATGGGATATGAAAGAGGTGGTGGTCTTGGTCACGCAACCAAGTGTTTTTTTGGTTGTGGTGGAGTCAGATTTGCTTGGCCGAGTGTGGAAAGCTCGGCAATGATAACCCTCAACTACTTTCGCTTGAGCGGCATGGCAAGAGGTTGGAGGTGGAGTCAGAGCTGATGCGGCGAGTGGTGGGCTGGGCAACGATAACACACAACTCCTTCGCTCTGGCATCATTGGAGGTAATCTACATTTGAGAGAGCCTTTGGCAAAAGCTCTGCCTAGCCTTTGACCAAGGTTAGCGATATTAGCACATGCGGGTGTCATTTTCTCCTTGGAGGTGTCGACATGGTGACACTCTCTTTTTTTGGGTGAAAACCTAGTCTAGTTCCTGGACAAGCGTTGGCAATGGCTTTGTTGTTATTTTTCTCCTTGGAGGCTTTGCTTAGAAGGTCCTACTCCATAGTCGGAGATATGGGTGGTTTTGAGAAACTCGTCATGAAAAGTCAGAGCTGTTTATCCATAGAGATGAGTTTGGCAACGATAACTCGTGTTGGGCCTCAACAGTTGTGGCGCCGCATGCTATGTTGCTTTTACCTTGTATATGGGGTTTTGTCCTTTTTTTTTAATTAACCGTGCAGTTATTTGGTTTTTGGTACAGCTTACCAAATAAACCGAGTCAACTTTTTTTTCTTTTTAATATAAATCAGGAACTCCTGTCCTCTTTCTTGATGTTCACCTCGGAAAAAGAATATAATAGTATGTATTAAGTGGTATAGTGTATAATAGACTATAATTAAGATGCACCGGCAGTGATATAATACTGTACAAAATGAGGAGCAAGGATGTTGATGAGCAACTCAAGAGTTTGCTGTAGTAAACTGCAACAAACTAAAGTATTTAGTACTACTGCATAAGAGGGACATATATATGTACTCCAGTAGCTAGTGTTAAGAGTGAGCAGTCTCCCTTCCACGGTTCTAGCGGTGCCGCCTCACCCTCTTCCTAGTTCCTAGCTTTGATTTACTGCATCCAGTTTACACTTTAATACGCAAGAAGAGTTTTTGCTGCAAATTACACTTAGCAACTATAATCTAGACCAATGTGGAAACTGTAAACTTCAGCTATATAATTTAATGTAATCGTGGGCCATTTTCAGGTTTAGCAAGCTGTGTAAAAAGACGTACGGTGATTGTGACTGTGATGGTGCCATGCATGCATATATTTGCTAGATGTATAGATGGTGATTGTGCCAGTACTGTTGTTGTTGTCGTCCTTGGACACAGTAGCAGACTTCTCCAGGACTGAATTAAGGATATAATCCCAACTACCTCACCAAACCACAATAGTTTTATTTGGTGTGACCGAACCGACAATAATTCTCTCCCTCCCAACCTTCTTCCTCCCATCCCATGCATGATGATCAAATCGATGCACCAACCTAACTAGCAATTGGCACACACTTGAACACATCTTGCATCTCGATTCATGATCCGTTAATTCTCAGTCAGCATTTTTTTGCAACTTAGGTTGAGATCGATCTCTCAAATTACTCAAAAATGTCTTAAGTGAAAGCTTTCCTACCCAAAGCAAATGAATCTGCAATGCTGGCCATATTTGGTTAGTACCTATCAAATTTTGTCAATGTCAGATTTCGACAAGGCAAAAATGGGGATTGTATTGTTTGGTTTGTTTTATTACATTTTTAGAATACGAGATGATGTAAAGTGTCACCATTTTTTTTGGGCAAACTACTAGTGTTTAATTGCTACTATACTAATATATTGATTGATGGTGGTGCACGTTTTTGGTTAAGTAAAAGACCAAATAACCCCTTTTATTCCCATGACAAAGAGAATCTATTAACTTACTAAAGTAATAGAAAAAGAAGCCTTCACGTTCATTCTCACGGTCTAGAAATTCTCATATTAATCGGAGAAAAAGAAAAGATAGAGCTCATATAAAAATACAATTTAAAAATAGCTCAAATTTGGAATTAAAAATAAGAAATATTGGAAGAGGGGAATAGAGTCCATACAGAAATATAATTTAGAGCTAATTGAAATTAGGATTAAAAATAAGAAAATTAAAAACAAAGGTTAGAGTTCATATAGAAATACAACTTATAAATAACTAAAATTCTAAATTAAAAAATAAGAAATATTAAAAAAAGTATAGAGTCCATATATGAATACAATTTAGAAATAAATAAAATTCGAAATTAAAAAAAGAAATATTGGAAGAGGGGAATAGAGTCCATACAGAAATACAATTTAGAGCTAATTGAAATTGGAAATAAAAAAATTAAAAACAAAGGTTAGAGTCCATATTAAAATACAACTTAGAACTAACTAAAATTCAAATTTTAAAAAAAGAAATATTGAAAAAAGAGTCTAGAGTCTAGAGCCCATATATGAATACAATTTAGAAATAACTTGAAATTTGTAATTAAAAAAATATTGAAAGGTGAGTTTAGAATCCATATAGTAATACAATTAGAAATAATGGAAATTCATAAGTAGAACATAAGGAATATTGGAATAATCTAGAGTTCATATAAAAATTTAGAACTAACTAAAAGTCAAAATTAAAGAGTAAAAAAAATAAAAAGTAGAGTTTACAATTCATATAGAAATACAATTTAGAAAGGACTAAAATTTGAAATAAAAAATAAGTAAGATTGGAAGAAAAATCTATAGTCCATATAGAAATATAATTTAGATATAACTGAAATTCAAAATTAAAAAATAAGGAATATTACAAGAAGATTGTGGAGTACATATAGGAATACACTTAAAAAATAACTGAAATTTGAAAATAAAAAATAAGGAATATTACAAGAAGATTGTGGAGTACATATAGGAATACACTTTAAAAATAACTGAAATTTGGAATTAAAAAATAAAAAATATTCAAAGAAGAGTGTAGAATCCATATAGCAATACAATTTACAAATAACAAAAATTCATAAATAAAAATAAAAAAATATTGAAGGAGTAGTCTAGAGTGCAAAATTTAAAAATAAGAAAAATTGAAAGAAGGGTTTAGAGTACATATAGGAGTAAAATTTATAAATAATATAAATTAGGAACTAAAAAATAAGAAATAATAGAAGAGTAAAATTTATAAATAATGTAAATTCGGAATGAAAAATAAGAAATATTAGAAGAGGAATCTAGAGTCCATATAAAAATACAATTTAGAAATAACTACGAAATTAAAAATAATTGGTAACTGTCAAGTATATACAATACAATATGAATATTACACATTGGTTAGTTTGGTTAAGTTTGTACAGAATTTAAAATTATGTGGCCATTTTAACATATTTTTATAATAAAATATAAAAATAGATATGCTTTATATGAGAAAAAAAATAACAATGCTAGCCGCGTAATCTATGTGGGCCACCATGCTAGTTGTACATATCTGAAGTGTTTCTTTAGATGAGAAGATGGATGTGGCCTTAGGTTGGGCTTATGCCTTGGTGGTCTCATTCCAGGCCCCGGGTCTACTGTTTTCTATTCTTATTCATTTTATTTTCAATATCGCCCATCATTTACTCCTATTCAGGGCTCTTTGGGAATATAAGATATTTTTCTAATCGTATGAAAAAATGAACTTATTCATCGGGAAGTTCTTGTATTTTTCAAAGGAACTTTTATTTAATTTCAAAAATAACAGAGCAATTTTATAAATAAAAATTTCACAACGACAAATCAAAAGTACTCCATCCATCCTATCCTAGGTTGAGTTTTTATGGTACAGAGAGAATACTCCTAGTACAAGGTGTATTCCGAAGCGGGGGGTCCAAATGGTGATGAAGCCCAACAATCTATTAATAACTTATTAAAGTAATAGAAAAAAAGCCTCCACGTTTGCTCTCACAGCCTAGAAATTTTCATATTAATCGGAGAAAAAGAAAGAATAGAGTCCATATACAAATATAATTTAAAAATAGTTAATTCAAAATTAAAAATTAAGTAATATTAGAAGAGGAGACTAGAGTCCATATTGGTATACAATTTAGAGCTAATTGAAATTCGGAATTTAAAAATAAGAAAATTAAAAGTAGAGGTTGGAGTTCATATAGAAATACAACTTAGAAATAACTAAGATTCAAAATTAAAAAATAAGAAATATTTGAAAAAGAATCTAGAGACCATATATGAATACACTTTAGAAATAATTGAAATTCAGAATAAAAAATAAGGAATAGTGAAAAATGAATTTAGAGTCCATATAAAAATACATATACAATTTGGAGCTAACTGAAATTCGGAATTAAAAAAAATTAAAAGTAGAGGTTAGAGTCCATATAGAAATACAACTTAGAAATAACTAAGATTCAAAATTAAAAAAAATAAGAAATATTAGAAAAAGAGTTTAAAGACCATATATGAATACACTTTAGAAATAATTAAAATTCAGAATTAAAAAATAAGGAATAGTGAAAGATGAATTTAGAGTCCAATAAAAATACATATACAATTTGGAGCTAACTGAAATTCGAAATTAAAAAAAGAAAATTAAAAGTAGAGGTTAGAGTCCATATAGAAATACAACTTAGAAATAACTAAAATTCAAAATTAAAAAAAAAGAAATATTAGAAAAAGAGTCTAGAGTTCATATATGAATACAATTTAGAAATAATTAAAATTAAAAATTAAAAATTAAAGAATATTGAAAGATGAATTTAGAGTCCATATAAAAATACATATACAATTTGAAGCTAACTGAAATTCGGAATTAAAACATAAGAAAATAAAAAGTAGAAGTTAGAGTCCATATAGAAATACAACTTAAAAACAACCAAAATTCGAGATTAAAAAATAAGGAATATTAGAAAAAGAGTCTAGAGTCCATATTAGAAAACTGTGCCGGCAATGATACTTGTGTTGGCAACTTTTTCGGTCAAAAGCCGCTAACACTACTGACACCTAAACGCTTTGCGGTGTATGGAGTCGCCAACCACCTCAATCTAACAAAAACTAGACCAAGATGGGTTTTGAAGAATTAGAACGGCTAGCGGAGCCGATCTAGATTGAAACTGGAGATAACTACCCGTCTCGTGGGCAAACGAAAGGTTTACGGGACAAACCTACAAAGGGATGTCGCACTCTCACAGCGGCGGCGGATGATTTACGGCGCAAATCGACAAAGATGGACGAACTAAAGCTAAAGCTATGCAAAAGGTAGAAGTAAAAGAATGATTCAATTGAAATTTGTGTGTAGGTGTTGGTTGTTCAATTGAACCGGCCTTGGCCCTTATAAAGGGGTTGGTCTTGCCTCCTACAAACCCTCCTCCACGACAATTTCGGGATAGAATCCCAAAAGAACTAGGAACATAGTTTCCTAACTCAATAATCCCGAGACCCGGCGAAAATCGAGTCCAACTCGGACTCTGCCGGTCTGACCGGCCACATGCCTCTGGTCTGACCGGCCCCATTGCTCGGTCAGACCGGCCTATACACGGCGGTCTGACCGGCCTCTGCGAAGGAAACCGGTACTCCCTTAATTTGGCCATATTTTCCTAATTTCATCCTTAGGTGCCAAATTTGGGTGTAAACACATGCCCCCTGCCTTTTTGATGAACTTTGTGAATCTAAAAGCATAAGCACGTGATCTTAGGGCGATAATCCAATTACCGGCCATATTATTCCTCAAGCACTTTGCCAAACACTTGGAAAATATTTCTTTAAGTACTTCCCATTAAGCGCTCTCTGAAATCGTTCTCCTTGTAACGTCTCAAGAAAATATGCATTCCCTTGAATGATTCCACATATCCGATAAGGACCTTCCCAACTAGGCGACCACTTACCGAACTCTTTAGACCTAGTCCCTAAAGGCAAAATCGTCTTCCAAACCAAGTCTCCTACTTGAAACGATTTCACTATCACTCTCTTATTATAGGCTTTGGCTACTCTCTTTTTCTCCTTTCCTATCTCACCTAAAGCATTTAAACGTTTATCGGTCACATCATCAAGATTATCTCCCATCAATGTCTTATACTCCTCAACCGATAAATCATCTTGTTTGATATACCTAAGAGAGCCAAGATTCACCTCTACTAGCAAAACGGCTTCTTGTCCGTAGACCAACTCAAAAGGACTAACTTTGGTAGCACCATACTTAGATATCCTATGAGCCCATAAAGCTTCTGAGAGTACCTCATGCCATCTTTTCGGATGTTCCTCAATCTTTTTCTTAACTAACTTCAATAAAGTCTTATTACTCGACTCGGCCTGACCATTAGCTTAAGCGTAGTAAGGAGAAGAACTCAACAATTTAATTCCATAAGATTCAACAAGACCTTTTACCTCCTTGGACATAAAAGAAGCTCCTTGATCCGTAGTTAAAGTTTGAGGAATTCCGAATCTATGAACAATATGCTTTAGAATAAAGTCAATTACCTCCGTGTGGGTCATATTCTTCAATGGTACGGCTTCAGCCCACTTGGTAAAATAATCCGTTGCAACTAGCACGAACCGATGTCCCTTGGATGACGAAGGATGAATTTGACCTATGAAATCTAAAGCCCAACCTCGGAACGGCCATGGTTTTATGATAGGATTCAATACGGCGGCGGGCGCCTATTGAACATTGCCGAACCGTTGACAAGCCTCACATCCTCTATAGTACATGAAACAATCATCAATCATCTTCGGCCAATAAAAACCCGCTCTCCTAAGCAACCAATTCATCTTATGGGCCGATTGATGAGTTCCACAAATCCCCTCATGAACTTCTCCCATTGCAACCTTAGATTGATCATTATCTAAGCACTTTAAAAGTACTCCATCTATATTTCGGCGATACAACTCTCCATCCAACAAAATGTACTTAAAAGCTTGCCGCCGAATTTTCCTATCAACCCTAAGGTTAGGATCTTTCAAATAATTTATTAAAGGGATTCTCCAATCTTCCTCTATATCCTGGGCACATACGTCCGAATTTTCAATTAACTCGGCCTTTAAATCTNACGTCGGTTTGACATGTAACTATGCAAGTACTAGATAACAAATAATGACGCAATTTGGTACAAGCATAATATAAACATAGGCAAAGCTTTTCAATAAACACGTACCTCGTTTTGGCATCCAAAAGGCGACGACTCAAATATGTAACAATATACTCTTTGCCATCCTCCTCTTGGGTCAAGACGGCACCGATGACGTTGTCTTCGGCGGCAATGTAAAGCCGAAACGGAACTCCATCTCTAGGCACTCTTACTACGGGTGGAGAAGATAAATATTCCTTGATACTTTCGAACGCCTCTTGTTGCTTTGCCCCCCAAGTGAAATCGGCTTCTTTCTTTAAGCGAAGAATAGGAACAAAAGCATCGATTTTACCGGCTAGGTTGGATATGAATCTCCTCAAATAATTTACCTTTCCTAGCAACTTTTGAACGTCCCTCTTACATGCCGGTGCTTGAAATTCTCTAATCTTTTCTATCTTCTTAGGATCAATCTCAACACCTCTCTCATGCACCATAAACCCTAAGAACTTCCCCGCCGACACACCAAAAGCACACTTGAGTGGATTCATCTTCAAACCATACCGGCGCATCCTCTCAAAAGCTAACCTCAAATCGGCTAAGTGACCATTCATGCTATCCGATTTGACAATAATATCATCAATATAAATTTCTAAGATAATACCTAGCAAATCATGAAAGATTAAATTCATAGCCCTTTGATATGTTGCACCGGCATTCTTCAAACCAAAAGTCATAACAACCCACTCAAACAAACCAACAAAGCCCGAACATCTAAAGGCCGTTTTGTACATGTCCTCTTCGGCCATAAAGATTTGATTGTAGCCGGCATTGCCATCTAAGAAACTAATAACTCTATGTCCCGATGCATCATTAATTAACATGTCGGCTATAGGCATAGGATATTCATCTTTAGGAGTAGCTTTAT
>BDMV01000007.1:13984037-13995868 GCA_008326285.1 Oryza officinalis
TTGCCTTGCTCCTGAGCTGAGGCTACCTCTGCGACGATCTCGAAATAAACGGGCGCGTCGGAGGTATCGGAATCTACGCGACAAACAAAACAAACAACAATACATGCTATAAGTCTACTGCACATGCTATCTGTCCCATGTAGCTTCTCTTTCCCATGTAGCTTCTTCCTCGGAGTGATGGCTCCACTGCACTCTGCAGAACCTAGTAACCTTGTTTCTGGTTCTCCTCTCGCTGATTTTGAGAATACGGATCGGCTTCTCCACATAAGTCAGGTCCTCTTGAATCTCGATCTGATTCGGGCTGGCCTGCTCTTCCGGTACTCTCAAACATTTCTTCAATTGCGAGACGTGAAACACATCATGAATACCAGCCATGTTGGGTGGAAGCTCAAGCTGGTAGTGTTAACGACGGATTTTGGTAATCGACTCGGAAAGGAAAGAGGAAACCGAAGCAGAGAGGAAGGGTTGAGTTGGAGTCGGACCAGGCTTCGTATCGGACCCGGTAACCGTATCGGACTTGGGAAGTGTTGCTATAAAGGGCATATCGGCCGATACGGATTTGGTTTGGTCATGGGCCGATGCAGGTTATGAGTTGACAGTGTCAACGTGGGCTTGGTCTGGGCTCGAAGTAAGCTTCAAGGAAGTTGCCAAATAGAGATAAAGCTCGGTTTTAGGCAATTGTATCTTGTAAATTAAGTAGTATAGATCTAATCTGTGGCTTAAGTCTGCCGCAAGGACTTGTTTGTTAGTTGTAGATAAGATCGTGCCCTACAAGGGTTCTGTTGTAACCTCGGGTATAAATATCCCGATAGTTTGTACATGTAAGCTCTCTCGCAATCAATCACACAATCGAATCAATCTACTTTCGGCGCATCGCCAACCCTCGCAAGAGGTCTTCTTCGACGAGTTCTTGCTTCCTCGGAGCAGAGGTAAGAACTCGTCCCCGACGATCTGCATCGTCGGGGCTAACGTGTCGCTTTAGACACGTTAAGCCTCGATGATGTGATCGTCGATTATCATGTCTTGAATAGTTTTGACAGGTATCTTAATTAAGCCTTGCCAGCGGTTTACTCGCTTTAGGGTTTATTGCCGACGATGGTTTAATTCTTATGCTTGGCTAGATTGTTCAATGCAGCTGCCATCCCCAAAAGCAATCGACGACTTGATTTTCTTTGTGTTAAGTCTCAATTCACACTTCGAGTTGCCATCGACCTTAGTCCTGTTTTGAGATCTAACACAAAGCCTGTTTTCGGTTGTAATTAAGGATAGTGCCGGGGTTTTAGCCGGTCTTATCTAACATATGTGATTGCTTTATGTTTCTTGCATATGTTTGCCACTTATATGTGCAGATCGATAAGTATAGATATGTCGATCGTGAAGTAATCTTAAGATTTCTTTATGGTTGATGTGTTTATATTGGCCGATTGGCTCGTATAAGTTTGCACTAGAGTACTAGCTGGTGTAGTTACCTTTGTTATCCTTATCGGCCGATATTATTAGTTGAGATCTACATATCAATGAAGGCCGATAAGATTAGATTCATGTTTTACTTATTTTCTAAGTGAGCCGATATAGCTTTGCCCTATCGGCTGGGCTATGACAATGTGTCATCGGTCTGTTGACCGATCGGCCGTTGTTCTCTGACTTGGTTTACTTGTTTCTTGTTGATTGCAGATCAAATCAACTGGCACGCTCTACTTACGACTAGGCAAGCCATTTGGACCTGCACTGGAGTTAAGCAGATCTCCCAGGCCGCCGTGGTAACGCGGAACCCGTTTGGTTGCTGGACGGGTCGAAATTCTGCGCCAACACGCTTTTGGCACGCCCGGTGGGACCTCAAGAACACAAGCTTCTCACCAGCAACAAGAACACCTCGAGATGTCGAAGCAGGCCGAGATCGTCGAGGAGAACGTCATTCCCGTGACCGCCGACCAGCTCAGCGCAGAACAAAAAGCTGAGATGGATAGTCTGGTCGCGCAGTTCCAGAATATGTACCTGCAAACATATTCTAGGACTCGGCAGGGCACCTTGATTCAAAAGTCCAAGGTGGTCATGCCGAGTTCTGGAGATGGAGCTGGAACGTCGGCGGCGGCGCACGATCACGCCGTCAAAACTGAAGACACTGCAGCGCCGACGTTGCAAGACCGAATCGACTCCGCAGTTCACTCTGCGCTAGTCAACCAGTCGGGGATCCTGGTGAACACGTTGACCAATACGGTCAAGTCGATCCTGGATGGTTCAATCCATCAGTACAAGCCTCAAGGCCCGATTTACCTGCCAGAAAATAAGTTCCCTGCCTATCGGACCTTGAGGAACGACCTGAGCACGGCTCAGCCGACAGCGCCGATGCCACCTCCATCGGCGCAACCAACAACGACCCTGCCGCTGGTCCTCACCAAGCAGGCGGGAGGAAGCCCTCAGCACATCACGGAGGAGCAGTACGCTCAATGGACCAAGGGGAAGCAACCGGTGGTTGAGCCGATGCAGCAAGTTCCTGTCCACCAGCCATCGGCCGGACAACCGCAAGCCCCGGCGTTCAATAGTCCTCCACTTCAAGCTGCATACAACGTGCCGCAAGGCTATCAGCAGTACACCGCAGGGCAGTACGGCGCGCAGAACCTGGATCACCACTATCAACCGTACTCCCCCAGGCACTATCAAGCAGAGGGCCTCCAACAATCCTACCAGCAGGACCTCCCGCATCGGCCCGCAGGATACTGGGCTGACATGATAGCCGAAGTGATGCGAGATCAATTCGGCTTGAAGCCCAAAGAGAACTCTACAGTGTATCGGCACCCGTATCCCGAGGAATTTGACAGGGTACCATTGCCGGGCCGATACAAGATCCCGGATTTCTCCAAGTTTTCGGGACAGGACAACGTCTCGACATATGAGCATGTCAGCCGATTCTTAGCACAGTGCGGGGAGGCATCGGCTATCGAGGCGTTGAGGGTGAGGTTTTTCCCTCTGTCCTTATCAGGGTCTGCATTCACATGGTTCTCTTCCTTGCCCTGCAATTCCATCAGAGGATGGATAGATCTGGAGAAACAGTTTCATAGATATTTCTACAATGGCGTACAAGAGATGAAACTGTCAGATCTGACTGCCATCAGGCAACGAGTGGATGAATCGGTCCCTGAGTACATACAAAGGTTCAGAGACATACGCAACAGATGTTATAGCCTCAGTCTGACCGATTCCCAGTTGGCCGATTTGGCATTTCAGGGATTGCTAGGGCCGATACGCGAGAGGTTCTCCTCGCAGGAATTTGACAGCCTCGCTCAGCTGGCACAACGAGTATCGGCCCACGAGCAGCGATTCCAGGAGGCAAAGAAGTTCGCGAAAAAGATTAACACTGTTTATCAGTACGCCTCCGACGATGACGACGATGAAGACGGTGATGTCGACCTAGCCGAGTGGGCCCGGATGAGGAAATCAACAACTTGCCAGTGGGCCAAGAAAGGAGATAAAGAAGATAAATATGATTTCGACATCAACAAGGCCGATAAGATATTTGACCTGCTGTTGCAAGAAAAGCAGATCCAACTGCCAGTAGGTCACGTATTGCCATCGGCCGAAGACATCAAGAAAAGGAGATATTGCAAGTGGCACAATTCCTATTCACACCATACAAATGAATGCAAGATCTTCCGGCAACAAATTCAATCGGCCATCGAGCAGGGCAGAATTAAAATCGATGATGCCAAGCGGCCGATGAAGATTGAAGGCCACCCGTTCCCAGTCAACATGGTGCGGGCGGACAGGGCCGATGGCGGTGGCCATCGGACTGGCAAGCGGCCTCATCAGACCTCTGAGGGCCTGATCAGAAAATATCAGCGGAGGCGGGAGGAACAAGCTCAAGACCAAGCCGATCAAGACAATTTCTACGACCCACACTGGGAGTGCGAGTTTTTCCGCTTCTGCTGGAATGAAGGGATGATGTTGCCATCCATCCAGGAGTGCCCTGCATGCAGTGGTGTAGAAAAGTCTTATCAGGGCAGCTCAAGTAGACAAACGCATCGGCCGGCCAAGCAACGGAAATCTGTGCATGAAAGGCTAGGGCCGATGCACCAAGAGCAACACGATGAAGATGAGGAGCAAGTCCAGAACCCCCAATGGTGCCCAAGCGATGTATTCACCAAGACACAGAAGAGGCGGGTTCAGAGGTTAAGGAGGAAAGAGCAAATCCAAGAGCAACAAGCTGAAATACCCCATCGGCCCACCAAGACCAAAAAAGAGTGGAGGATAAAATCCACGGTGGCCAGGGCCGATGAGGGCACCTCCAATACAGCTCAGGGCTCCTCAGCTTTAAAAGGTAAAAAAATGACATCGGTGCCTGTTAACATGGTGTTTGTGTTGCCAGCAGAATACAGTGTCCAGGCGGCCGATGAAGCGATGGCCGATGATGAACAAGGTTCAGCCAGGCTACGTTTGTCACCAGACCAAGCTATCTTCGACAAGCCAGTTGACGCCAGCCACAGACATCTACGGCCGTTGTACATCAAAGGATTCATCAACGGGCGGCCGATGACGAAGATGCTGGTCGATGGTGGCGCAGCAGTCAATTTAATGCCATACACAACCTTCAGGAAGCTTGGAAAAGTACCTGAGGATCTTATCAAGACAAATATGGTATTAAAGGACTTCGGTGGCAACGCATCCGAGGCGAAGGGGGTCCTGAACGTGGAGCTCACCGTGGGCAGCAAAACAATTCCCACCACCTTCTTCGTCTTCGATGGAAAGGGTTCCTACAGCTTGTTGTTGGGACGAGATTGGATCCATGCAAATTGCTGTGTCCCTTCAACAATGCACCAATGCCTCATGCAATGGCAAGGGGACCAAGTCGAGATCGTGCAGGCCGATCGGTCAGTACATGTCGCCAATGCCGATCTCGCAGTTTGGGAGATGGAGGGAATCGACTGCTTGTCCGGGCGAGTCTGGGACGCCGATTTCCTCAAGGTAACCGACTGCGACATCGAGGCAATTGAAGACCAAGACAAGCGGTTACTTTAGCGAAGATGCACCATCCGCCGTTGACAATGACCCCTACACAGATGACGCGGTGGATGAGTTAGACGGCAAGTTGGGACAAGGTTTTACGTCGGCCGATGAATTGGAAGAAATTGATATAGGAATAGGTGATAGGCCTAGGCCGACGTATGTAAGCGCTAATTTGCCAAAGGAATACAAGAATAATTTGATAGATCTTTTGAAAGAATTCAGAGATTGTTTTGCATGGGAATACCATGAGATGCCAGGATTAAGCCGATCGATTGTAGAACATCGGCTACCAATCAAACAAGGCTATCGGCCTTTTAAGCAAGCTCCTCGGAGGTTTAAGGCCGATATGCACGAAGCCATAAAAGCAGAGATCACAAGACTTTACGACGCCAACTTTATCAGGCCCTGCCGATACGCGGAGTGGGTCTCCAACATAGTTCCGGTATTGAAAAAGAACGGCAAGCTAAGGGTATGCGTCGATTTCAGAGATCTAAATAAGGCGACGCCCAAAGACGAGTACCCTATGCCGTTGGCCGATTTGCTAGTCGACGCTGCTTCTGGGCATAAGATCATTAGTTTCATGGACGGAAACGCGGGTTACAACCAGATCTTTATGGCTAAAGAGGACATTCATAAGACAGCCTTCAGGTGCCCAGGGGCAATCGGCCTATATGAATGGGTCGTCATGACATTTGGTTTGAAGAATGCTGGAGCTACGTATCAGAGGGCTATGAATTACATTTTTCATGATCTTATTGGCTCTCTGATTGAAGTTTATATAGACGATGTCGTCGTAAAGTCAAGAGAACATGATATGCACTTGGCCGACTTACGCAAGGTACTAGAAAGGGCAAGGAAATATGGTTTGAAGTTGAACCCTAACAAATGTGCCTTTGGCGTATCGGCCGGTCAGTTTTTGGGTTTCTTGGTCCATGAAAGGGGGATTGAAATCACACAGAAGAACATCGATGCCATCAAGAAAATCAAGCCTCCAGAAAACAAGACCAAGTTACAATCTCTGCTTGGCAAGATCAACTTCGTCCGGCGTTTTATATCAAATCTATCGGGCCGTATAGAGCCATTCACTCCACTGTTGAAAATAAAGGACGACGAAGAGTTCATATGGGGTGACAAGCAACAGAAAGCGCTAGACGATATTAAAGCATATTTAACTTCTCCGCCGGTCTTAATTCCTCCACAAAAAGGAGTTCCATTCAAATTGTACTTGTCAGCCGATGAGAAATCCATCGGCTCGGTCTTGGTTCAAGAAGTTAACGGCAAGGAAAGAGCTATTTTTTATCTCAGCAGGAGAATGTTAGACGCTGAGACAAGGTACACGCCGGTGGAGAAATTATGCCTTTGTTTATATTTTTCATGTACTAAATTGAGGCATTACCTGCTTTCCAACGAGTGCATAGTGGTGAGCAAGGCCGATGTGATGAAATACATGCTATCAGCCCCCGTGCTGAAAGGACGAGTCGGGAAGTGGATCTTTGCTTTAACAGAGTTTGATCTTCGATATGAATCGGCCAAAGCGATCAAAGGACAAGCCCTGGCCGATTTCATCGTTCAACATAGAGATGACTCAGTTGCATATGCAGACATTGTGTCGTGGACGTTATATTTCGATGGATCCGTCTGCAGACACGGTTGCGGTATCGGCCTAGTCATCATATCCCCTCGGGGGGCAAGTTTTGAGTTCGCTTTCACTATCAAGCCCTATTATACCAACAATCAAGCAGAATATGAAGCGGTGCTTAAAGGCTTGCAGTTATTACAAGAAGTCGAGGCCGATGCCGTGGAAATCATTGGTGATTCACAGCTAGTAATTAGTCAACTTTCTAGGGAGTATGAGTGCAGAGACGAGATTCTCAAAGTCTATAATGAGGAGTGCAAAGAGTTATTACACGGTTTCCGGATCGTAACGATGAGGCATATACCCAGGAAGCAGAATTTCGAAGCCAATGATTTAGCTCAGGGGGCATCGGGATACAGGCCGATGGCTAAAGACGTTCCAATTCAGATTGCTCTCGTGCACGCCGATGACTGGAGGTTTGATATCATTGAGTATTTGAGAAACCCTTCCCAATCGGCGTCACGCAGAATGAAATATAAAGTTTTACACTATGTCTTATTGGACGATAACCTATATTATCGGACGGTTGATGGTGTCCTACTCAAATGCCTAGGTCCTGAGGAGGCTAAAACCGTTATGAGCGAAGTACATGAAGGGATTTGTGGCACCCATCAATCGGCCCATAAAATGAAATGGCTGATGAAGCGCGTCGGATATTTTTGGCCAACCATGCTAGAAGATTGCTTCAAGTATTATAAAGGATGTCAGGATTGTCAGAAATTTGGAGCAATTCAGAGAGCACCGGCATCGGTTATGCATCCAATCATAAAGCCGTGGCCGTTTCGTGGATGGGGAATAGATATGATCGGCCAGATTAACCCACCATCAAGTAAGGGACACAAGTATATATTAGTGGCTACAGATTACTTCACAAAGTGGGTTGAGGCCGTTCCTCTCAAGAAGGTTGATTCCAAAGACGCTATTCAGTTCGTCAAGGAGCATATCATATATCGGTTTGGGTTACCTCAGACAATAACTACAGATCAGGGATCAATCTTCGTGTCCGACGAGTTCGTCCGATTTGCTGACAGCATGGGCATCAGATTACTCAATTCTTCTCCTTACTACGCGCAGGCTAATGGGCAGGCAGAGGCTTCCAACAAGTCTTTAATCAAATTAATCAAGAGGAAAATTGACGAACAGCCGAGGCAATGGCATACAACGCTGGCCGATGCCCTTTGGGCGTATCGGATGGCTTGCCATGGTGCAATCCAAGTGCCTCCCTATCAGCTGGTCTACGGGCATGAAGCTGTACTGCCGTGGGAAACCGCCATCGGCTCAAGAAGGATTGCTTTGCAAGACGACTTGACAGCCGATGAGTACCATAATCTTATGGTTGATGAATTGGATGATTTGGCACATGTTCGATTACGGGCCTTAGAGAAAATCAAGCGTGATAAAGATAGAGTAGCCCGTCATTATAATAAAAAGGTCGTTGCCAAATCGTTTGAGGAAGGAGACCTTGTATGGAAATTAATAATGCCGATTGGCTCCAGAGATAATAAATTCGGCAAATGGTCACCTAATTGGGAAGGCCCCTTTCGAATTCATCGATGTGTTCCTCACAATGCCTATCTGCTCAAGGGATTAGATGGCGAGATTTATGGACGAGCTCTCAATGGCAAATACTTGAAACAATATTATCCCAGTATCTGGATTGACTCATGATCGGCCCTCTAGCCGATTTATGATTACAGCCGATGTAGTCAAGCATCGTCTTTAGATGGCCGGTAAATACTATCGCCCTTAGTTCAAAATTTCAGAATATGAGCCCTCATCTTCCAAAATTTGGGGGGCATATATATATACAGGAATTTTCAAGGATTTTTCAGTTGGAATTCTCAAGGATTTTTCAGTTTGGCGATTGACTTCGGCTCTCTGGCCGATGAGATTGTTTATAATGAGATTGTTCATATTAAAGATATATGTGTCTGGAGTTTTCAACACAAATTCGACTGTACGGCCGATAAGGTGTGAGAGGATTTCAGAAGCAATAAATTAGGCTGGAATTTTCAAAACAAATTCGGCTGCATGGCCGATAAGGTGTATGGTTATACATTATAGAAATAACATATGCTACATCACCCTATGAAGTCTGCAATAGCAGCAATGGCTTTACGACGAATCTGCTCAACGTCTTCGATAGCCTGGGCATCATCGGCCATCGTCCCTGGGATTGGTTTCAGTGATTTGCTTAGGGTCGCGAGGTACTTGGCCGATGCCTTGAGCTTTGCCGTCTGATCTTCTATGACCTTGGGTGATGCAGCTATCCCGGCTTCGACTTCCTGGATTTCTTGGCGTGTAGTGGCCAGCTTCGATTCTAGCTCTGCCTCGAGGCGACGGAGTTCTTCAAGCCTATTTTTCAGCACAATCGGCTCCACCGCTAGCTCGTCCAACCTGGTCTTATCGGCGTTCACTTGAGCTTTGCTAGCGGACAGGGCCGATTCCAGTTGTTCGCGCTGTCGTCGCTCTGCAAGTCTTTCTTTTGCTCTGAAAAGCTTGAATCGGTATTGTTCCAGGAAGATGGCCGGCGTGAGGATTTCCATCAGGTCTTCGGGCAGTTCGTCTTGGATTTCTTGTACCCTGACTCTGATGGAGGAGCAGTCTTCTACCAAACACTCCAGCGAGGCTTCTAGCCGATTCCCAATATCGGTCAGCCGGTTCTTCAGATCATCAGAGATTGGTGCCCTGGCTGTGCTGGGTAGCTCCTTGTCCTCATCATCAAGAAACTGGCCGATATCAAAGGAGAACATATCGGCTAGGTTCTGCAAATATCAACATGGGTCGAGGTTAGCCTTGTTAATCAGGAATCGGCAGAAAGGGGATCAGGGTAACCGTGGTTACCTGTGTTGGAGCATTGGTGGTGCTTGCATCGGCCTCCCTTTGCTTTGTCGACATAGTAGGCGAGGGGGTTGGCCGATGTGGTGAAGGTGATGGAGCCCTAGGCTGAAAAAGCAGGAAATTGGTGAATAGGGTTATGTGATTAGAAAAATAATGCAAAAAATCAACTCTTACCGAGACAGTCGGAGAGGGTGGTGGAGAAGGAGAAGGGGTTCTCAATCGTGCCTTGGCTCGTTCGCGTCGTTGCAAAGTTGTTTTCTTGGATCTTGGCAAAGGGGCCGATTGAGTTCTCTCCTTTAACACAGATGACACCGCAGCCTGAAAAGGATATGAAGTTAAAGTGTGACAGTACAAGGAGATTATGTAAACACAAAGAAGAGATTATATTGACCTTGCGAACTGCGTGTCTGGTCCTTTTTGGTTGCGGGGCATCATCTTGGTCATCGGCCGGTGGGATCTCCGCAGCTTCGGCCGATGGCTCTTGGGTGGTTTCGACCGACGGGTTTTCTTCTTCGTGTGCATCGGCCGCTGCTGCATCGACTTCCTCCTCCATCACTTGTTCTTCGAGGAATTCTTCCAAGGAGGGGTCTAGCTCTTCGGCATCGGCCTGGTCATCGGTTTTAGCCTTCTTGCTGGCTTTCTGCGATTTGCCTTTGGCCGGCGCTTTTCTCTTGGGGTTTTCTTTAGGCATCGGACCTTGGAGAAGCGACGCCACTTTTGGGGCAGTGAGGCCGATGATGGATTCCAGGATGGTTGACCCCGATGGAGCTATGGCTTGAGCGTAGAAGATCTTCCGTCCACTGTTGCTCACAGATGGAATCGGCTCATCTGGGACTTGAGGGCTGATGCCTTGGATAAGTTCTGTCACATAGAACCTGGCCGATTGATGAAAGATGTGAGCGGCCCACTCTTGCCACCAAGTTTGGAAGCTAATGTGCACGAAGGCATTCAGATGCAGCCGATCGCAGTCACCAAGATTGGGGAGCTCGATTTCCATTGCTTTGTTCATAACCAGGGCCGATGGGACTGTGCCTCTGCTCTCTAGGAGCTTATGAAGATGCAAGCTAATGGGAAGTTGTCCGAGCCCGCATTGTCTAGCAGCTGTCATTGGGGTGTAAAACTCATAGGACAAGCTGGTGCTCCTTCCCTGAAAGACACCTACTGGGAGCAGGCATGGAGTGAGGCCGATCATGAATAATTCTCTTGATTCCATGTCATCATTTATTAAGCTCAGTTGCAGATCGTCTGGAAGCTCGAAGTCTTGGTCCGATGTATAGACAAACATATCTATCTTGGCTGATGGAGGGCCGGTGAAGAAACGGATGAACCATGTAGCCATGTCATCGGCCGATTGATCTGCGCCGGGGTAGACGGAGGCTGCTTCCCCGTAGGACATACATCTTCAGTTCCTGGGGTCTTCGTGATCGGCGTATTTTGATGGGAAGCGAGAATCTGATAGAGGTGGCCGATCAACCATGGTGTTGGTGTATATGGTTAGCCAGAGTTGAACGAACCACCATGGTCCTCCATGAGCCACAGTCTGTTTTAGCATCAAGTCTTGTGTGGAAACATGGAGTAGCCGATATACAGCTCCTAGAAGGTATCGGCCCAAGGGGATTTGTCTCTTGTCGACCAAAGCTTGAGCCAAGTGTTGACAGTTTGTAGTGGGGCCACAGGTCGATCCGCAAAAGAGAAATCTCTCCAACCACAATGTTAGGAAAGTTACGTGTTCTCGCTCTGAGACCGATCCCTGTTCCATGTGTTCAGAGATATATCCGGACCAGCCTCCGATTTTCTTGGTCTTCAACTTGTGGCTGCTGTTTGCCAGGAGGCTGAAGGGGTTGATCTCGGAGCTGATATCTAATCCTGTGAGTACCTTGATATCTATGAGGGTTGGGGTCATCGGACCTTGCTTGAACATAAAGGCGTTCAAGGTACTTGACCAGAAGTAGCTGGCAGCTGACATTAGCGGCTCATTCTTCTTGGTATCGGCCAGGGACAGAGTTATGCATTGGCCGATTCCAATCTCGTCCCAGTGGACTTGTTTGGCGGTAGCAATCCTTTTGTGCCAGGTCCTATATCCGTTTAGCTTTGATGGCCATGATCTGAAGGTGTGCTTCCACGCCGAGACGGTGGGTTTGGTTTGCCTGAAAGGAATTCTGTCTGTTTCGGCATTGATGAGCCAGGTTGGGTCGCAGTCGCCCATGGGGCCCAGGAGGAAGCGATGGGACTTATCGTCGGTGGGAATCAAGATTTGGTTTTTGAAGACCTAAAACGTGAGAACAACGATGAAAATATAAGGCCTGAGGGGGGCGGAAAGTAAAAACCTAACTTGGAGAAATCGGCGGAAAAG